>JAJOZX010007969.1:0-17500 GCA_023014485.1 Bathynomus jamesi | reverse complement strand
TCAGGTTATCCGGCTATGACCTCATAAGTAAAATAGAATTTTTCGTGATTTTGTCAAAGCGGAATTGGAACAGTAACATCTATCATCACTTGTTTCACTTGTATAATATCTTTTTTTACTTTTCAGGCATATAGATAAAATATTTCATAATGAATAGAGCGTGTAAAAATGATCCCAATAGATTCTGCTACATATGTGGGACGGTTACCATGCCAAATAACCAGTCCCAAATCACTAAATTTGTGAAGACAATGTATAGAGCATACTTTGGAATTAAGCTAGGGGACCAGGACAAAACTTTCGCCCCTCATATGTGCTGCAAGACGTGCATTGAAAATTTGAGAAGATGGAGCAAAGGCAGAGCGAAATCTTTGCCTTTTGGAATTCCCATGATTTGGAGAGAAGGAAAGGATCACGTGACAGATTGCTATTTCTGCATGACAAACCTCCAAGGTGGGCTTAATTTATTTTTCTTAAATATTTTGAAATCCTCGTATGAAACTTGACATAATATTCACCATAATGTAATATTCACCATATATAGCATAATATTCACCATAATGGTAATCATACATTTACATATACATATTGTTATAGAAAATACATTTACACATATATATTGTTATACAAGTTACATTTACATATACAATGATTGTATATTTTCTTTCTTTTTCATTCATATTGTCCCCGAAGGGACAATATGAATGAAAAAGAAAGAAAATACAGACTCCATCGACCTATTTCATATCTTACAGACCGCAGCCTTCCCTCACGAGCCGCCACTGTCTGAATGCTTCTTCTATTTCATATGCAAGTTTTATATCCATGTTTCTTTGTTTCTATTTTCAGGAGTTAACAAGAAGAATAAACACATTGTTGTATACCCTGACATTCCTTCTGCTATGAGACCTGTACCCCATGGTCCTGGAATTCCAATACCCGACCCACCTCAAACCCTGGACTTCGATGATTCTGATGAGGAATCAATGACCAATGCCAATGACCAGTCCCAGTCGTATATACCTCAAAATACCGCTTCAAATGAGCCGAGGCCTCTCAACCAGGCCAAACTTAATGATCTTACCAGGGATTTAGGACTTTCCAAATTAGCTGCCGAGATCTTGGGCTCACGACTTCGAGAGGACAACTTGCTGGCTCCGGGAACAACATTCTCCTGGTATAGGAAACGAGAGGAAGAATTCCGCAAGTTTTTTGCAGTGCACGAAAATACCTCTTCCTTAGTGTACTGCTGCAATGTTGAGGGGCTAATCGAATCCTTGGGCCTGCCATATAACGCATCAGAATGGAGGCTATTTATAGACTCGTCTAAACGAAGTTTGAAAGCAGTACTTCTCAACATTGGGAATAGGGTTGCATCAGTCCCTGTAGCACATTCCGTACAACTTACTGAGAGCTACGATAACATGAAAATTTTACTGGATGCTCTCGTATACGACCAACATAACTGGAGGATCTGTGGAGATTTGAAGGTAATACTAATATCATAAGTAAACTATTGCTATTGACTATGTTGTTTTTCCAAAGGTTATTTGAGAGCGTATAAGAACACTTAACTTCCCCACAGAAGTGATACAGTCCAATGCATGGATTTTTTTATCTGATAGAACAAATTCTCTAAATTCTTTAAATATTTTCATATTTTTCAGATTGTGGCATTTGTATTGGGAATGCAAGGGGGATACACGAAATACCCATGTTTCCTCTGCAAATGGGATAGCCGAGCGGATGAGAAGCACTATGCACAGCGTGAATGGGCATCCAGAGAGAATTTTGAACCTGGGTCGCATAATGTCGTTTCAGTGCCCCTTGTACCACCAACAAAAACTTTGCTCCCACCACTTCATATTAAGCTGGGCTTGATGAAAAATTTCATCAAATCAATGAATAAGGAGGTTTCAGCATTCCGATATCTCGAGAGTAAATTTCCTCATATATCTGATGCTAAACTAAATGCTGGGGTTTTTGATGGTCCTCAAATTCGAACTTTGATCAAGGATACTCAGTTCGAAAACGCAATGACTCCAACTGAGAAGAATGCCTGGCAGGCATTCAAATCAGTTGTCACTGATTTTCTTGGCAAGCGTAGAAGTCCAGAATACGAGTCCGTTGTCGAAAACTTGATGGAAGCTTTCAAAGCTCATGGGTCGCGCATGGCCATAAAAATGCACTTTTTGTGGTCCCACTTGGACTATTTTCCTGAAAATTGCGGGGATTATAGTGAGGAACAGGGTGAACGATTTCACCAAGATATCAAAATAATGGAAGAGAGGTACCAGGGAAACTGGGATATCAATATGCTGGCGGACTATTGCTGGTGTTTGAAGCGAGACGTGCCCGAAGAAAAACAGAGACGAAAAGTCAAAAAAACTTCATTCCTTCCTCAATAAACTTTTTTCCATATTCATTGTATGAATAAAAGTATTTATTCACACAATGTTTTCATTTTTCACGAGTGTTCTTATAATATTACTCGTATCTACAGTATTTAAGCTAAAAAAATCAATAAATTTGGGGTAAAATTGGACTTATAATAAATGGCCAATAGAGAAAAAACCTGACCTGATTGAAGAAAACCAATGTCATTTTCGAATTCAGCATGGTCGAATTATATAAAATGAGTTGAAAAACCCCTCACAGCAGACAAAAACATTTCATATGCATACCAGTGATTAATCACCATCAATATGTAAAATCCATACTTATGAGCTACACAGTAAATTTTGTTTGTATGGAAAACTGAATCAACGTTGAGTTTACCAAACTAAACTTTTGCATTTTCTCAACAAAAAAACTGAAGACAATTTACAAAAGAAACAACCCGACTGAATAAAATGTTGCTTTGGCACTGATCATACGTATAGAACCACACAACTTCATAAATACACATTTACGTGATGTTCTACCTTCATCACACAAAACAAAATGAAAAAGTATATATATATATATATATATATATATATATTAAACACTAGCTATTACGGATCCCACAAATTTGGACTTCGGATAATTCGGTCAAATTTTTGCTGTCCGAGACTTTTCCGATAATGTGGATATTTGTCCGAATTGTCGAGGAATTCCATGGCCACATGCTTAGTTATACATTTTCTCTAACTTTGAGGAAGTGTATCTACGCTCTCTACATTATTGTACACCACGTACTGTAATCATTTTGCAATCGTAGCAGTGAATTTGTTACATAATTCAAAATAATTTCAACAATGAGTGGAAGTGATAGTAAATCAGAAAAAAAGTGAAAATATGCTAAAACTGAAAGATGATTTATTTATTGAAAAGTGGAAAGTGGGTGTGTGCCGAAGAAATTAATGGCAGAATTTCAAATCTCCAAACAAACTGTGTTGGACATAAAAAAAGCGAAAGAAAAGCTGAAAGGATTTTGCCCTAAGCAAGTTATTGGTGGTCTTTCTACTAGGGGCACTCAATATATTTTGTCCCACCCTTTTTTCCTTAGCTAAATAATAGGCCATGGGGCTGAAACATCTTTTGGGCCGTAAGTTTGAACTTTCTGCGCTTCACATAACCGGATTTTTCGAGTTTGAACCTCCCCTCCTTGTATAAAACTGCTTTTAAACGGACTTGTATAAAACCGATGGTTAACAGTTTCGAAAATGGCGTCTGACAGTGATGTGCGGCGTAAACAGAGAGCTGTTATCGAGTTCTTAACCGCAGAGAAGGAAACAATTGGAAAATTCAGAAACGTCAACAAAACGTTTACGGAGATGCTGCTGTTGATCGAAGCACAGTTGGACGCTGGTCTAAACGTGTGCTAACAGCATCATTTGATCAAATCGGCGCGTCACATACAAGGAGCTATCACTGGAAGTAGGAATTAGTGAAGGAAGTGTGAATACGGTAATTCAGCAACTGGATACTCAAAAGTGTGTTCACGGTTTGTTCCTCGCCAACTGACAAGTTCACAAAGCCCAAAGAAAAGAAATTGCTTCTGATTCGTTGGTTCGGTACGAGACTGAAGGGGATGACTTCCTTTCACGAACTGTGACTGGGGATGAGAATTGGGTAAACCACTTTGAACATGAAACAAAACGTCAATCCATAGAGTGGCATCACGCAGACTCCCCACGCAAGAAAAAGTTCAAAATGGCTCCCTCTGCAGGAAAGGTTATGGCCACCATCTTCTGGGACATGAAAGGGGTGATTCTGGTGGACATTTTGAAGAAAGGATAAACACTCAACTCAGAGGCATATATTACTACCCTACAGAGACTCCAGCGACGTATAAAGCGAGTTCGACCGGAGAGAAAACTGGAAGACGTCCTTCTTTTTCACGATAACGCAAGACCACACAACAGTTTGCAAACAAGAGAGACCATCACAAAAATGCGCTTGACTGTGTTACTCCACCCCACCCCCCCATACAGCCCGGATCTGGCACCTTCAGATTTCCATTTGTTTGGGCCAATGAAGGATGCTATTCGTGGAATAAAGGCCCTTGTTTCGAGGTGGAGGAAAGCCGTAGAAAAGGATGGAGACTATGTGGAAAAATAAAAACTTGTAAAAAAGGTATGTAACTACTTGTGTACAAAATTTCTAGAACTTACACTGAAACTTGGAAAGATAAAAAAAGGTGGGGCAAAATATATTGAGTGGCCCTCGTAATATGTACAAAAGATAGCTCACCACTACGTCAAAGAATGTGACTTTAGATGAGGCAGTGTATATCTAGGTGGTATAAACAGCAAAGAGCAGTGTTGGAGAAGGCTGGAAAGACCGAGACATATTTTAAAAACATTCGTGAGTGGTGTGATATCGATTAGTGCAGGGCTTCTCAAACTTTTTTCAATTGCGACCCCTTTGGATCAGACAAATTTTTTCGCGACCCTTCACTCAATGTCATAAAAGCAATAGGTACTAACACTGTATATTTATGAAAAAAATAATATTTTCAAATGTTTCTGCGACCCCCAATAATATTTACGCGACCCCTAGTTTGAGAAGCGTGGGATTAGTGGAACCCGGGATATCACAACAGAACTGAGAAGAAATTGCTGCTGCTCTTTCTGGCCTCTTTGAAGACCTGGAAGTGAAATAAGACGAGGTCGAAGAATAGACACAATAAGAGAAAATAAAGTTTTTCCAGGCAAGCGAGTGGATAGATATCATCAATTTTGTAGAGACAATCAGTCTCAGAGTTTTACCCCTACTATGAAACAGAGAGACTTCAGCGAAACATTTATCTACCAGCAACATGAGAGTATGATCCAGCCAGAGACTGACTCGTTGTTTAAACCAGTGTCTGTCTCGAGAGGACAGTCTCTGCTTGGGTCCCTCAGGTCCATTTGTATCACACCAAAAATGTCCGAGATGATTTTTGCTTCAAATAGCGAATAAAATACTGTACTCTACTCAACAGCCACGTTGTACAAAGTATCACTGTAGTGTAATGTAAATACTGTAAAGTACGTAGTTAGTGTATATAATAATGTACATACTGTATGTCGTAAAAATAGACTAAATTAATGTGTTTAGTGTGTCCTTCCTTCTCACTACCACTGCACTCCCCCATTGCCTTTCAGCCCACCAAAAGTTACAACCAAAACGTACGTCACCTTTGGTAATTAATTTATTGGGGTTGTTTAACCTCCTTCGCAACATCAAGGTCATATGAGGAGGGGATCTACAGCTTTGTGGGATCCGAACCACGGGTCCTACATAATCTGGGCGCGGAGGACGGTCTCCCATCCAACTACTACCCAGACCCAATGTCGCTTAACTTTGCTGATCTCCGGGAAGCGGTGTTACAACATTGGCCACGACGTAGCCCTCACCTTTGGTAGGAACAGCACAAAAACAATTGTATGTTTAAACTGTTGATAGAAATCCCCCTGATAATCGTAACATTCGGCTAATTCAGAGCCCGATATAGCGAGGGTTTAATATACTGTATATTAAGAATGATACAGAAATGAAAGTAAATTACCTGGAGGATAATTCTCTGGTTTACTCACTGATATATATAGAATATACAATAGTAAAAATAGACCTAAAATGATCTCAATCATTTTGCACTAAAGAATAAAAACTGCGTTCCAGATTAATAATTCACCCTGTCCTTCAGCACAGTGACCACAACCTACTATAACGACGTATGTCTACTAATAACAGCTCTTACTCGCACGTATCAGTACTTTCAATTCCTAATCACAAGTGGTTGTTCTATTTATAATTTACGAATGATAAGCTTTTGTAAACAGAATTTGATATACCACCATTCTGAATGAATTAAGTTTCTTTTAATAATAATGACTTCAGCAGCAAGGCATGAGTTGCCTTTATGAATTTATTATACGCTTTTGGACATCAACAATTGTGGTGCATATATTATCTCTCTTTCAGTTATGACTTTATTTTTAACAAGAATTTTAAAATTCTCTAATACTATGATTATATTCACACATATGGTTAAACAACGCATTAAAATTACATGCAATTTTATGCTATTTTACTGTGGCGAAGTTTTCTCAGTTTGACTGATTAATCTGAGTCGCATGCAAATGAGTCGGTATTCGGCTGCATCGTTTGGGCTGTTTTTTATTAGGCGAGATGAACCTCCACATTAACCTCATTTCAGTTCGTGCCTTTGCTCTCTCTTCACACGAAGGTCAAGTTGGTGGCCCCGCCTCTAGGTCTGGCTTGGTGGAGGAGCGAGTTGTTCTCTTGCGCTCTCCACCGTACATAGTCAGGTACACCCGGCTCATCTGGTACCGTCCTGAGCCAGGCATCTAGCCTTCTTTTGAAGACTTCAACTTTGACCCCTGTAACGTTTCTGAGGTCCTTTGAAAACTGGTTAAAAAGTCTTGGTCCCCTGGCAACCAAACTATTTTCCTTCAGTGTTGAAGAGGTCCCTTGTCGGGCTTTTAATTTGTGAGTACTGCACAGTCTGCCTTTCCTATTTTCCAGCGTTGTTTGGATGGTAATTGAGTTTAGTTTGAGGTTTGGTACCACTTTTTCGATCATTTTCCATATGTATATTATGGTGTACTTCACCTTCTTTTTCAGTATTCAGCAGTATTTTTATACTTGAAAACTAAGTTAATGTCAATTATTTTAAGTAAGGTTGGAATATATATATATATATATATATATATATATATATATATATAATATATATGTTACGGCCTTTAAGCGAAATCGGCCTTTTCAAAAGGGTTAAGTCGTGATATTTTCATTAAACAACGAAAATATCATGACTTATTGACTTAACCAAACCAATCGTCAAGGGCGGACAGTTGATTTAGGTTAATTTAATGCCCAGTCAGGTCAACTGTCCGCCCTTGACGATTGGTTAGGTTGTCATGATATTTTCGTTGTTTAACGAAAATATCACGACTTAACCCTTTTTGTAAAAAGGACGATTTCGCATAAAGGCCGTAACATATACACTGTAGGGTGGTCCAAAAAATAAAATTTTGTAATTTTTTACCTCCACATGGCTGCTCCTCTTCCTATATCCATCAAACATCTCCATGCCAAATTTCAACCTAATTGAATGATATTTACTGGTCGCTATGAATTTTATTTTACTACTCGTTTCCTAGTAAATTGATCTTCTGGGTTAAAAAATTAAAAAACAAGGGTAAATACTAGTTTATTTGTTTGAAAACAGATTAAATCTCAAAGAATACAGCTTATTTTTTTTAGAAAACAGAATAACTCTTAAAGAAAACAGATTAATTTTTAAAGAACAAAAATGATGTTTGATAGAAATTTACATTTATCATTCGTTTGAAATATACGTACATCATTAGTCACCACTAACTATCTTTCCTCTCAACACTTCGATCTCTTTAGAAAGTTTAGCACAGCTGTTTTTCCTCTTACGCGTACCGCTTTCAATGATGTCCTTTGTTTCCTGAGAGAGTGGCAAATTTGGGCGCCCAGATTTGGGTTGTATCCATTACACATTCATCCAAAGTTTTATTCCAATTTCTTTTGACGAAGTCCTCACTTCTTCGCAACTTTTTGAACGTGTTATAAAGGTGGCTCCAGCATCACGAGCTTCCCGAAATGTTATTGCTCGTATGCGATCTATCACACGTTGCCTCTCCGAATCACCAATTAATTGAGAAGCCATTATATTATCACTTTATCAGCTAGAGTAATTTTAATACCTGCAATAAATAAAGAATTTTATATATTTTTATAATCACTAAAAACTATTTCGATATAAGTAAACATGTAAACTGCAAATGGGGGGGGCTAAGGTTTTTTGGAACCCCTTCTATAACTAATCTGATGTGAAAAAATCTGAAAAAACATGCAATAAAATTACTAGTTCTACGTTAAAACTCCTCTCTCAAGACACACCACAATGTATCACCTGGCTGTGAAATTATTCCGGACCCCCAAAGAGGTGCCTTTTTTTTACCTTAAGCACCTGCCTCTTAAATGTTCTCTGCACGGCACTGAACTGCAATAACTGCAGAAAACTTTTAGAAACTCAAAATCCCGCAAGAAAATACAAAATAAGATCTGAATAATGTTTTCAGCTTATATAATTCACTAGGCAACAAAGATTTTGTTACAGAAGACCAAATAGGTGCTCCTAGCTAATTTCGGTATGCTGATTTCAAATCTATAATTAGATTTTTTCTATCACGTCTAGATTTTGTGTAAAATGCAAATCACTTTTAGTAAAATTTTCTACCACGTCCAGATTTTGGTTTTAATCGGCTTAATGCCAGTAATATGAAACTTGCTTTTCAAGGTTAAAGCAATTTTTTTGGCCAACTATATACAAATTCGAACAATTTTGATAAATAAAATTTATCCCGAGTTGGCAACACTGAGTCAAGAGCATAGTAACGGGCAACGGCCCAACGGTCAGTCGCTACGTGACAGTCAAGCAGAACGGTTGTTGAAGCTCTCTGGTGATGAGCAAGTGACAGGTTGTGGTGACTTGTGTGTTTTTATAGCATTTGTTTTGTACTACGGTGTGTATTTCTTTTTATTTTGCACATCGTAATAATTACTTTCTACGTTTTTTCAGATATTGTATGGTAATTCAAAATGGCATCAAATAGACGTGCTTGTGTAAATCACCCAGACAACTTCTGCTTTGTCTGTGGACAATATACACCTAAGCCACAACGTAGAAACATAACAACAAAGATTAAACTTGCCTACAAGTGTTATTTTGACTGTAAGTTAGGAGACCAACAGAGGGACTGGGCACCACATATTTGCTGTGCACAGTGCAATGCAATGTTAATAGCTTGGATGAATGGTAAAAGAAAAGCTATGCCGTTCTCAGTCCCCATGGTTTGGCGTGAGCCGAAAAATCACTTCAATGATTGTTATTTTTGTTTGACAAAGATTGCTGGTTTCACAAAGAAAAACAAATCAAAGATCACGTACCCAAACTGCGAATCAGCAATGAAACCAGTACCACATGATGAAACAAATCCACCACCAGTTCCACCAGCAACGATAACAGACAGCAGTTCATCTGAAGATTCTGCTAGTGATATAGAAACAGGGAAAGATGGCATATATGTTCCAGATGCAAATATTTCCCCACATTTGTTAAGTCAAGCGGAGTTAAATGACTTAGTGCGCGATTTGGAATTACCAAAAGAAAAGGCAGAGTTGCTTGGTTCAAGACTTCAAGAATTTAATCTTCTCTAACCAAACACCAAAGTTTCCCATTTCCGCCATCGCCATTTGCAGTTTTCATCATTTTACTTACAGGAAGAAAACGTTTGTTTCTGCCACGATATCAGTGGTCTGATGCAAGGGATTGGCTGTCGCTATGATCCAAAAGAATGGAGACTGTTCATTGACTCTAGTAAAGCTAGCCTTAAAGCTGTATTACTGCACAACGGCAATGAAAAACCTTCAATACCTGTAGCACATGCCACTGGCCTTAATGAGACTTATGAATCGATGAAACTGCTGCTAAGACTCATCAAATATAAGGACCACATATGGAATATTTGTGGCGACCTTAAAGTTGTATCATTACTTCTTGGGTTACAGTTGGGTTACACAAAGCATATGTGCTTTTTGTGTCTATGGAACAGCAGAGATGACAAGAACCACTACAAAAAACATGATTGGCCATCTAGAACTGAACATGTTGTTGGTAAATACAATGTGAAACACCCAGCACTTATTGACCCTCAGAAAGTACATCTTCCACCACTTCACATTAAACTTGGCCTTATGAAAAATTTCGTGAAGGGTATGGATCATCAAGGTAGTGGTTTCCAATATTTAAAGGATAAATTCAAAGGAATATTGACAGATGCTAAGCTAGAAGCTGGAGTTTTCACTGGACCACAGATCCGCAGTGTCATCCACGACTCATCGTTTCCATCTAACCTAAATGAGAATGAACTAGGAGCATGGACATCTTTCGTTGAAGTTGTCAAAAATTTTCTTGGAAACCACAAAGCTGAAAACCACCGTAAACTCGTAGAAAACATGCTTAAATCTTATGAAATAATGGGATGCAGAATGTCTTTGAAAATTCATTTTTTACATTCTCATCTTGACTTCTTCCCGGCCAACCTTGGGGCTGTAAGTGACGAGCATGGTGAGCGCTTCCACCAACAGATCTCAGTTATGGAAAACAGATACCAAGGTAATTTCAACCCAAATATGATGGGAGATTATTGTTGGTTCCTGCAGAAGGAGAGCTCGTCATCCTACAAACGACAAAGGAAGAGGACACACCAAAGTTTCACTTAAGAACAGGAATTTGCCTTTCAGTAGTAACAACAAAATACTAACGCGCTTTGGGTGGATGGTTGGGCGCAGGGGTGGTAACTCCGCCAGCGGAATTCCGCTGTCTGTCTTAAGCCAGAATAAAGGAGGAAAGACATCCCTATTCACTAATTATTTAAGTATGCTTAACATAAAACGTGGCACGGAAAAGTAGCTTAGACGGCTTTCGTAATAGAAGCGGGTGAGAAAAAAAATGAAAAATAGGGGTTTTCGGTTACACAAAATCTGGACGTGATAGAGAAATTTTGATATCAGATCTGAAATCAGCATCAGCGCTTTAGTAGGAATCGGTAGTTCACGTGTCTGTAACAAAAAAAAAGTTGAAATTTGTTGCCTAGTGATAATAGGCTCTTTTTCATTTCGGAAAGAAAACAGAACAATCAAAGTGGTCGAACTAAAACTGAATGAAGTAACTATAAAAACGATAAAAAAAATTAAAAAAACAACCAGCAAACTAATTTGGCTGGTTGTTACCATCATATTCTCAGGCTTCCTGTTGCAATCAAGGCAGAAATTAATGACCTTCTAAAGAAATAAATGTAAATAACAATACAATTAAAATATAATTTGATCACATATTACTAAAAGTATTAAATCCCAAGATGCTGTAATTTATGCAACTCCTTGTAATGACTATCCTAAAAATATATTGGAGAAAGAGAAAGTATTGACATTCACAGGCGGATTTACCAACATAAGTATGCTGTGCGTACAGCTCAAGTCGACCGTCTAATATTTAATCATGTTCAGTCTGCACAGCATCAGGGGCGGATCCAGGAATTTAAGCAGAGGGGGGTCCAGTCTTGGTGGGGCTCAGTACTGATATGTCCTCGGCCTTCGGCCGAGGACGCGGGAGCGAAGCGAGCGCCAGGTGGGGTGCCCGAGGGGGGGTGTCCCCCCCTCGGTAGGAAATTTTCATATTTGAAGATAGCTTTAGATGGATTTGAAGTATATTCCCGTTATCAAAATCCTGCTTGTTTACACACCCAGGCCAGGTCTGAAATGTCTCAGGATCGGACATAAACTTTTTTTCTTTATTCTTTTTAAGGAAATTAATTTTGTGGCAACCGGGATACATGTACCTCAAGCCATTTTAAGTCTTCAGGTCTTATTTTTCATATATAGGAGCAAACAAACGCAATCGAAAAATCGTTGGTCACCGTGAGCAGGGGGGGGTCCGGACCCCCTCAACCCCCCCCCCCCTGGATCCGCGCCTGAGCATATTAACTTTAATGATTACAAAGTCCTTGCTCATATTAATGACAATGATAATAGAGAAATAGTGGACTCCTCTTTCAATAAAAACACTGATAATTTTAATGGTAATATGTACTAGAGTATCTTTTGACTTAGACGATTTTACGGTGAATATTTTAAAGTTTGTTCCTTGACTGAACGGTAACAACCAACCACCTTAGTTTGTTGGTTGTCTTTTATAAAAAATTTATCGTTTTCATAGTTACTTCATTCAGTTTTAGTTCGATCAACGACCACTTTGGGTGTTCTATTTTCTTTTCGAATTAAAAAAGGGACTCATTATATGGGCTGAAAACGTTATTCGTATCTTATTTTGGATTTTCTTGCGGGTTTTTAATTATTATTATTAGTAGTAGTAGTAGTATTATATATATATATATATATATATATATATATATATATATATATATACAGGGCCGGATCTAGAAGTTGCGAGCCCTATGCAGATCTAGAAATTGCGAGGCCCTAGGCCTATATATATGAAAATATGGACTTAATTATCGGTACTATACCAACAATATTAGAATCCCGCATAGACAGAACTATGCCAGCACTTAAAAATTAAACCAAACCAAAATAATCACGCATGGAAATTGTATGAGAAATATAAATAAACCATACAAATAAGTATAAATTATATGAATCAAGATTTGTATCGAAAATATAAGACAATGATTTTTAAGATTTATATAATATTATAGGTAATGACTTTCCATAGTATACAAACGTTTTTCATATGTGATGTATAAGAGATGTTGACATTTCATTTTTTATAATAGTGAGCGATCGACTTATCAGGCTAAATATTAATGCTTTAATATTTGGTTCAGATGCTCCTTGAATATTACAGCAATGCTTTTCTACTTTTCTTCGAGCTAAACTCTTCAATTAATTGAGAATAATCTAATGAATTTGTTATATCGTTTTCTATTAATAACATAGCTAATGATTGCAATCTCGCTTGAGACATGGTGGAACGCAAATATGTTTTAATAAGTTTGAGACGCGAGAAACTTCTTTCAGCCGAAGCAACAGTAACTGGGATGGTTAATACTATTCGAAGTGCAACATAAACATTAGGATAAATCTCACTTAGTTGTTTTTGCACTACTGTATATAAACAAGGGCATTTCCGAGATCTGTTTTCTCAGGTATAAACCTGCAAAGTAGCGATCGCTTAGTTCGCCTATAGCTAAATCCGGGCCTGTATATATATATATATATATATATATATATATATATATATATATATGTGTGGTGTGTGGTGTGTGTGACATTTTATATTATATATATATATATATATATATATATATATATATGTGTGTATATATATATATATGGGATGAATTTCACAATTAAACACGTGAAATGAATGAATGATGCAAACCCAGAAGGAAAGAGAAAAATTATTCCAAGGTCTTGTGTGTATTCAGAAGTTCTCTGACGAGGTGTACTTCTGAATACACGAAAGACCTTGGAATCATTTTTCTTTTCTTTGTGGGTTTGCAGCATATATATATATAATATATATATATATATATATGTGTGTGTGTGTGTGTGTGTGTGTGTGTGTGTGTGTGTGTGTGTGTGTAAAAATGAACAATGAACCATTCCTATATAATCATTATATGGATTCATTGTCTTCATGCAGTACTTATGTTTGGTTTTTATGTTCGAATGTTCATTTTTACATGAGAAACCAAAATCGCCAAAGCGAGTTTGGACAGAATTTCGACGTTTGCTTTCTATTTTTGTTTCAGTGTCACATCCATGTTCTTTCTTGACCGCTATCCTTTATTAATTTTATTACTTATTTATTAATCTACCTATTGTCTACTTATGCCCTATCAACCTATCAGTCAATATTTACTCGTGTCTATATTACGCACACAACCTATTATGTTACGTACCAATATGTGTACAAAACTTTAGGCATTCGTACTTGTTCGTTCAAAGTCGTGCAAATACGTTCGCATGTATTATTTTTATTTTTTTTGTTTATTTTAATTATTTCGCCTCTTGCAAGATATTCATAAATGCTTAGGCAAGTGGTCAAATTCCGCTAACCACAGCAAAAGCAAGTGCTTCTGAGCTAAAAACCTTCCTCGCTTGCCTCGGATTTATAACACATTATCATGCGTTATGTTATATCTCGTGTGTGCCCATGTACTTTGTGTTGTACTAATAACCATATATGAATATAAAAACACTAAGAATTGTAAGTGATTAATGTACTTTAATGGAACTGTAATTAATGATAATAATTTATATTGTAATTAATGTAATTTCATTAACGATAATAATTTAATATAATTTAATTAATGTACTTTAATGAAACTTTAATTGACGATAATAAGTGAATGTAAATTAATCCTTAATTGTAATCATAGTTGTTGTGGACCAAAAGTACAGTGTACTCAGTGATGTACTTAGATTGTACTCAATGTAATTATGTCGCCCTTTAGAAATGCATACTCGGCGAAAATACGATTTTTTTTTATTTGGAATCTTTCAAAAATCTGATCATGTGTTTAAAGGGGGGAACTTAACCTTCAAACTGCACTCCCCCAAAATTTAGATTATATATAAAGCATGTAATTGTAAAATAACATTACTTCTTCAACTTCGATTACTTCGATTAACACTCCCTTGTTAGCAGCCTCTCAGCGAGGAGGGCGAAGAGGCCCCTTGCCTCAATTTTTTTTAGATTCCGGCCTGAGCCATGGTCGAAAGAGGTCGAACCTCTACCCCTGTAAATTCAGAGCACTACCTGTACATTTTAGCAGTAAACTTCAGTAAAATAAGTTTTTTTATCTTTTCCTTCGAGCCGTGCCCTTGTCCGAGAACTCAGTCAGTAAAGTCGATAAGTTATAAAAAGAAAAGTCGATAAGTTTAGTATCAGAGAAAGTATCAGAGTATTATAGAAAGAGAAGAATTAACAACTGTCGACCCTATAGCGAGAGAAAAAAAATTAGAATGTTATAGAAGAAACTACTGAAAGTAACAGATCCGTTGCTGCCTCCCAACCAGAACCCCCGTCGATTCGAACCAACCCAGGGCCATAGACGGAGAGGTTAACATATATATAAAATATGTTTCCTCTACATTGAGGACTTTTGAGGAATTCTTCACTAAAAATATCCTAACTCCTAAAAAAGTTAGACAATTAGAGAAAACAATTTTTTGTCACTTGAAAAAAATGCTTGGTTTTAATCTGTAACTTGTTGCCCGGATAATGTAATAGTTTTTTTATGAAACATCATAAGCCTTGAAACCAAGTGTCGACATTTAAACTCTGATTTCCATGGTTATTTAACCCTCTTTTGAATCGAGTGCGGAACAGTTAGTGGCTTTCATTCCCAAGTGGAATGAATCAAAATAGCACAGAATTCCACTATTACCAATGCAGGAATTGGAAGCTTTGATGCTGCAAATTGTCAAGTGATAGCTAATAAACTGTAATATATATACTCACGGATAACTGTACTGCACTGTACTGTATAGTTAACTAACAAAATTTTGTTTACTTCAGTAAACTTTTATTTCCTGACTACCTCATTTATTGTCAAACTTAAAGCATGGACCAATAATAGCGATATAACGAAGGTATTCTGTACATTATTGCTAAACTTTCATAGTCTTGGAGAAGCCCTAATATATATATATATATATATATATATATATATATGTTATAATGTTTCAGACCAACAAAGACCCTAGGATCCAGTCATGGCTGGTCTACCTAACTGTGTTCGTAATTGTATATTGTGCAAGTCCTCCGTGGTGGCGGAGGGGACCTACAATTTTACGTGGGTTCCGAACCATAAGAACATAAGAAATTTTTATAGTGGGCACACTAGGGACCACTTCGGCCCATTGAGGTGGCTCCACTATGTAAAACCTGCCTGTACATTGGCAACGACCAATTTTTACAAAACTAAATAATTATCAATTTAAAACTAATTAATTATCAATTTAAAGCTAAAGATAGAATCTCTGGATCCAGAGGATCAAGTCATAATACACTACTATCCGCAAATATGTTACACTCTATATCTATTTATAACCGACATGCAAATATATCAGATCCAAAGAATCCAGTCAATTTCATTACGGTATCCATCAATACCAATACCTTGCCAACCAAAAATAAGTCACGTTTCATATCAATTGCGGACCAAGTCACAATTTACCTTCGGACAATCTCCCTCTCCGTTTTGTGCGAATTGCTTGCTTTAACTCATTCGGAAGCATGTCAGAATACGATGCACTTGTTACTGTAGTTCCACGCTCTAGATGATAATCAAGGATAGGGCCTCGTGTATCCCAAAACAGTGTTAGCATAACTTTACCTGCTGACGGCTGCACTTTGAACTTCCTTGCAACGGGAGATTGTCGGAAGGTGTTATTCTGTTACACGACAATGGGCGCCCTCATACCGCTGCACAGACTAGAAAATGCCTTCAAGAACTTAAATTTGAAGTTCTCGACCATCCAGCCTACAGTCCAGACCTGGCACCTTCAGATTTTTACGTGTTTGGACCACTAAAAGACGCTTTGAGAGGTCAGCGATTCCAAGGCGATGATGACCTGAAGGAGGCGGTGCATGACTGGCTACGCACACAGCCAAAAACATTCTTTTGTGATGGCATTAGGAAGCTTGTAGATCGCTGGACTAAGTGTATTGAGAAACAGGGAGACTATGTTGAGAAGTGATGTGTTTATAATCTATCAGATGTGAAAATAAAAAGTGCGGATACTTATTCAATTACCTTCGTGTGTGTGTGTGTGTGTGTGTGTGTGTGTATATATATATATATATATATATATATATATATATATATATACATAAAACATGTGTGTGTGTGTATAGTAGGGGCACTCAATATATTTTTCCCCACCCTTTTTTCTTAGCTAAATAATAGGCCATGGGGCTGAAATGTCTTTTGGGCCGTAAGTTTGAACTTTCTGCGCTTCACATAACCAGATTTTTCCAGTTTGAAACTCCCCTCCTTGTATAAAACCGCTTTTAAACACACTTGTATAAAACCGATGGTTAACGCAGTTTCGAAAATGGCGTCTGACAGTGAAGTGCGTCGTAAACAGAGAGCTGTTATCGAGTTCTTAACCGCAGAGAAGGAAACAGTTGGAAATATTCACAAACGTCTACAAAAGTTTACGGAGATGCTATTGTTGATAGAAGTACAGTTGGACGCTGGTCTAAACGTGTGAGATCATCGGAGAGAGGGAGAGCCAGCCTCGATAATGAGCCACGCAGTGGTCGCCTGGCATCAGCTGTGACATCTCACAATGTGCAACGTGCTAACAGCATCATTCGATCAAGTCGGCGCGTCACATACAAAGAGTTATCACGAGCTAGGAATTAGTGAAGGAAGTGTGAATACGATAATTCAGCAAATGGGATATTCAAAAGTGTGTTCACGGTTTGAACCTCGCC
>JAJOZX010007968.1:60000-185531 GCA_023014485.1 Bathynomus jamesi | reverse complement strand
GAACACCACCACCTCTTCAATTTGCTGAAATTTGGTCCAGGTGTTGTCTTTGGGTAAAGAACAAACATTTTCAAATATTAGCTCAATCTGACCAATGGGTCACGAGTTATGGGCAAGGTCATTGAGGTCATCGGTTGACTTCGTTATATTCAAATCGCCATAGCTGGCATCCTATTGGTCCTGGACCTATATGTGTATATATATTTGGAATCAGCATGATCTGTAGATTCCAAAATACCATCTATTTTGATGTAGGTTGAAAAAAACAAAAATTACATTGAAATGATTTATAAAGGTCATATTTTGACCTCTCGGATACTGAATTTCAGAAAAAGTTGTTAATGTCAAAAATGTTGCCCCATCATTGTTCTATTATTATAAGCTTAGAAAAGTTTGTGTATGCACCATTTAAATGATAAAACCCAATTTGAGTAATGCCAACTTTCTTGTTTTCCAATCAACATCTACTGAAATTGTTCCACAATTCTTGACCTGAAGCCTATAGCTTCTTTTTAGATAGAGAATTCAGTTTGAGACTGCTTGAATAGCTACATGCTACCTGTGTATTAGGATTGTCTTATAGTAATATATAGTTTAATGATATACAAGAATAACAAATAACAATTAGTAATACAAGATTTGGCCTGTTTATATATGTACGGTAACTTTGTAGACAAGATTCATGAATAATAGAGATTCTACATATATTACAACATGCCTTCAATGTCTGTACCTATTAATTTGTGTCTTCTGCAGTGAGCATGACATGTACCAGATATAACTTTTGAAAATGCCTTAGAATATGAAATTTTGTTGTGATCCCTGAAAAAACACAAGAAAAGAATTTTCACTTGTCTAAGGTGTGTTAATGCTGCTTTAATTTATAAAAGGCCATGGAATATTGAATGAAAATCAAATGCTCTGCTCCAATTGTTTCAAATTAATATCAAAGAAACTAGCTGTTCTTCAAGAAATAGAAAAACAAGATGTCTGCAGAAACCAGTGAGAATTCCAGTGACTTCAACAGCAAACATCTCTGATCCAAAAGAAATTGCTGGCATCAAGTATGATGATATATCTTTTGCTATGTATAAGGATGTACTTCAAGAGACTGTACTCCCTTACTTGGATGAAAGTCCAATAAAAACATGCAAGTGCAACCTTAAGCAGATAAGATATAGGTAGAACTCTATAGGCTTTTATATTATAGGCATATCAGATGTATATACATCATAATACATGTAGCTGCCTTATATATTTTAGTTGCTTAACCGCCGATTCGCACCTAGAGTGGTACATATCTCGGCGAGACAGAGGGTGGGCAGTGTCGCTGGGATGGGAGTATTGGACTGAGGGAATGAAAAGGTTCAGTTATTGGATATATGGGACGGGGGGTATGAATTTAGATGCGGTGTAGTTGTGAGTGGGTGAGATACGAGAGGCGTTCGGACGTGGAGGCGTTCGGACGTGGAGATACGAGACAGGTAGGGAAAACAGCTGTGGCGGAGGTCAAACAGATGCGGGCAGAGGTAGACGACGGTGATGGGGGTATGGCAGGTAAGGCAGAGCGGGGCCGGCAATTTAGCCATGAGGTGACCGTGTGTACTACATGTGTGCCCGAGGCGGAGACGGGCTAGAATCACTTCCTTATGACTGGACCTATGGAACGAGGAAGCCCAATATCCAAGCTGAGGTTTTATCCGCTGGAGTTTTGTTGCTTCGAGCCTGGTCCTATTCCCGTTGCCAGATGGAACGGAAGTGGGAACGGAGAGTCGGGAAAAAATCCTTGAAAGGGAGGGGCCGATGGAAACTGGCAACGAGCAAGTGGACTTCGCCTTACGGTCCGCCTCCTCATTACCCCGGATACCAACATATGCCGGGACCCAGCAGAAGGTGACCGTCTTGTGTTGGGATGCCGTTAACCCTTTGAGGACCAAGGGACATATTGTCCCAACGGAAATAATAATGTAAAGTGTACAATGATGCAACGACGTTTCTACAAATACATCTATTGTACATGTTTATATAGGTATCGTTTAGTTGTCGGAAAATTAACCCAAAATGGGTCATTTAAGTGCTATAGTTACTAACATATCTAATTGTAAATAACAATAAAACTTAAACTTTTAAGTTCAAAGAAACGTATACCGGTCGTCAAAGGGTTTAGGAGTGGAAGGTTTGTTGCATGGTGCAGACAAGTGGATGAGGGGAGTTAAATTTTTCAAGGGAGAGCAGTGCACTTTGGGAATCTGAGTAGATGACATAGGAGTTGGCGGAGTGGGTGTTATAATGTCGAGGGCTTCCAGAATAGCGGAGAGTTCAGCTGAAAAGACAGAGGCCTCACGGGAAGGGGAACGGCTCTAGAGAGCAGTTGGGTCACGATCACCGCTGAGGCAGCCGCACCAACCTCTGATTGGGAACCATCCGTGTAGATGGAGACAGCGTTCAGATGTCGCGTTACGTGTTCCTGGAAGAGCGATTTGTATACTTTAGCGGTCGTGGTAGCTTTCGGCAGGGCACATAAGTCCATGCAAAACTTGATAGGGGTGAGGAGCCAGGGAGGACGGATATGCTACGAGATGGGGTGTGACTCAGAGAGGGGGCATGCATGTTGGAAAGATCCAGGAAAGAGCGAACCGCTTCCATGAAGTGGCAGCTCTGATCCTCGGGTGGAGGTTCTAAAATTGCTGCGCACAGAAGTGACGAGGGCAGCCTCTGCGCGCGAAGGTAGGTTCGCATGAGGAGCAGACCTCGTCGGTGGGTGAGAGGGAGGTAGTTACATTCTGCTTGGAGGCTGGAAGCTGGGGAGGATCGGAAGGCATCGGTGGAAAGGAGGAGGCCCCTGTTAAGTACCGGGTCCAAGATTCGGAAGGAGGTACTGGAGGCAGATGCGTATACAACACTCCCATAGTCCAGCTTTGACTGGACCACGGAAGTGTAAAGACGGAGGAGCGAGCGTCGGTCAGCGTCCCACGTGGTGTAGAAAATGTGGTCTAGGAGATCGAGGGGACGCTGGAGTGCGTCGCTCAGGTGCCTGAGGTGGGGAACCCAGTTCAGCCGTTGGTCGAAGGTAATGCCCAGAAACGCCGCGGTGGGAACCACTTCGAGGGGCTCGCCGTATAGCGTGACCGAGGGGGCAGGTATGGCTGTGGATCTTCTGCTGAAGACCATGCTTTTGGTTTTAGAGGTGGATAGGCGGAAACCAATTGATGTCGCCCACCTCTCCACTCGATGGATGGCGAGCTGAATTTGTCGTTGGACGATGGGCAGTTCCCGCCCCGCAAACCATATCGCAAGGTAGTCTGAGTAGATGGAGGAACGGACGGTGGGTGGAAGGGATGTTGCTACTGTGTTCATTACTAATGAAAAGCATATGACACTGAGGATGCTTCCCTGTGAGACCCCGTCCTCTTGCTCAAACGTGTCAGAGAGGACTGAGCCCACCCGTACTTGAAAAGTCCGGGAGGAGAGAGGAGTCCCCTAATGAAGGTCGGCAGGGTTCCGACGAAACCCAAATTTTGGAGCTTACCGAGGATACATCGATGGGTGGTGTCGTAGGCCTTCTGGATGAAGTGGACAGGACAAACTGTCCCCTATTGAAGGCGTTCTGTATATCTCGGCTGAGGAGTAGGAGGGGGTCTGTAGTGGCGCGAAACTGTCGAAAGCCAGACTGGGTAGCCGAAAGGGAGTCACTGTTTTCACGGTTGTAGAGATCTAGTAGGAACAGTAGCATAGTAGGATGGATGTGTTGGATCATACAGTAGGGGATACCGTCCGGTCCAGGGGAAGGAGACCGTCTAGAGGCCAGTGCCGCCTATAACTCTCGCATTGTGAACAGCCGATAGTAGTTGTCGTCGAGGGATGGTGAGCAGCTCTTGTTAGGGGCCAGCGCGTGGGGGTTGTCTGTGGAGGTGACGGCAGCAAAGGTAGATGCCAGAAGATTCGCCACCAACGTAGGTTCACAGAGAAGCCCGTCATTAGCTCGGAGGACCGGGGGTCGGGAGGGGGCGTGTCGTCTCTCGACACTCCGTACCTTCTTCCAGATGGTAGCCGATGGTGTGGAGGTGGTGATACCTGATACAAACGTACGTCAGGAAGATCGGCGCGCTTTCTTCATCGCACGGCGAGCAACGGCTCTGGCCTGTTGCATCTCCATGCGATGGGTAGGGGTTCGCGTACGATAAAATCGTCGGGTAGCCCTCTTCTTGGCTCGAGTGGCCTCCGCGCACTCTGGGTTCCACCAGGGCACCCGTCGGGCTCGGGGGTAGGCAGAAGATCGTGGAATGCTGGTGTTTGCTGCTGCGATAACAGTCGCCTCAAAGTAGGCAATGCATTCCTCGGAGGATGAAAAGTGGGCCGTCGTACAACGTGTGGAAGTGTTGTTCCGGAAAAGTGGCCAGTTAGCTCTGGCCGTTATCCACTTCTCCAGTACCCGAACGGTCTGGTCGTGCCGATTTAGTGAGAGGCAAACAGGGAAGTGGTCACTGCCGTAGTCATCCCGAAGCACTTGCCAGGTGAAGTCCAGGAGGCCGTCCGTCGAGATGAACGACAGATCGATACAGGACGGGGGTGCATCTGGTAGTGTGGTAGTGTGTGGGAGCCGTCGTTGAGGCACTCGAAGGAGAGTTCAGCCATAAGGGCAATCAGGGTCGGAGCCACAAGAATGGAGGTCGTATCACCCCACAAGGGGTGGCGACTATTGAAATCGCCCAAGAGTAGGAAGGGCCTGGGGAGTTGTTGAACAACCTCAACCAGGTCATCGTGGGAAACGTGGGAGTGAGGGGGGGGGAAGTAGATCGAGCAGACTCTGTAAGGGGTTCCAAAAAACCTTAGCCCCCCATTTGCAGCTTACATGTTTACTTATATCGAAATAGTTTTTAGTGATTATAAAAATATATAAAATTCTTTATTTATTGCAGGTATTAAAATTACTCCAGCTGATAAAGTGATAATATAATGGCTTCTCAATTAATTGGTGATTCGGAGAGGCAACGTGTAATAGATCGCATACGAGCAATAACATTTCGGGAAGCTCGTGATGCTTGAGCCACCTTTATAACACGTTCATGGGTTGCCAAAAAGTTGCGAAGAAGTGAGGACTTCGTCAAAAGAAATTGGAAAAAAACTTTGGATGAATATGAAATGGATACAACCAAATCTGGGCGCCCAAATTTGCTACTCTCTCAGGAAACAAAGGACATCATTGAAAGCGGTACGCGTAAGCAAAAAACAGCTGTGCTAAACTTTCTAGAGAGATCGAAGTGTTGAGAGGAAAGATCGTTAGTGGTTGTGATCATTCGACTGTACCGTCATAGGCAAGGTTTAAAGCCTTGGCATGAACTTCCAAAGCCAAGAAAAACTCAACTCAACATCGATGACAATGTGGTTTGCCCATTATCTTGAAGATTGGGATGTGGATGATTTCATGCATTTAGCGGTCTCCGATGAACTTTTTGTTTACGTAACACGTCGGCCTAACTACCAAAATGATCCGAGTGTGGGCCACACCACCAGATGAAATCGATGACAATGAACATTATCGCGAGTTATTAAAAAGTCCAGACTGTGTTGGTGTGTTTGTTTTGTTCACTGCAAAGAAGCTCATGTGGGTGCTGAAGCCAAATGGTCAGAGTTGGGATGGACAGTATTTTCGTGATATTATTCTATCCCAGCATGTCATTCCTTTTCTAAGAAACCCAAACAATGTTATGGATGTCGATCAGGTCACACTTCTGCACGATAAGGCCCCCTGCTTTACGGCATTAGCCACTCAACAGTTGTTGCGGAACCATGAGATCGATTTCTTTGGAAATGAAGAATGGCCAAGAAATTCTCCTGACCTGAACGTCTGTGAACACATTGGATCAGTTATAAAGGACAAGGTTGAATGTCTCTTGTTTCAAGAACCTGCAGCAAATCGATTTTCGAAGGATACAATGACGCAACACATTGAAACTGTTTTAGCAAATTTGCGTAACGATCAAAATCTATTCACGTCACTTTTGGCAAGCTACCCAAAGCGAATTCAGGCTGTCTTGGAAGCCAATGGCGGGAATACCAGGTTTTAATTGATTCTCATTAAATGCAGGATTAAATTCTCTTTTGTAAGGTATGTTTAGTTTTACTGTACCTCTAATGGTTTAGGCCATGGGCGTGGGAGCCAAGGTTTATTGGAGCCCCGTATTGCTTGTCTAGGAAAATCCTGGCAGCAACCACCTGTAACGGAGATCTGATAAGGAGGTTCTGAAAGGGGACTGTACGGTGGACGAGGATGGCAGCCCCCCCCCTTCGTGTGCAGGTACGAGACGGAGAGGTAGTGCTAGAATATCGGGTGGGGCAGGGGATTGGTCTGGTCCCCAAGATTAGCTCCTGGAGACAGACATACCGGACGAGCAGAGGCAATCAGGGAATTGAGGCCTTCATAATTTGCGAGGATTCCCCTACAGTTCCATTGTAGGATCGTCGCTTTTGGAGGTCCATTGTTTGACGAGGGAGAAGTGGAGAGGGTGAAGGTGCTAGGAAGTTAGACTGTGGATGGAGATTTAGGTTCATGATGGCGGGGGTTAAGTCGGGGGCTGTCACGTCATCTGCCGTTCACCAAGGAGGGAATCGGCTGACCTGCCAACCCCTTTGGGGACTGTGGGGCCGAGTCGACCTAACGGGACCGGAGGCGCCGATCGCGGCAGCCCGGGGACCGTCGCGGGCTCAGAGGGTGAGGAGTCTCTATGCAGGGTTCAGTGGACATGCAACGGGGAAGAGTTCCATTGTCCATATCAGCACCTCCGTTTGTCTGCGGTTTCCCGGGACACCCGGAGTGACGACAGGGGGTACCAGTAAAACCGGGCGGGTGGGAGTGGACAATGTCTGGGTGGCCGGTGTGGGAAGAGCCAGAGGTATGAGAGGGGCCTGTTCAATGGGGGTACAGGGGGATGAGCCAGGGTGTTCTCGTGATGGTGTGGAGAAGATGGCACCAGGGGGTAAGGGTGCCAGTGCCGCGTCCACTGGATCCTCTGATGTAGGGTTATCTGCCCCGTGTCTCGCCCTAGGCGGCGGCTTGTGCATGTCATCAACGACTATCAACTACTTCAGGGTTGAGTGCGAAGGTGAGAGGGTCATCGTAGGCGAGGTTAAGGGTGTAGGTGCTCGAGTTCTTTTTCTGGATTTAGGAAGAGAGAGAGAGGCTGGTTGGATGGTCGGCGAGTCCAGAGACTCACTCCGGCGTCTCCGCCTCGTTGATTTACCCCGGGCGCTAGGTTTGGGTGTGTTCTCAGAGTGCGGTGAGAGCGGAGTTCCTGGGAGACGGGAACCGAGATTCCCGATTCCAGAGTTCTGGGAAGTTTGTAACTTTGGAGATTCATGGTGGGGGGGGGGGAGCATGGTAGGGGGACAGGTGGCTGCCGGGTCCGGTGTGTGGCCCGATTGGGAAGGGGGATTAGTAGTCGATGGGGGTTTGAGTGATCCGGAGGGCGAGTCGAGGGAACTGAGCCGATGGCTGCAGCATAAAAGACCCCCGGCCTCACCTCCCGACTCCGCACCCTGTATCGCGCCTCTCCGAGGCTGATGAAGTCCGCCACTCGCAGGGCCCGGACCATCTTCTCAAACTTAAAAAAGATACATTCACGAGACGAAGAATGATGTGTGCCGGCGCAGTTTGAGCATTTAGGCGAGTTGGGACATCGTTCTGGGTGGGCGATATCCCGACAACGTACGCACAGTTGTTGTGGCTGTCGACATACTGAACTGACGTGCCCAAACTTATTGCACTTAAAGCAACGGGTCGGGTCTGGAATGTATGAGCGGACCAAGAACTCTCATGACGCGCGGTCTCCCATACCCCACACAATACGACAGGGAGGGGACTAGGGTGTTGAACGTAAGGAGGCGGCGCGGGGTATGGGAGGGGGTATCTCCTTGACGAGATGAGAATCGATGAACCTTAATGATATCCTGGGGTGTGAGATCTTCTAATAACTCTTTCTCGTGTATCAACAATAAACGTGTAGCGAAGATAGTGCCCTGACTCTGGTTCAGGCGAGGGTGAAGGGAAACGGACACCGAGCATCCGAGGACTTCTGTGATGGAGAGGAGGGCATTCGTTTCTGCCGCTGTTCGTGATTTTATAAAGAGAGAACCGTCTTTCTGTGGTCGGACGTCATAACGGCTAGAGTTGCTGCGCGTGCTGATCGCCTGAAATGTCCTTTCAGAGTTGGACGGTAGGGAACCAGAAGTAGGGCGAATAACTAAAAATTTGTGAATACTGGGTAGGGATAGGGAAGCTGTTGGTTGGAGGTGGACTGGGACTCTTAGTAGTTGATAGGACGGACGTGGGTGCCAATTCCCCGTCCGTCACGGGGCTCTCTCCGTGGAGAGGTAGGTCGACGGCGGGTGAGAGGGGCATACGGAGAGAGCGTGAGGCCTGGTTTTCGGGGCGACTCTTTCGTGGACCGTGTTGGCTTGTCCGTAGCTGGCTGAGGGGAGCAGGTGGGACCCCTGCTCTAGAGGATGTGTCCAAAGGCTTGTTTGAGGTACTGGTTGCGGTCGATAACGAGGGAGGGGAATGCGAGTGTTCCGTAGCCATAGGAGGGCAGAGCCCCTCACGAAGTGGTCTTCCAGTGGTAGAGGACTCGGGAGGGCCTGGTCTCCCACCACCCGAGTTCTAAGACAAGTAAAATTATCCATACGTTATTAGTTCGAGAAAAACGGACCCAGGGGCCGCGCGAAACTGCCTATCGGTGAGAAAGGGAGGCCGAGCGCAAACCGCCGGGGGCGGGGTACCTCTTCCCCAGGTGGGACACCGTCGGTTTAAAAACGGGGCCCCGTGTTACGAAAGTTTGCCCCCAAACGGCGCAAAGACCCCATCCCCCTTCATTCCCATCGGCCCGGACACCCAATCCATCCACACAGTAACGTCCTAAGGACGTCACCTCCGCGGACAGCCCGGGAGACCCGTACTGGAAGCCAAAGACTTTAGTAGCACTTAGCCCGGTCTCACCAGTAGCCTGTCCGGCATGGGCGACCCTTCCGGGAGCTAAGCCCCCACCAACGTAGCCCACTGGGTCAACACGGGAGCCCACCCACCACGACAAGGTGGCCACAGGCCGGGGTATATATATATATATATATATATATATATATATATATATATATATATATATATACACACGTGTGTGTGTGCGTGTATATATATATATATATTAGTGATGGATCGAATAACCGCAACCGCAACCGCACTACAACCGCACAAAAATTCACAACCGCAACCGTAACCGCAACCGCCGTTCCATAAGTGCGGTTGCGGTTGTAAAAGCTTAGTTAATTTTAATTTTAGGTTAATTAGAAATATTTCTTTTTTTAAAAGAAAATGATGGGTCTCCTTATGCGTGCTTAAACGTGACGTCATACGGCTGCCGTAGTAAAATTGGTTTAAACTGCGCTCTAAGTTATTACTCTGTGAGCTCCATGAAGTAACATTTATTTTTATTTAATTTTCTTCAAACTAAAATCGCCTTTAGTACAATAGTCAATAAAGCTTATTCCTGCTCGACGGACCTCTCGGGTTCGTGTAACTTGGTCAATGGCACTTAGTGCAAAATATGGTTTTAATTAATTTGACCTATTCTTTCATAATAGCTATATAAGTTTAGAATATACTTCATTTAAATAGTATTTATTTAGTAAATACCTTATGTTGAACACAAGTTTTGCAACACACAAATAGCGGTAGCGGTGTATTGCAAAACTTGTGTTCAACATAAGGTATTTACTAAATAAATACTATTTAGTATATATTATGTACCAAGTGTGGCTAAATCGCACTATAGTGGCTAAATCCAGTTAATAATTACGCATTTTTCCTAGTATATGATAACCGCAACCGCAACCGCGGTTGGAAAAAATTCGACAACCGCAAACACAACCGCGGTTGTGAAAAACCGACCACTCGATCCATCACTATATATATATATATATATATATATATATATATATATATATATATATATATATATATATATATTTTAAATACCTTTAAAAACAATTAAACATTATATATGTATATGTACAGTTTGTAATTGTATATAGGTAATGTCCATAGTAACCTGTGTTTTTGTTTAGCTGGATTGAAATCTCATCGTAAACAAAGAAAAGAACTTCAAAACTGAACAAGACAACAGAAAAAATCAAGAGAAGTTTAGAGTCTACATATGGTATTGAACTACCGAGAAGCTGGCACATCAAAGAAACAGCACCATTGTGAAGAGGAACATCATGTTCTATAGAAGTGAGTACCTACTGTATTTGTTTAGATTAGTATTTAGTTTCACTTATTCTCACTCAAAACATTCCTTTATATTGTTCAATTGTCATCTAAAAACTTAAAACGGTAGTACCGGTACCTATAATATATTAATTCAATAGGTATCTCAGAATATATAGTTACCTAGGTACCCTAGGTATACAGACATCCAATTTTATTAATGGGTTCCATTTCAACTGTGTATATATAATACAATCATATTATATTTTCTTAATTCTTTGGTGTGCTTTTTCAGGTATGAATGTCTCATGAGGGAGCTCAAGGATAAATACAATACAATAAACAATTCTAAGCTAAAACTGCAAATTCTGACACTGTCACCATTTACAATGGAGAAAACCAACATTCTTTGAAACCTCTACCCACATGGTAAAGAAAAGCCGCCCTCTTAAGAAGCAACATGGAATACTTCCTGAAATACCATCAATGAGTAAGGGTAAAGTAATTTCAAACGAGACAAAGGAGATTGTGAAAAATTTCTACGAGTCTGATGAATGTAGTCGCCAATGTCCAGGAATTAAAGATTGCAAAGTCATTACGAATGATGGAGAAAAAGTGAAAATGCAAAAGCGTTTATTGTTTTGCAATTTGATGGAACTCTATATGAAGAATTCACCAAAGATTCAAATAATCCCAAAAGTGGGTTTAGCAGTTTTGCAAATCTGCGTCCTCCGTGGTGTCTCTTTGCTGATAGTAGAGGTACGCATTCAGTTTGTGTATGTACCTATCATCAAAATCCTAAATTGCAGCTCGGGGCTTTGGGAGTGAAGGGGCTGGACTACAAGAAACTTTTGGGGCTTTCAGTGTATGATATCAGCAATGAGGCATGTATGATGCATATATGTCAAGATTGCCAATGACAGCAGGGTGTGATGGCTTTCCTAGAAGGATTAGATGTAATAGAGAATTGGCCCGACTCAAAGATTCGCTATAAATAGTGGGTCACAGTAGACCGTTGCACTATCACAGAAATAATTGAAAACATCAATGATTTTGTAGATTCATTGAGTAATAGGATTGCTGGTCTTACAAAGCATCATTTCATCAGTAAATGTCAAGCATAGTATTTCAAAAATCTTAAGGATAGTTTACCATCAGATGAATGTTGTTTGGTGGGGGATTTTGCAGAAAATTATTCGTTTATTGTTCAGGATGCTGCTCAAGGTTTTCACTGGGAAAATTCACAATGCACAGCACACCCATTTGTTTTCTATTGGAAACAATCTGGAAATCTTCACCATGAGAGTTATTGCTTTATTTCAGATTCTCTAAAACACAATACTGTCACTGTGTATTCTTTCCTGAAAGAGCTGATATACCTACTCTTTGTACAAAACACCAATATCTAACAAAAATTCAGTTCATTATTTTTCTGATGGATGTGCAGCTCAGTATAAAACAAATTTAATTTTTTAAATCTTTGCTATCACAGAGATGATTTTGGAGTTGATGCTGAGTGGAATTTTTCTGCTACATCACATTGCAAAAATGCATGTGATGGAATTGGAGGCACTGGAAAGAGACCAACTGCTAAAGCAAGTCTACAAAGACCTATGGGAAATCAAATTTTGACAGCTGAAGACATGTATCAATATTGCTCTAAAGAATTGAAGTCTTCAAATCAATTTTTTTTTTTTCAGCATTGCAAATTAAAGAGGTTGAACGTAGCTTAGAGTCTCCGTTGCATCTTGCAATCAAACCAATCGTAGGAACCTTAAAATTGCACAGGTTTTGTCCCATGTCTACAGATACAATAATGATGTACCCTGTTTCCCAAGGTAAAGGAGAGCTCAGAAGGATTCAAGGAATGAGAAATGAAACTGTCAACACTTTAAAAAAAAACCCACCTGACAAAGTAAAAGTTGGATGCTATGTTGGATGCATTTATGACAATGAACTCTGGTTTAGGCTTGTGGAGGAATATGATGCATAATATGAAGACTAAGTAATATAATAAGATTCCTGTATCCATCAGGAATTGCTCCTGCTTACAACTTTCCAGTTAAAGATGACATTTGTCCTGTACCAGGAGAAAATATCCTGGGTGAAATCCAGGCTCGCCTACGAGGGGTAACATGGATCAAATACACTTTTCCTCCAGAAGAGATGGAGCATTTCTCCCAACAAAAAGTACTGAAATGTGGAGTAGGCTAAGCTCAGTGTGTTAATATGTACTATATACATAATCCGTGAATGTAAGATATATTATTGCATATATATATATATATAAAAAAAACTTTATTTTTTGTTTCATTAAATACATTTTCATTTAATAATACATGTCTATTTTGTATTTGAACTTTGTTTTCATTAAACGGGAGCTTCCCCTATAACAACTGCCCGTTCAATGAAAGTTGTCTGATGAGTCTCGTGGCTGAGATGAAATGAGGGAAGAAATTCTCAGTTTTGAAACATTGAATGATATCAAGTTGACATTACTCAAATTGAGTTTTATCATTTAAAATGATACATACACAAACTTTTCTAAGCTTATAATAATAGAACAATGATGGGGCAACATTTTTTACATTTGCAACTTTTTCTGAAATTCAGTATCCGAGAGGTCAAAATATGACCTTTATAAATCATTCCAATGTAATTTTTTTTTTTTTTTCAGAATCATGATTCCAAATACACACACACACACACACACACACACACACAGGTCCAGGACCAATAGGAGGCCAGCTATGGCGATTTGAATATAGCGAGGTCAACCGATGACCTCAAAATTACCATTAGTTTGAAAATTCGTGTTCTTTACCCAAAACCAAACACTGGACCAAATTACAGCAAAATCGAAGAGGTGAGGGTGTTAATTTTAATTTTTGTTGGTTGATCTGTCATGGAATTCCCCATAGATACACACAGTATATAGATTACACTACATTCTAATCGAATGACGACTATTTTTCCTTTTTATATTTCTTCATTTTCTATTCGATCTTCCTTAATCCTTTTCCTCGCCTTTTCTCATCTTCCTCCTTTCTCGTCCTTTCCTAAATTGACTATCTCTTTTCTACCTCGCACCCGATGGACCCCTTACAACAGACCAAAAACTTCTAATAACCATTTCTTATCGAGACTTTATTCCCTTAACCTTTCAATACCAATGGAACGAACGAATGTCTCGCCGAAAATAAATAAATTTTAGTACAATACATCTCATCTACAAATGCTCTTACATGTTTATGTAGGTTTAGTTTGGTTTAGTTTAGCTGTCGGAAAAGGAACCCAAAATGCGTGTACTGGAAGTGACCACTTAGTAAAATACTTGGTTTTCAATAACAATAAATCTTACACTTTTTAGTTTAAAGAAATAATTCTCGTGAAGGAAAGGTTAATTTGCGTTAATTGAGAATATACACTAAAGGGAGCGTTTATTATATTCCAGAATGATCAACACTGCGTTTACTCTTTAAAATATATTTTAAGTGTCTTTCAGATTTCATACGAAGCGTGTTTCGATCGTCTTACCTAATTGATAGAATTCCTGAGTTGGGTAATTTGGATAGATGCAATTTTTAAGTTTAAATTTGAACGGATCATTTGGTACAATTGTTCAGCAGAATCATTTGTCTATCGGGATGTGCTGATTTTATCAGAATGAATATGATATATAGGTGAAAACGTAGATTTTCGGCGATCAAAGCATAATTGTAATTGTTCCAAGATGTTCAGAACGTACCCAATTTTTACAAGATTTTCACGTCATTCTTAATATTAAAACGAATTTGTTCAAGAAAATTAAAAGCAAATACACGCATTACCTATTGATAAACTACATTTTCAGAGTCTACTTCTGTTGAATACTGTCAAATCAATATTAAGCTCACTAAGGCAGTACTTTTCTGATTTCCCATGGAATGATTACTGCTTCCGTGGCCGGGCCCCCTCCGAATGCGCTGAGCGCATCACGGTAATGATTCTCTCTGGTATGGAGGTGTACATTCCATATTCTATTCCTACTACTAATAAAAAATTCTTTGTTTAACTTTGCTTGTTCTAGTGCTATCGCCAACGGAGAGGAGGCTTTCAGAAGGTATCGTCGCCACCCTACTCCTAACTCTCGCTCTTTCTGGCATCTAGCCAAGAACCTCTCCAACAACTTTACTACTACTTTCCCTCCTCTTTTCAATTCCGATGGCTCTGTTAACGTCTTTTCTCCTGAAAAAGCTAAACTCTTGGCTCAAACTTTTGCCTCCAACTCGGCCCTGAACGATTCGATGCTGTTTCTCCATCTCCTCCTGACTTAATTATCTCTCAAAACAGAATCTCTTCTAAAGAGGTTTTTTCTGCCCTATTTGGACTCAACTCTAGGAAGGCATACGGTCCTGATGGTGCCCTCCTGTTGTTCTCAAGGACTGTGCTTCTGTTCTGACACTCTGCCAGGCAAACACTTTCGTCTTTTTCTTTCATCTGGTACTTTTCCTTCCTGCTCAAAATTTGCTTTTATTCAGCCTATCCCAAAGAAGAGAGACCGCTCTCAACCCTCCAACTATTGTCTAATTCCTCCGATTTCTTGCCTTTCTAAAGGTTGATATATCCTAAATAGGAAGATTCTTAAACACCTCATCAAACAATCTCCTTTCAGATTGTCAGTTTGGGTTCAGCAAGGGACGCTCGACTGGCGATCTTCTTGCATCTATCTCCGACTCTTGGCTATCCTCTTTTCGGGATTTCGGCGAAACATTTGCTATTGCACAAGACACATTAAAAGCTTTTGATAGAGTCTGGCACAACTTTTTAATTTCCAAACTGCCCTCCTTCAATTTCTATCCTTCTATCTGTGCCTTCATCTCTGATTTCCTTTCTGGCCGATCTATAGCTGCGGTTGTAGATGGCCACTGTTCTTCTCCTAAAGCTATTAATAGTGGTGTTCCTCAGGGTTCTGTCCTGTCACTCACTCTTTTCCTTTTATTTATCAATGATCTATTAAGTCGCATTTCCTGTCTTATCCACTCCTATGCTGATGATTCCACTCTTCATTAAGCGTCCCTCTCAAGAGACGCTCAATGCTTCGCGTGGGACGGACGACTATGGTACACCTGACCTGATCTTTCTACTCTGTGATTGGGGCAGAGAAAACCTTGCTGCTTTCAATGCCTCAAAAACTCAGTTCCTTCCTCTGTCTGCTCGTCACACTCTTCCACACGACTATTCCTTTACTAATACACAACTCAATCCTTCCTCTTCTCTTAACATTCTTGGAGTTTCTTTTTTTCGTGATCTTTCCTGGAAAAATCACATGTACACTTTTTCCAAAAAGCTTCTGAGAGATTTGGTGTGCCGTATCTTTTCTCGTAGTTTCTTCACCTCAACTCAGTTGATGTCTGTACAGGGATTTTGTCCGCCACTGCATGGAGAACGCTCCTCAAGCGTGGGGTGGCTCAACTTACACAGCTCTACTTGATCGGGTAGAATCAAAGGATTTTCGTCTCATCAATTCCCCGCCTCTTACTGTCTTCAATCTCTCTCTCTTCGCCGCAATGTTGTCTCACTCTCTTTTTACTATTGTTATTATAATAGACACTACTATTCTGAACACACTAACTGCATGCCTCCTCCATTAAGGAGAGCACGCAGTACCAGACTATCGACACACACACTCATTCCTTTTCTGTCTAACTCTCTAACGTAAGGGTTAATCGGTATTCTCAATCTTTCATCTACTCAACCGGCTAACTCTGGAACAACCTTCCTCACTCCATCTTTCTCCCTCTCTATGACCTTCAATTTTTCAAACGCAGATTGTCCAGGTATCTTTAAAAGTTTGTGCTTTGTTTGATTTTGGCTCTCTTCCTCTACTATGGGAGAGGCGTTTTAGGGGCATTCGCCCTTGGCCCCCGCTTCCTGCATAAAAAGAACCAGATACTTTACTAGGATTTTTTACAATGATCGAAAAGGTCTTGTTTACCTACATCAAAAGTACTTTGGTGTAAGGTACAATTTCAGCAGTACAAATTTTTCGGCTGAACTGCGAGTGCGAATGAATTGATAAACGTTTTAAAGTATCTACTGAATGAAAATGAAGGTTTAACAAGCTTCCGAGTTTCAACAAAAATTAAAGAAAAATTTGGGAATATAAATAAAATTAAATAGTTATCAGTGAGGTGTATAACTGGTTACACTCATGAATAGGTTCTATAATATTAAGGGTTGTTCAATAGTTGTTTTGAATATACGTATCTACAGTCTTATTTTACAGATAGGGGTTCAACATCACAAAATTGAAGGTCCTATGACTATATTTGTAATGGTTATATTCTAATTTCGTCTTATCATAAGGGTGTTTCAAAAGTCCCTCATTATTTTTAAAATTTATTAAAATAGCAATTACAAGAGGAACCAAATGACAATTTGGTTGCTGAGTCTACGATTCATGAGAAATTTTGGTGGCATCAAACTTGGCTTCATAAGTCTACTGGAAAGTCACTGGTACACCTCAACGTGGGCACCGTCTTTTTCGAAACAAGGGAGCCACTGTTTTACGCATTCTTGGCCGACATGGACAACATTTCGGGAGTAACAGAAGCACACGCATTCCTGATCCGTTCTTCTAGTGTGGGGAGGACTCGCGGCTTGGTGGCGTACACTTTGCTCTTAATGTAGCCCCACAAAAAGAAGTCGCATGGGGTAAGATCAGGCGAGCGAGCAGCCCATTCGATGGGACCACGGCGACCAATCCACCGATCCGGGAACTGCTTATTCAGAAATGAGCGAACCTCACGCGAGTAATGAGCAGGGGCACCGTCTTGCTGGAAAATGACTTCTTGCATGTCAGCTACAGCTGACAGTTGGGGGATGCAGAACTCCTGAAGCATACGAAGGTAATTGTCTCCGTTGACGTTCACGGAATTTCCATCTTGATCCCGGAAGAAGAACGGACAATCAGCCCAGCTGAGGAGATGGCACACCAGACGACCAATTTCGGCGTGTCCCTTCATGTTCACGGATCTCCGCAGGATTGTGAGTTCCCCAGATGCGGGTGTTGTGTCGATTGACGCGACCAGAAAGGTGGAAGAGAGCTCGTCGCTGAACCACATGTGCTCCAGGATCGATGGGTCTCTTTCGTAGTGATGCAGCAGTGTCTCACACATCTCCACCCGGCAATCGTAGTCTTGAGATTCCAGCTTCTGAACCACCTGGATCTTGTACGGATACAGCTTGAGACCACGCCGCAAAATCCGTTGGATAGATGTCGCGCTGATGTTCAGTTCCGCAGAAACTCGCCGAATGGACTTTCCTTGACTCTGAGTAAACGCCTCACGGACAGTTTCGACATTATCCTCACTCCGCCCACTTCGAGGTCTTCCTGATCGTGGTTGTCCATTACGGATCCGGTCTCCATAAACTTCCGGTGGGTGGCGACGATGGTGTTCCTATCCGGTGCATAATGCTGTCCGTAGACTGCCCGGAATCGTCGCTGCACTTCGACCACAGATTGAAAAACCTCCTGCCATGCAGCGATTTTACACCTCTGCACTAGAGTCAGCATGGTAGCAGAAGAAAACGGAGCAAAACTTCAAATGTAGACTCAAAAAAATTCTCAACTACTGAGTAAGAGTTTACCACAAGATGAACGTCGTTGGTCGATTAGCTGCAAAGAAAATTGAAAATCAAATTAGTGAGGGACTTTTGAAACACCCGGTATATGTGGAATGTAAAGAATTATAAACAGATTCTCACTTTACAACACTTATCTTTTCTTTGATTTAATTTAAATACACACACACACACACACACACTGCATCTCTACATAAGCAAGGTACAGCCTTTTTACAATCCATGTATCTAAAATACTAATTAACTAAACCTAATTTAATCAAACCTAACCTCAGTGCCATCGAACCAAGAAGGGCATAATTAGTGTTTCGAACGCAACCGAGGGCTCGAAGGTTTTCTGTTAAATCATGAGGCGGAAGATTAATCAGCGTGTGTCAACAATGATTTTGGAAAACCATTTAGAGGAAGCACGAGGTGATGTAAATAAGAGAATTATATGGCAAGTGCCGCTTTCTCAAGCGATATTCTAAGACATTTAAACGAACGTAAAGTGGAGATTTTATTTAATATCAAGTGCGAAATCTTTGAACAAAAATTGGATATTTTCACTGATATAAATTAATGTTTTTACTTTCCTACCTTAAAATCATTAATTTAAACGCATAAAAATTAATTCAAACCCACTTAAAACTGAATTTGGCAAAAGATTTGGAGAGTTCTCCCAAAGTGAAAGTTGTGTACAACTGCTAACCGATCTTTACACACCAACCCAACAGAAATAGTGTGACCACCAGATGTCTGATTTTTCGAGAAAATAAGTCATCTATTCAGATGGAGATCATTGAACTTTATATTTTTCTGAAGATCAAACGGAATGATCCATCAGTAAGTTTACAAGAATTCTACTCTACTTACTTATCTATAAAATACCTGTATATTGACAAGTGTTCCATTGTACGTTTTGTTAAATCCTTCAAAAATCTTTAAACTCAAATGTGACGTATGCCATATATATATATATATAATATATATATATATATATATATATATAGAGAGAGAGAGAGAGAGAAGAGAGAAGAGAGAGAGAGAGAGGATTCGCTTGATTGGTATGGCGTATGATATGGGCGTAGCTTTTGACTTTGCCTAATGTGTAGTTTTGCGGCTACCAGATTCTTTGCAAAGAATTTACACGCTACCCTGTTCAAAAGTTAAATTTGGTTAAGTCTCCAGACTGTGCATTACCTCTCATGAATCGATGAACATTATTCTTCGAAAAATACAGTAAAGACTTTGCGGGTTTAGAGTAACTAATAAATTGTTAAATAGAATCTAAATATCGAATTTCATTACTCAAAATTAGAATAGAAATTGTAGTTTAGATTTTTTTTTTTCAGAAAAGTCCAACCTGGAATGGATTAACGAGTTCCACAGAGTCCGGAATGCGAGTATTCCATTTTCCTTAGATAGATAATCTAATCCCAGTGGCTCGCTGGTCAGGAGAGTCCAAATATCTCTAAAATCCAATTTTTCAAGACCAAAAACCTCCAAAGCTCCAGAAACTGCAAATGAGAGTAAAATATCTGACCTGCAAAATGATTGTAATCCGTGGTTCACATGTTGGAATAAATTTTTAAAACAAAAGTTAATCTAAAATGAGAACGAGGCTCACAAAGGACTTAATCATTTTTCGAATTCCACAAAGTCTGTTAATTAAATAATTAAGTAAATAATTCCCATAAGTTAAAATTAAACCTAAAACATATTCAATGAATCAAATTTTTTATTTCGTGGCTTAAACTTTGCTTTAAATTCAGTCCATTTTAGGTTAAAGATAAGCTACGCAGTAAAAAAAAAAAAAAAAGGAGTTAATTTAGTATATTCCTACTTTCTTAATTTATACCACTGCCTACATGAAATACATGCAAGCCCGTTGAACATGAATTAGTTATTCAAGTCTTAATTTACATACAACCTATTTGGCCTATTAAAAGTCGCTAATAGGTATTTCATAAATACTAAGTTTCGCGGAGACTAGCGTTTTTGACAAGGTCGAAATTTCATCATAAACATCGTGATTGGCCGAAATTGGTCACGTGGGAACTAACCAATCTAAATTGGCCACGTAACAGTGTAATCTGATCTCCGTGAAACTTAATATAAACCAGGCTTTTATTTACTTTACTCGATTTACGTTCAATATGTTAATGCTTCGGTAATTATTCGTTTTTGACCCAGTCTCTTTTTATAATGAGAGCAAACTTTTCTGGTCGATTTTGAGGTGCTCTGCACGAATCTGCCATTCGTTTCCTGTGCAAATGCGTAGTTTTCGAGATATCGTCATCTTGAAAACTACGCATTTGAACAGGAAACGGATGGCAGTTTCGTACAAAACACCTCAAAATTAACCAGGAAAGTTTGCACTCATTTTCGTTTAAACTAACGAATTTAAACGAAAATATCATGACTTAACCTAACCAATCATCTAGGGCGTACAGTTGACCTAACCGGTGTCACGTACTGAACTGTCCGCAAAACATTAGGACCGATCAATTTGTGATGCGTGATCTTTACGGGGCTCCGCCCCCGTACCCCCGAGACCTAAATTATACAAATGATAATGTAATAACATGTGCCAACCTTGCATGGGTAGTCCGCTAAATTTCGCCTGCCCTTAAACTGAAATGACACGTTTATTTTTAGGATTTTTTTTACGGCATCTAAAGACCTTCTGGTCTTTTCTTAAAATACAAGCACTATTGTATTTAGGCAGGTCACGGATGTCTTAATTATTCCATGGTTGAAAAAAAGGTCTAAACTCTTGTTTTCATCGAGGGCAATATGGCGGATCACGTCTTCAAAATCAAGTTCACAAGATTGACACGTCATAATACTAGAACGAAAATCACCACACTAACAAGAAACAGAAAGAAGTAGGCAAAAGCAAGAAAAAGTAGCCAAAAATAGCCAAAAAATCTCAAAAAAGGTAGCCAAAATAAACAAACTAACCGAAATTTATATACATACATATTAGAAAGTAGAAAAATATTTTTTTTATAAAAAAGTACATTTTATACAAATTTGCACAAGATAATATATATTTTCTTATTCAGTTTTGATTGGTTATTCAATATATATTGCTGTTATAGCTGGGTGTGACTGGGTCAAAAAACGAATATTAACCAATGCTTTATGTTAATTATAAATAAACAATTAACAATGCGAGAAGTCTCTTACCCAGCACAGTTGTAGTAATGTAATCATAACCTTGTAATTTAATCACTATACTCTTTTCAAAATTGGCTAGTTGTTCCGTCCTACGTTTTGGCTCGGCTAAGTGCCACAACACGAACGTACCACCACCAACTGGGAAAAATGGGTTGAGGACATCTGATCGACGTGACAAAACCAACAAGTTATTTTGGGTCACATTAAGTCAGGTAGAATTAGCATAAGGTAGGCTTAGGTTAAGTTTGGTTGTTACGTTTTTTTCGAGTGTTGATGTTATGTCTTGTCGACCAGATGGGTGTACGTCCGAGTAAAATAAATTCAGTCCAAGAGGAGGATTAGGGAGAGCCACATTGCGTGCAGCGATTTCTCAGACTGACCTAGAACAATCCTCAACCAGGTTTTCTTTTGGAATGAGCCAAAGCCAGTCGAGTTGGCAGGTTGGTTGATTAGTTTGTTAGTTGCCAACTCAGGCGCTGAAACAGTGGTGGATAGCAAAATATTAAAATATATATAACCGCTTGGTTCATTCTTCAGTGATGCTCAGTGCCCTCTGGTGGGCGAAGGAGGTACAACCAGCAATCAGTAATGAACAGTGGTTGGATTACTGAACGAAGAGAACGATAAAAAAGAATCGAAATTTGAAGGGTCATTGTGAAACACTATAAATCCAAGAAGAATGGAACTGTCCACTCTCATCATACATTAGACAAACTGTCCTCACTGAATAATTCTGAATAATTTTAAACAATCATACACACTGAATGATTGTGCACATTTTCTCTAGTGAATTATGTACAGTGTCCCAATACAAATTTTTATATATATATATATATATATATATATATAATATATATATATATATATTATATAATATTGTGTGTGTGTGTGTGTGTGGTATACACAATCATACACGTTGTTCACGTTTAATAATTATTCTCACAGCCCAGTAAATAATCATGTGTACTGTCTTCAATGAACAAAATAAAAAATATTCCTAGTAAATAACTTTTCATATTTGTCACATGTAAATAACCAGAGAAAATGTCCACACAGTCTTACACATTATCTCCAGTAAATAATGAAATACTGTCCCAAGCAAACAATTATCACGTACGAAAAACACTGTTCCCAGTGTCTCCATGAAATATTGATAAAATATCATCAGTATATGACCATGCAAATTACCCTCTGTAAGTGACAGTACATACAACCCTTAGTGAAATAACAGTCATATCTACTGTACCATGTAAATTATTATGTCCTCAGCAACTAATGGTGCAAACTGACAGGAGATAATTATATATTTTGTTGTTGGTAAATAACGAAATACATCCTTAACAGTAAAGGTCATAGATACAGTAACCAGTATATCATCACGCATATTTTGTTCCAAATAAATAAAGTAAATGTCCCCATTATGCAGCTAAAATACACTGTCCTCAACTTAGTTTATGCCGATGATATGGTGTTAATAAGTCCCTCTGTTAAAGGTCTGGATCGGCTATAAATGTCTGCGAAGTGTATTCGCAGAAACATGATATTCTTTTTAATGTTACAAAAACTAAGGTTATGCAATTTCATCCTAAAAGCTGTAATCAGCCAGCTGATATAAGGTTTAAAATGAGTGGTGAAGTAATTGAGGAAGTACAAGAGTTTAAGTTTGGGTCAAACTATTACCAGCTCCTTGAGTGATGACTCGGATATAAGAAAACAATCTCGAAGCCTGTGTGCTAAAGCGAATATGACCATAAGGAACTTTCGTTTCTGTACAAGTGAAGCTAAAGACACACTCTTTCGTACTTTCTGCAGTAATATATATGGTCAGCAACTCTGGGTGAATTATAAAAAAGGCTCTGGCAGAACCCTAAATTTGCTGTACAACAGGTCTTTTAGACTCTTACATAATTACCTCCGAGATGCTCAGCTTCGCAAATGTTTGCTACCCGCAATGTTCCGAGCTTCCCGGAGGTAACAAGACGTGCTCAACACAGTCTAATGCAAAGAATTAAAAAATCAACCAACCCGATCATCCAAGCTATCCATGAGTCCTGCCATTTATCCTCTAAGCTATGGACTTCTTGGTACGAAAACGTCTGTCTGTAGCTCCACTTAACTTCGACAGTGCAGTATTATTTCTAATCAATTGTATATATTTATTCTTAGTGTATGAACTGTCATTGTATTAATAATATTTGTCATATGGACTATAGTCTGCCAATAAACCTTTTCATTTTCATTTTCATTTTCATTTTCAAATAATCATACACATTGTTTCCAGTGAATAGTAATACAAATTTAATTACTTGATTAATAATATTCATCGTCTCCATAAAGAAGAAAGCACACTGTCCCTCATAAATAATCACACATTTGTCCTTGGAAAATACAATGCCTCTATTAAATTACCGAACACAATGTAACAGTAAGCAATCAAACACGCTGTCTGCACTGAATGATGCTAATAATTGTCCGTAAATAATCGTGGGCAATATTATCAATAACGCATATGGTACACAACAGATAAGAATAAACTTAACCCCATTAAATAATCATAATTACCCAGTGAATAATTATACTCAACGTCCGTAGTAAATAACGAAACACATATTCCTCACAAAATACGCACATTATCCTCACATAATAATCTTACACAGGGTCTTCGTAGGATTTTCTGAATATTTTCAAAAGAAAATAATCTTACACAGGGTCTTCGTAGGATTTTCTGAATATTTTCAAAAGAAAATAATCATACACACTTTCTCCAATGAATAATTAATCGCACACACTTTCAAACAATTTTTATTAAGGAAACAAACATTATATAAGGTGTACATCTTTATATATTTAGAGAGAAGATTGGCATTTACAGTATATTGGATTTAGGATTTCATGGTACTGTAGTGAATACTCTTATTTTAGTTTCAAGATAAATGTTAATTTTACCGTCTTGAATTTCGGAATAGCTATAAATTCATTTTAAATTAGTTACCCATCATAATTCAATTGTAAACCACATTAATACTAATTTTATGTATACTGTATTATTTTATTGTATGTAAACATAATTAATTATATATCACAATTGTCAGTTAATTATTTATATTCAAAAAATTATTTTAATCTAATACCATGTCCATTTTGCAAATAAATAATAGAAATCCAAGGGTTATATTTTCCATCGTTGGTACTGTCGCAGTTTCGCCTAACGGACTCAATACGACTAGTGAGATAATCACTGGTTGGCACTTAACCAGCGGCAGTGCTTATGGCTACATCATCCAGGTTAACCTATACCGGATAGATGCGCTACGGTCCCAAGCCGTAGCTTGCCTAGGCCCAACGACGACGAAAACCAACAATTGGTGACCCCGGAGTTGGATTCCCCCCTTTTACCCGAACGACTAGGACTAGACTGTAACGTCGTTCGTGCCCATCACCCCCTTTTACCCGAACGACTAGGACTAGACTGTAACGTCGTTCGTGCCCATCACCCCCTTTTACCCGAACGACTAGGACTAGACTGTAACGTCGTTCGTGCCCATCACCCCCTTCACCCGAGCGACTAGGACCAGACTGTAACGTCGCTCGTGCCCTCTGCCCCTCACCCCTTCCCGTGCGCTCTGTGCCTGCGCTCGTCTCAACCTCCACTCCTTCGTTGGTAACTTGTCGTCTTGCTTGTACGTCAGCAAGCATAGGAGAAGATGCCTGACGACGCTGGTGCCATCTCCCACTTGAGCGTAAAGCTCCCCGTCTTCTGGCCGGGTGATCCATTTATTTGGTTCCACCAAGTGGAATCACAATTCAACTTAGAAAGGATCACCGCTAGCAGGACAAAATACGATCATGTTTTGTCCTCTCTACCAGCGAGCATCATCTCCGAAGTCCGTGACGTCATCGTGTCTACTTCCACGAGTGAGGACCCATACAACGATCTGAAGTCTGCCATCCTGTGCCGCACCACTGTCTCCGAGCGTGAGAAACTACATCAGTTAATCTCAAAAGAAGAACTTGGAGACCGTAAGCCCACTCAAATGCTGAGGGCTATGCAGTGCGCTCTAGGCGAACGCGCACAAACCTTCGATAAGGACATCTTTAGACAGTTGTTCTTGCAGAAACTTCCTCCATCAGCTCAGCGTGTCTTGGCCACTATGGATCCTGCTACTCCAGTTGATAAACTAGCAGAAACTGCCGACAAAGTAGTGGAGATTGACACAGCTCCGGTCAACAACGTGAACACACAATCGGAACTGGAGTTGAAAGTGGAAGAGTTAAGTCAACAACTCAACCACGTTTGTTCTCTGCTACAAAATCAACGGCAAAGAAGCCATTCTCGGTCAAGATTTACGAAGAGGCATCGTTCGAGTTCCGGGAAGATCTGCTTCTACCACTCTAAATTTGGAAAGAAGGCTAGGAAGTGCATCTCCCCTTGCAATTTTTCGTCGGAAAACCCAGCAGCGAGTCCTAATGGCGTCTAGTACTCGCACTGCCAACCTGTTATTCATAAAGGACAGGAACTCTGGTGTCAATTTCTTGGTCGATACCGAGCGTCAGTCAGTGTATTCCCTCAAAAATCTGGTCATACGCACTCGGAATCTCCGCCTCTATACGCTGCTAACGGTTCACGCATACCCACGTACGGTACTCAGTCGCGTGAACTAAACTTGGGCATTCACCGATCCTTCAAGTGGATTTTCATCTGTGCTCAAGTGCAGCATCCCATAATCGGCGCTGACTTCCTCCAGCATTTCAAACTCCTGGTGGATCTTGACAAGCGACGCTTATGCGACCAGGCCACACTGCTTTCTGTTCTTGCCAAACAGGTTGCCCTTCCGGACGCCTCGAACTCTGCACTTTCCCTCGTTCCCCCTAATTCCATGTACCAGTGCCTTTTCCAGCGATATCCAGGAATTCTTCAACCGATGCAGATGGGTGATACCATTAAGCACACCATTACCCATCACATTACAACAAAAGGTCCCCCTGTGTTTGCAAAACCCAGACGTCTTGCCCCGGACAAACTGAAAGCTGCCAAATCGGAATTCCAGCTTATGATAGATCTTGGGATAATAAGACCTTCCAAAAGCAGTTGGTCCTCTCCCCTACACCTGGTCCAGAAGAAGTCAGGAGACTGGAGACCATGTGGGGATTACCAGTTTTTGAATTCGACAACCATCCCGGACCGATATCCGGTACCAAATGTCCAAGACTTTACTTCTCTTCTCCACGACAAATCTATCTTCAGTAAAATAGACCTCGTTAAGGCTTTCCACCACATTCCCGTAGAGCCTTCGGATATTCCCAAGACTGCAGTTTGTACACCATTTGGGTTATTCGAATTTGTGAAGATGCCGTTCGGGCTACGGAATGCTGCGCAAACCTTTCAGAGGTTTATAGATGAGGTCACCAGAGGCTTAGACTTTGTTTATGCCTACATCGATGATTTGCTTGTGGCCAGCTCAACGGAAGAGGAACATAAGGAACATCTTTCACTCCTCTTTCAACGCTTAGAACAATACGGTGTTACTATTAATGCATCTAAGTGTGTGTTTGCACAGCCAACCTTGGAATTTCTTGGCCACACGATTTCGCAGCACGGAATTACCCCCCTTCAGGACAAGTGTGAAGTGATAAAAAATTACCCTATGCCAAATAATCAGCGTGAGTTACGTCGGTTTCTAGGTTTGGTAAATTATTACCACAAGTTCATTAAAAACTGTGCCAGTGTTCTTGCTCCTCTACACGCTATGATCACACACAAACGCAAGGTAACGAAATTGGTATGGTGTAGCGATAGTTTACAGGCGTTCGACAATGCCAAAAATGCTATCAATAGTGCATTGTCTCTGTCATTTCCTATCAGTGATGCCCCCCTAACTCTGACGGTCGATGCATCAGATGTTGCGATCGGTGGGGTGTTGGAACAAACCATCAACGGTCAACAAGCACCCATCGCGTTTTACTCGAAAAAGCTGCAGCCAGCCTAAACGCGTTATAGTGCTTTCGGACGTGAACTTCTTGCTATTTACTTAAACGTGAAGCATTTTCAACATTTCCTTGAAGGCCGAGAGTTTTGTGTTTTTACCGACCACAAACCTTTGGTCACTGTCTTCAATAAAAACAGCTGTAACCACTCTCCCAGAGTCATCAGGCAACTCGATTATATCTCGCAATTTACCACAGATATCCGCCACATCAAAGGTGTCTTGAACACTCCAGCGGATGCACTTTCAAGAATAGAGATTACTTCTGTTACCCTCAGCTCTACACTGTGGAATGCTATTGCACAGGATCAAGATAAGGATACGGAACTACAAGACCTGCTCAGAGAAGACTCCACTCACTCACTTTCCCTCAAGAAAATGAGTATGCCAGGATTGTCTGTGCCCCTCTATTGCGACGTATCAATAGCTGCTATTCGCCCTTATGTCCCTCCATGTCAGACAAGCAGTCTTCACGGATCTTCATAAACCCTCCCATCCTGGTATCCGTGCTTCGCAACACCTGGTTACCTCTCGCTTTGTTTGACCCTCGATGCGGAAGGATGTCAAACATTGGACCAAAACGTGCCTTGCCTGCCAGCGTGCCAAAGTCCAAAGGCACACCAGGTCCCCCTTTGACGCATTTCCGCCCCCATCCCAGCGATTTGAGGTAATTCATGTAGACATTGTTGGCCCTCTTCCAGTGATTCAAGGCCAACGTTATCTGCTCACCTGTCTCGACCGCTTTTCCAGATGGCCTGAAGCCATCCCACTTCCTGATATCCAAGCGGACACTGTTGCAAGAGCCTTTCTTCATGGATGGGTATCAAGATTTGGATTGCCGACAAAAGTCATCACTGACCAAGGTCGCCAATTTGAGTCTTCGCTTTGGAAGAAGTTTACCAGCTTGTTGGGTACAGTACATGCGCATACCTGTGCGTATCATCCGCAAGCTAACGGCCTCGTCGAACGCTTCCATCGCCAGCTGAAGTCATCCCTTATGTGTCACGAAGACTCCCATTGGATGGATAAGCTTCCACTCGTGTTGCTTGGTATTCGCTCTGCATTTAAGAGTGATCTGAAGACTACAGCGGCTGAACTAGTCTATGGAACAACACTGCGGCTACCAGGTGGCTACTTCACTGCAGGGGATAAGTCATGTGATCCTACGGAATTCGCTCAAACACTTTCCTCTCACATGCAGTCCCTTCAGCCTGTTCCCCCTCGATTGACTAGCCAACAGAACATCTTTGTTTCCCCAGCCCTCCAGTCTTGCACCCACGTTTTCGTTCGTGTACCTGTCCCAAAACGGCCTCTCCAATGTCCATATGACGGGCCCTATGAAGTTCTCCGACGTACGCGCAAATCATTTCTCATCCAGCGCGGTTCCAAGGTCGACAAGGTTTCTATCGATCGTCTTAAGCCTGCGTTGTTGGAATCAACCTTAAGCGAGGTACATGTAGCTACCAAAAAGGTCCAGGGGAAATCTGTGTCGTTCGGAACTCTTTGAACTTCCTCTCTGGTGGGGGAGTGTGTAGTGAATACTCTTATTTTAGTTTCAAGATAAATGTTAATTTTACCGTCTTGAATTTCGGAATAGCTATAAATTCATTTTAAATTAGTTACCCATCATAATTCAATTGTAAACCACATTAATACTAATTTTATGTATACTGTATTATTTTATTGTATGTAAACATAATTAATTATATATCACAATTGTCAGTTAATTATTTATATTCAAATAATTATTTTAATCTAATACCATGTCCATTTTGCAAATAAATAATAGAAATCCAAGGGTTATATTTTCCATACTTGGTACTGTCGCAGTTTCGCCTAACGACCTCAATACGGCTAATGAGATAATCACTGGTTGGCACTTAACCAGCGGCAGTGCTTATGGCTACATCATCCAGGTTAACCTATACCGGATAGATGTGCTACGGTCCCAAGCCGTAGCTTGCCTAGGCCCAACGACGACGACGACGAAAACCAACAGTACGAAATCCAAAAAGTATTGTCTTCTGAATATGCTGTTGGGAAGCATGAGAACTCTTCAAGCCTCTGTGACTACTACATTTTGTAGTTTCGTTTGGCGTCCTTTCTGGACAACCATGGAAGTTCAGAAAGGAAGAAAATATCTTTATGGAACTTCTACTTTAAATCACTGCAAAGTTGTTCCTTTTCTTTTTTTAATGTTAATAATTTTCCAATTTATAGACGCTTTCTTTGAAGCAAACATTTAATTCGGTGGTTTCTTGTTAAATTTATTAAGTTTTCCATCCTCAGCATCCATCTCCATCATCCTTTCAAGGTTGAAGGAAAAGTATGAATTCATATAAGAGAGAAACTACTTGTTAGTCATCTTACCACCTGATTTTTTTTTTGGAGCAAAACTGCTCTGTTCTCCCTCTCAGAGATGCCCCTTTGATGGAGGGAGACGAAGGAAATGCTTGCGTTTGAGATAGTGAGGGAATACACTCCTTGAGAGATGGCTTCATCCTTTTTATATTCAATTATATATTTTATTTTATGTATACGCGTGATACTCAAACACGATGAATGCCAGATGTTGTATCACGACTAAATGAAGTTCTTTAACTGTTAAATTTTATTAATTTATAGGAGCAAGAGAAGCAATTGACCATAAATAGTGTCCCAAATAAATCTCTTAATTGTTCCTAATTACTCGTACAAGCATATATATGTCTTTAGTATAAGAACACGCACATTACCCCCATTAAATTAAGTTATGTACACTGTGTCTAAAGCATACTCATACATATATAATGTACCCATGCAACAAATAACCATATAAGATTTCCATATTAAACAATAATACACATTTCCCTAGTAAATAATCATATACATTTGTCCTCAATGAATAAGCATGTTAAGTTATCTCAGGAAATATTATGTGTCCCCACATAAATATATTATATACACTCTCTCCGCTACATAATCCTGCATATTGTTTCCCGTAAATAATTAATCTTGCACATTATTCACAGTGAATAAGCGAGATGTTTTCAATAACTATATAGTACAGTATATACATCGCCCAAGTGAATGGCTTACAACTTCCCGTTGTAAGTTCTTGTCAAGCATTACCCAAAGAAATTTCGTTGCTCTACATTCTTTTATGGCAATCGATCTAACATTCAGCTCATCCAAATGTACACTTCCGGAAAAATGTTCGTCGAGAAATCTAAAATTTCTAAAAAACAAAAACAAAAATTACTAAATGATAATATTCTGTTTCTCTTTGGATATTTTATTCCTTTTTAGTATTATTATTTGTTCAGATTGACCCTGAAGGGGTCAGAGCTCAGGCCAGTAGTTAGCCTATTCCCCTAACATCCAGATTAGATTACCATGAGAGTTTTGACAATGATTAGCCATCCCTCTTTGGTGAAAATCCTGCAACTCTGCAAGTTAGTTTAATAAAATGTACAAGCTGGTAAAACCTGACCTCTTTGATTATGTCTTTCTGGGTTATCCTGTAGCAATCCAACGCTCTAAACCGTTTGAGTGAATAGATTGGACGCCTTTCAGGAGTCCCGAGAGTGCACTGTTCAGCTCTGGCGAAAGACTCTGTAAAAGATGGCAATTATCGGTTGGTGAAGATGTTTTTAAAGCTGCTCCAGCTTATGCAACTCTGTCAGCCCGTTCATTACCAGGGATTCCGGTATGTCCTGGGGCACAACATGAGTGTTATTATATTTCCCCTCACAGACAGTCCCCCCAAAACCTCCAAGCAGGAGAGTACCAATTGCTCTTGCACCCTCGCCCGCTGAAGAAATCGCAAGTGTAGCTTGACTCTCCGATAAAAGGTATATGACCTTATTGGACAGGTTCAAGGTGAGTAGTTTCTCCGCTGCAAGGCGGATGATAGCTACCCCCGCTTGATATACTGAGGTTAATTACCTTCAATTTCCTCAAGGAGAAAGGAAATATTTAGCGCCAGTTAGATGCTTTTTCCTTGAACCATCTGTAAATGCTAATATAGCATCAGATTCTGACAAAAAGTTGACTCTGTCTGAGACTGTTTCCCTACTCTTAATTTGAACTTTAACTGTCTGTCAAAGACACTGATAGGAGCAATAGTCCTTTGGCATCTGCAAAACAGGGATAAATTGCTTACCCTATTACAGAATTCTACGTGACTAGTAAGTTATCTTTGCTGCCAATTCCACTCCGCCACCAGACTGCACCCCTTTCTAAACGGTAGGAGCCTTGTAGGCCTCCCTATTGAGGTATACATCCAGCGGCAGGATATCCAGCAGCATCTCTTTAGCTGCAGTGAGAGCAGAAGGATAGGCGACTGTTGTCATAATAAGAGCCAGCCTCTGTACCTTTTGCAGAGAAGCCACAGTAGACTTTTTGCTCAAGGCATTAAGCCAATACAGTTTATGTAAGTTATGATTGGTATTATTACAGGTGTATAGAACCAATACATCTGTCCAGGTTTAAGGTCCCAGGGCTTACCCACCACCTTCCAGCACTGCATGACGGAGCAGGTTGCCTTCCCGACCATATCCCTACAATGAGGTCCATCGCAGTTTATGATCTAGAATTACTTCAAGATAACGTACTTGTTGGCTCACTTGGAGTGTCTCATTGTTTAACCAAAGAGATGGAAGATTCTATTTTCTCAATTGGGTAAACAAACATCACTACCTCTGTTTTAGAAGAACTAAAACAGCGACTGACTTCAGCAGTCTATCTCTCCGTTAATCCAAAGCTATAGCGCTCTTGATTATGTAAAGGTAGCACGTTACAGCCTCTATGCAAGATAACATGGTCATCTGCACAGTCCTGTATGTAACTACAGTAGGTGCGTTTTGAAACTGTTCCATGAAGACATCCACAATGAGAGTCCATAAAAGCGGAGACAGGATACACACCTGGGGACAAGCCTTAGACGGTGCTAGGACAACTGCCCCCCGGACAACCGCCCCCCGGACAACTGCCCCCGTAGGACAATCGCCCCCCGGATTATTGCCCCCCATAAGTAAATAAAAATTAAATAGGAATTAAATTTATTAATATTTATAAAAAACAAACTTATGAAAGAGTTCATATTTATTAAAATTTACAAAAAAAAAAGTAAAACTTGCTTGGAAAAGATTATAGGCGATACCTCTTAAAAAATTAATTAGTTCGCGATTCTCAAAGTCTTCAACCTAACCTAACCTAACCTAGCCTAACCTAACCTAACCTAACCTAACCACCAACTATGACTTTCAAAACGACCTTTCAATAAGTATTGCCAACTGTTTAAATATAATTAATTAATCCATAGTATATATGAAATACAATAAGTCTTGCCAACTGTTTAAATAAAATTAAGTAGCTAAACTTCATAATTTTATTATAAATAAGTAAGCAATAATTGGAAATTTTTTGTTAAATATTGCTAACTTTTTAAATATAATTTTTTTTCAGGCTACAAGCAAAATTAAGCAAGAATTGGCAATAATGTTGTTAAATATTGTTTTAGCTTGCCATTTTTTAAACGTAAATTTAATTTCTATTTAATTTTTTTACTTATGGGGGCAATAATCCGGGGGGCGATTGTCCTACGGGGGCAATTGTCCGGGGGGGCGGTTGTCGGGGGCAATTGTCCGGGGGCGGTTGTCTAGGGGGCAGTTGTCCGGACACCGCCTTAGACAGAGTGTGCCTTTGTAATGACTAATGATACATCAAGGATTCTATTCTCAGCGTATGTTATCCATCTAGCAATTGCCGGGTCCACCCTGTCCGAGTCAAAGCTTCACCAATGGAGTCCTAAGTAACATTGCCGAAGGCACCCCCCCTCCCAAACCATACTGACTCAGCAATAGTTTTTTTCAATTCTAAACATCTGCTGTGCACAGCTTCCTCAGTTGAGGAGCCTGCCCTGAACCCGCACTGATGTTCAGGCATAACTGGATTGAGCAAAGTCTCAAATTGTCAATAAACCACTCTTTCTAAGGTCTTGAGCTGGAACGAGGTTAAAGTAATCAGGTGAAAGGACTTTGGCTTGGAATAAATCTCTTTACCTGGTTTGAAGATGAAATCCTCATCTGCATTTCGCCAGTTCTTGTGGATATAACTCCGCATTAGCGACGCTTTACAGATCTTTAGAAACTAAGCTCAATGATATCCTATGTAAAAGCACAGGATAGATGCCATCTTTTCCTGGTCCCTTGAAAGGTTTGGATTCTGCGAGTGTCCTACCCTTCCTGTCACACGCCAGTACTCGTTCCGCCAATTCCGCCAAGGGCTCTATGGTCGGAGCCCATAGGAGTTCTATCAGCCCCACGAGCCAAGCCAGGCGACAGATATTCTAGCTCTAGATCACATATACTCTCTTTCTGTAAAAGCTTCTAAGAGGTTAGATGCACTGTATCGGTTCCACAGTTTCTTCACCCCTACTCAGTTGATGTCGCTGTACAGGGATCTTTTCCGCACTGTATGGAGTACGTTTCTCATGTGTGGGGTGGCTCAACCCACAGCTCTACTTGATCGGGTAGAATCAAAGGCTTTTCGTTCATCAGTTCCCCGCCTCTTACTGACTGTCTTTAATCCCTCTCTCTTCGCCGCAATGTTGTTTCACTCTTTCTTTACTATTGCTATTATAACGGATACTGCTCTTCTGAACTCTCTAACTGCATACCTCCTCCTTTAAGGAGAGCACGCAGTACCAGACTTTCGATACATTCTCCTTCCTTTTCTGTCCAACTCTCTAACGCAAGGGTTTATCAGTATTTTCAATCTTTCATCTTCTCAACCGGTCAAGTTTGGAACAATCTTCCTCAATCCATCTTTCCCCTTGTATATGACCTCCCATCCTTCAAACGCAGTGTCCAGGCACTTGGAAAACCTTCGACCTTGATTTTGGCTCTCTTCTTCATGTATGAGGAGGGGGGCCATTCTAGGGGCATCCGTGCTTGGCTCCCCTTCCTGCATAAGAAAAAGATTATGTATAACCACCGGATGACTTCTCCACACTCTCCAGCCAAGGGTTTTGATCTGTTTTGAGCAGGTGTTAAATCCTAGATGAAGAATACATTCCCTCAACGTTACTGTATTTCAGAAACTTCTCTAGGAAGACCTCTTGCCCTTCCCGATTTCATATTTAAAGATTCCTGAACTTCATATTATGAGTCCCAGAGATTTCTTGTTTTAATTCTTTTGGCCATCCTCAGCTTCTTTCTAACCTCTTTACTCAGAAGATTGAGGTCAGAATTCCATCAAGGATTTCCAATATTTTTTTTTAAAGGGGGAAGTATTTTCATAGACTCGCATAATTCAGTCCGTCAGCCCATACGCCTTGGATAACATGCATGTTTCAGTTTGTTCTTCTCACACCCTTCTTCAGTAGCCTCTCCCCAGGGCAGAACTGCGGAACGGAGTGACCAGAAAGAGAGAGATGGTCACTTACGTGCCATCCCCCAACGAAACTACTAGCTTCTAAAGGTGGCCCCTGAAGATCAAATCCAGGTCCCCCTTTCGGTTAGCAGTCACAAATGTTGGTTTATGACCCTTTGTTACAAAGGATCATATTATTTTGAACCATACTTTCTAGGAGTAAATCTCCTCTGGCATTGGGGTCAGAGCTAATCCATCGTATGGTGAGCATTAGCGTCACATCCAATGATCAGCTGTAATTTTTTTCTTTCCCTTTCCTACAGTAGTCCAAATTGGTTAAATCCAGAACCACAAGAGGGAAAGCCTGGTCATCATGTCCCATATAGACAGATGCAAACATCAGTGAAGTCTCCAGAGACACCCTCTACACTTACTGCCATAACATCCTCATTAGAGTAGTCTGGCAGCATCCGTGTCTCCAGGTTCCTGGAGGTATAAACACGGGACCCCGAGTCTTTCCCCGTTCGTCCTAAAAAACAATAGATCCGAATCAGGAATACGCCTTTGATTCTCTTTCCATGCAGTTATGGTTCTCGAACCATGACAACTAATGTATATACACTTCCTACCGCCCTACATAAGTTGCAGGAAGATGCTGTACAGTGATGCAGGTTGATCTGCTAACAATGGCTAATTATCCAAGAAAATAATTTAAAAACTTTTTCTACAAAACCTAATTAGATAAACATAATTTTTCAAAGTAAACATACTTTAAACCGTTCGCTAATTTTGCTTAATATTTACCTAATTTTTTTATAATTATCATTATTTTTTTTAAAATCCCCCGAAAATAAGCAGTATAAAAGAATGTTTCCTGTTTTCGCTTAAATAAAGTTAAAACCAAATGATTTGAAGGGTCTTTTTTTCAAAGCAATCCTCTTTGTATTTGAATGAACTAAAAATGTTGGATCGTCATGAAAAGAATGTAAAGTAGTAAAATTTCTCAGAATAATGATGCTTGACGAAAGTTTACAGCGGAAGACACTTTAAATTATTACACATGTGAAAAGATTTCTAGAGTGTTGCAGTCGTATTTAAACTTAAAAATACAATTCCTAAACAAATTTTATTAATTTGGCATTGAATTATTTCCTTATCTGCGTGGGGAAACTGCGTTGACAACGCCTTAAACAATAGCTTTGTTGTTAAAAAACGAGCTATAAGAATATTAACTGACGCTAATTTTTTTATATACGAGTGTAATTTTTCAAGAATTAAAGCTATTAAATATAAAACATGGAGTAAAAATGGCTCATTTCATTTGCATTTAAAAGTACATAAACAACTTTATTGCTTTACATTCTGTTGATAAATACTTTATCACTCAATACATTCATTCTCTGTACAGAGTGGCCACAAAGTCCCTTTGCAGTGAAATTACAACATATCTGTACAGGGTGTACAAGAAACTCCCTATTTTAAAATTCGTATAACTTCCCTATTTCTTACTCAATTTTAATGAAAGAAACTGTAAATTATTCAGTATTTATTGAGGTTTTCTGTATTGAGCTTTCTGTCGGGCAAAGCTGACGGTTTGGTGTGGTATGACATCCGCAACCATTGTTGGGCCTTTTATCATTCGGGACACAATGAATGCTGAAAGATACCGGCAAATGTTGAAAAATCGCTCATAGCCAATGATTTTGCAATGGAATAACATTGATAATCTTCATTTCATGCAGGACGGAGCACCTCTTCATTTTTCTATGTGCGAGCATGGCTGCATGCCAAACTTCCAGGACGATGGATTGGAAGACGTGGTACGCATGAATGGCCTGCTCGCAGCCCAGACCTAACACCTTGCGATTTCTTTCTGTGGAGTTGGGCTAAGGAAGAAGTTTATCGCCACAAACCTAAAGATCTTTATGAGCGGTGAAAAAGAATTAACCATGTTCTCAACAATGTTCTTGAATGCATGTTACGAGCAACAGTAGACAACATACCTGTTCGTCTAAGGAAGTGCTGTGATAATGCAGGAGCATATATGGAAGTGTAAAGTGCGTGTGAATAATTGTGAATGAAAACTTCAATAAATACTGAATAAATTACAATTTCTTTCATTAAAATTGAGTACGAAATAGGGAAGTTATACGAATTTTAAAATAGGGAGTTACTTATCATACACCCTGTATGTCACCCTTGTTTTTCATGGAAAGGGACTTTGTAGCCACCCTGTACTAGTAAAACTAGACAAGTTATCCCTCAATTAGTTTAGCTTTATTCCAGAATTCACTAATATTTCCCCATTTTTGTTGTGATCTTAAAAATTATCTATTGTAACTGCATCTACAGTTAAATTTAAATATTTTTGGGTCAATCCCAGAATAGGCACCTGATGTACCTCAATCCCAGATGAAGCACCTGCGTTCAACCTCAATCCCAGAATAGGCACCTTGCAAGGAATTAAATAAAAAAAACCTGATGATTACAAAATTTATTGTTTATACAAAGTTTATTACAAATGTAATAAAGGCAAAGTTATAAAAGGTTTAAAGTGGTTTAATGAATAAAGAAAAATTTTAGATATTATAAATTCCTGCAATATGAACCCGAATGTTTCTGAATCCATCTGAAGCAAATCTATCTTGCCACATAAATTGGTATAGATATGTTTCTAATAATTCACGACGACATCCTCTCATGGTTTTGATTATTGATTTATGCTTGTTCCAATAAGACTCTATATTTTGTGTATGCACACCTGTTTCTGGGTCAACGAAAATATTAAATGTGAAAATCAGGTAAAAATCAAACTGGTAAGAATAGCAAAACTAACCAAAAAAGCAGAAGATATAGCAAAAGATTAGGTTAGGTTAGGTTAGAGTTGATTTTTTCAAATATTGATAAAAACAATGAAATTATATCTCTAAAAACTGTTTATATTTTTTTCTCCTCAATCCCAGATTAAGCACCTGTGTTTTGCCTCAATCCCAGATTAAGCACCTAAAAATGATTTCAAGTGCCTATTCTGGGATTGATCCATATTTTTTTATTAGTATATACTATTAAATGTTCATATCAATGTCATTCGGTTTAATGTAGCTACTACATTACGTACGTCATTTATCATACTTTACTATTAATTCTTTCTATCTCAAAAACCAATTAATATTTTACACATATTATATTTTATGTATTACCGACTCACGTGAATCACCTCGCTATAAAATGTTATGTTATATTTTAACTAATATGGAAGTCCGAAAAGCCAAAAAAAGGTTGAGGTCCAAATTTTTGTCAAATAAAAAAAGTATTCCTAAACTTTTGTGTCTCATGTTAATATGCTTGTCGGATTTATTTTATGAATAGAGGATCACTTTTCATATCACACAAATTGATCCCTACAAGTAACCATATAATTATCATGTACCATCTCCAGTAATCATAAAGCATACCGATAATAAGTAATCACGCACATTGCCCACTGTCAATAAATAATCAAACGTTATCCGAACATTCTTTATACGAAAATTCGCTTATCCGAAAATCCTATTTTACCACCCTTTAGCCCGGTTATCCGAACAAAAATTCGTTTATCCAAATTTCCAAGAACTATCCGAAGGAAAATTGCTTATCCGAAGATTCCCAGAACTGTACTTTGCGCTTCTCCGCCTTCACTTTTCTCCTACAGGTGGCCAAGAGACACCAGAGCCCGAACCTTCTCCACCACCCGAAGCTCCTCCGTGAAGCAATTGACCACCTTAATCAATCCATGGGCATCATTAAAGAAAACAATCCTAATCCAACGAGGAGTGGAGAGGTGGCTCGGGGTGTTGAGAGTGCTTTCCGCTGCTACAGAGAGATGTACGAGCACAGGGAACAGAAGGCGCGCCAAACCACCACTCCTCGTTTTTCAAGTTGAAAACGTCCACTCCCTCCGATCCGACACCATCCACATCCTCTGAGCCCACACTGTCTACCAGTCTATGTCTGGCTTCTTCACAAAGTTCAGGCCAAAGCCGACGAAGCTGACCACCCCAAAGACCAGTTCCGCCAACCCGGTCCACATCAGTCCTCTTGCCTCAGGAAGGACACCTGGAGACGACCCGACTTCGTGACAGGTATTTCTGTGATTTTGTGCCGTGTGTACGTGAAAATTGACCCACATTTTCGAGCCCCTGAAGCGTAACCACTATTAACCCATATTATAAGCCTCTCGCTATCCGAAAGCATATCCAGGAACGTAACCCCTTCGCATAACGGGGGATGCCTGTAAATAGAATCATACAATATCGCCAGTAAAATATCATACGCATTGTTCCCACTAATAATAACCCTAAATTGTTGCAATTAAGTTATTAAATACATTGTTCCTAGTATTAACGATTACATACTTTGCCTTCAATAAATAATATTTCATACCCACAATTGGAGAGCACTTTTAGGAACGTCTTAATAGGTTCATAGAATTCTATAATTTGTGTTAATATAGTTAAAAGTGTGAATTATAAACGCCATTTGAATTTTTCCTCATAAAAAAATTATTCCTTTTATATAAAGCATATTATTTGCCAATAAATAAGCTGCGGGTCTACGTGTGCGTTTACCGAACCATGTAAGCTTTCGGCAGGTATGTACACAGTATGTGTGCGCGAGGTGTGTATGTGTATGCGCGCGAAGTGTGTATGCGTGTGTGTGTTACGAAGTGTGCAGCGTTCAGACAGTCACTGTATATGTGTATACACACAGCATTAGGCAAGGTTCTGTCGGGATGTGTATTAGTTAGAACAGGAGAAGATGGAAGTAGGATAAGACGCAATAGGTAGAACAGGCTAGGATATAGTAAAACAGATAACAAGGTCCCGACGTAATCTACGGTGCGAGAGAAATGAGCTTTTGCCGCTTCAAATTTAGCATATTTACCTGTAAACTTCATTTCCTGCGTGTCACTTTACCTCTCTGTCAAATTCCTGTCGAACTTACCACTTTCGTCTTTATTTTATTCTTAATTGACAATCCGTTCTCCAATCACAAATAACACTTTGATGAGTCCTGCTCATAAAAACAAGGATATATATGCCTTTCGTGACGTCATCCATCGTAATTTTTTTTATATACATTTTTACGTGGTAAACAACTAATTTTTCAAATACATTTTTATGTAGTAAACAGAATTTTTGAAAAGTGCAACATCATATAACACGTGTGTAAAAAATTACACAACGAACTTCTTATACACTACTGAACTTCATTCTAAATATTCCTACATCTGATGTGTGTGTGTGTCTCTTTATATACTTTTTTAAATGATTTCAATATATGGTCAGTAACTTTTAAGACGTCTCCAAGTTTAATTTCTGTTGTTTATGCACCTGGAATTAACTCAATTCCAAACGTACGATTATGATTATTTATCCACGTTTACGAATGATTTTCATTTCACAATTCTGATTTTAATTTTAATAAGAATTATTTCCGATCATATAACTTTAAAGCTGTTCAATATACTTTAATTTTAAATACTTTCGTGAATGTCAATAGCAGTATTAAGTTAATTTAATGAAGTTGGCTTATTCTCTATCGCTTCACGAGTGTACGATAAGTTAAATGAGCAGCATCAACTTGTGCCTGGAAAGACTGTGGGATAACAAAGATGTTCAGTGTTGTATTGGAGTCAATTTAGTTAGTTTGCGATATTGGAGAGTGTCGACCATTCTGTAACACTAAAACTAACACCTTAAGAAACGGATGATCGAAAGCTTTTATGGTAAATCCAATGAAGTTCTTCAAATGAAATAAGGTAAGTCGGGATTTCATTGTCAAAAAATGCCAGTCGGTCTTTACATAATTTATTTCTTAAATTTATTTTACTGAATAAATTTTCAACTTGAAACTAAAGTAAAGGTATTTTTACCTTTGATTAACTCGAAAATACTGCAAACATTATAAAGTGATTTATTCATGCAATTCATATCTATTCCAAGTATAAAATGAATGCAACAATCAAGGAATTTATGCAGTATTTGTATACAGAACTCACTCTAATATATATATATGTGTGTGTGTGTGTGTATATAATACTAGGCTTATATATCAGTACTTTACGAAGTCATTTTGAGTTTGGTGTCCATTTTGATATGAAATTAACATAAATAAATTAATAGATGAAATAGAGTTGAGTATTTCGTATCCTTCAGGGCCTTCTGCGGCGCTGCATGATAGGTGGAAAGTGCATTATTTCGCGATTCGGGGGTGCGGGGCGGGGGTGCGGGCCGTAATAATTTATGTGTGTTACCGAATTACACTCGTCAGAGGTGCAATTTATGCGGCAAAACTTGTGACCACTTTTTGGAGTAGAGAAACGAAATTTTTGCAATAAAAGAGTTTGAATTTATGCATTAGCATTAAATCACGGCAGAAAATTAAACCGAAAAACAGGACGTTTTTTTGTTTATTTGCATTTCACTTTGTTTGTTTTGATGTTTGCAAAATGAAAATGGAGATAACTTTTGTGTTTTTGTTTGTAATCTTGGCATTCGCTGTAATTAGGAAGAGTGCGCTCCTTGTACCCTAGTTGCGCCCTCCTTGTGCCCCGAATAGAAACTCTGCTTTTGACTCAATAAAGCGAGTGTTGTGCAGATAAATGTATTTATCATTTGTAGTGCTTCGTTTGTGGTGTGTGTGTGTGTGTGTGTGACGTACAACTTAGTTTGTGTTTATGTACTTTACACACACACACACACACACATTACAATATATATATTATATATAGGGTGCGCAAAAGTCGCGCATCATAGGAATTTTCAGTGTTGATTATATTTTTTTCTTTTAGGTAGGGGATGGCTGCGAAATTAACAATAAACGAGAGGATGAGCTTCGTTTTAATGCATGGAATACTAGGTACAACAAATCGATGAATCAGTACAGAATTTAAATTCTTTTTAAATTCTGTACCGATTCATCGATTTGTTGTACCTGGTATTCCATACATTAAAACTAAGCTCACCCTCTCGTCTATTGTTAATTTCGCAGCCATCCCCTACCCAAATGAAAAAAAAATATATTACAATCAACACTGAAAATTCCTATGATGCGCGACCGCGACTTTTGCGCCACCATATATATATATATATATATATATAATATATATATTATATATATATATATTATATATATATTGGATAGAGGGTTTTGAGAGTGGGTAGAAGAGTCAATCAGTCATTATTAAAAAAATTTGTTTTTCTTCGTGGCGGGAGGAAGAGATTGGAAGAGAGAGGAAGAGAGAAGCATTTGTGAAGGTTTCCTTTTATGAGAGAGAGAGAGAGAGGAGAGAGAGAGAGAGAGAAGAGTTAAACAAGATCTCATTCATTCCTTTATTTCTTGCCATCTTTTATTTTCAGAGCTCTCTCTCTCTCTCTCTCTCTATATTATATATATATATATATATATAATTAAGCAACTTCCTCAAACAATAACAATAGGACAATTTTTCCGTTCCATTTTCGAACTGCGCAGCATATTTTACATGATAATATTATGTAATAGGATGTTCTCTATATGGAAACTGCGATTTCACACACACACACACCACACATATATATATGAATACGTACAATTTTGCATTCTGCTAAAATTACTCCCATCGGGCTTCGAGCCTACCATCTTCTAGTTAAGAGTTGGTGGGGTCAATTATATATATTATATATATATATATGAGAAGAGCGTTTCTGTGGTTGAGCAACGATGACCGACATTGTATCTGAGTATTGGATGAATGAGGGACCATCTTCTGCGTTCAAATTATGTACACACCCGTAAGAGTGCATACGTGAGTATGTGTACGTAAAGCTGTAGGTTCCATCTGCCATATATATATATATATATATATATCGTAAAGAACGACGCTTGTATAGGAGATATTCCGCGCAAGACGAGAAAGAGAAAACAACAAATGAAAAAATGAAGTACCACCTGGGAATCGAACCCGGGATCTTCCGATTGCCGGTCAGACGCGATAACCACTACACCATGGACTTCACTCTTCCAAATGCCATAATTCCTCTACATACTCGCAGAAACCAATGCCCCAAGGGGGCACCTCCCGCTTGCCGTAACATTATATACATTCAACTGCAAAGAACACGCAGTATAAATAACGTAAAGAACGACGCTTGTATAGGAGATATTCCGCGCAAGACGAGAAAGACAAGCGTCGTTCTTTACGTTATTTATACTGCGTGTTCTTTGCAGTTGAATGTATATAATGTTACGGCAAGCGGGAGGTGCCCCCTTGGGGCATTGGTTTCTGCGAGTATGTAGAGGAATTATGGCATTTGGAAGAGTGAAGTCCATGGTGTAGTGGTTATCGCGTCTGACCGGCAATCGGAAGATCCCGGGTTCGATTCCCAGGTGGTACTTCATTTTTTCATTTGTTGTTTTCTCTTTCTCGTCTTGCGCGGAATATCTCCTATACAAGCGTCGTTCTTTACGTTATTTATACTGCGTGTTCTTTGCAGTTGAATGTATATAATGTTACGGCAAGCGGGAGGTGCCCCCTTGGGGCATTGGTTTCTGCGAGTATGTAGAGGAATTATGGCATTTGGAAGAGTGAAGTCCATGGTGTAGTGGTTATCGCGTCTGACCGGCAATCGGAAGATCCCGGGTTCGATTCCCAGGTGGTACTTCATTTTTTCATTTGTTGTTTTCTCTTTCTCGTCTTGCGCGGAATATCTCCTATACAAGCGTCGTTCTTTACGTTATTTATACTGCGTGTTCTTTGCAGTTGAATGTATATAATGTTACGGCAAGCGGGAGGTGCCCCCTTGGGGCATTGGTTTCTGCGAGTATGTAGAGGAATTATGGCATTTGGAAGAGTGAAGTCCATGGTGTAGTGGTTATCGCGTCTGACCGGCAATCGGAAGATCCCGGGTTCGATTCCCAGGTGGTACTTCATTTTTTCATTTGTTGTTTTCTCTTTCTCGTCTTGCGCGGAATATCTCCTATACAAGCGTCGTTCTTTACGTTATTTATACTGCGTGTTCTTTGCAGTTGAATGTATATATATATATATATATAACTTGGATCTTATTTGATGTAGTCGATCCTTCTGCAGCATCCAGCCTCATTTGTAGAATTTGGCTATATATATATTATATATATATATATATACGCCTCGGTGTCTAGTAGTTAGCGTCGCTGACTACGAATCCATTGGCCCCGGGATCGAAACCCGGTGACGGCAGGCGGCGTGCAGCAAAACACAGCTGTTCATCGTTCCACACAATAAAAAATGGTTGGTAGATAAATGTGTACCCTGAGTAGCCTAGTGGTTAAGACGCTGGGCTGCTGGTGGGGCGTGGTTCGGATTCCACGTTAAACTGTAGGTTTGAGGTGGTGATAAAGTTGACCTTCGTAAGAATGAACAATTCGGGCGGAAGCAAAACCAAGGTTAACCAGGGTGTGTATATATATATACTACAAATTTGAGTGGTGTTGACCAAAACTGATGTTAAATAAGATCCAACCCATTAAGCGGTTGAGATTACATCATTTTCGATAATTCCTTATTTTCAAAAATACCCAAAACGTAATGCAGTTATTTAAACTACTTTTTAAAGGGTCCAAGCTAATACTGCCACCAATTTCAGTTAAAATGATTCAAAAGTGTTTACATTAATGTTTGTATGTTTGTTATGGTGTGAAAACAAACATTGCTGTAATCATTACCACCAGAAGAATAGTCATACTTTAGTACTATTCTGTTTTTAACACCCACACACACACACACACACACATATATATATATATATATATATATATATATATATATATTATATATATATATATATATATATATATATGAACGAAGTGCGCGAACGAACAAACCAAGAAAAATAGGATATGAATCCTATAATTTCTCACCTTCGAAGTTATTTTCAAGGTCACATTGACCAAAAGGCTCATTTTATTCCCAAGTGGAATTTGCTTTGTTTATATATATATATATATATATATATATATATATATATATATATATACTGTAGTATATACTGTGTATATATATATATATATATATATATATATATATATATATATATACTACAGGGTTTTCGAAAAGTTTGTACCCGATGTGAAACACATTTATGTAACCACATCATGAACGTTCAAAATGTTCTCCATTCAGTTTAAAACACGGTAATGAAATTAATTAGTTAATTAATGTCATTCGCTGTGGGTAGGGACTTTTTGGACACCCTGTACTAGTTCGGGTGGCCGTTGATAAGAAGAAATAAGAACTTGCACCAAATTCTGCGTTTGTTCATAAAAGTTAAATAAAACGTTTGCCTTTCATTCATTGAAATTCTGTACCAATGTCTTGTTTTCGCATAAACATTTTTACGATTTTTGTCTATGCAATCTTGAAATACGTTTACTATATATATATATATATATATATATATATATATATATATATATTGTGTGCGTGCGTGCCCGTGTTTTGAGTACGTGTAAGGTGTATTTTATATTTGTAATTCGTCTGGTGCACAGCTGACTCGAAGCCAATTGTTTGAATGAGAAATAATTGCGTTTTGTTCGTCAAAAGAAGGAAGGGGATTTCCTTTACAAAAGGACTGTAATGATTGCGGAGATTCCATCCCCGCATTCACCCAAAACGAATTCCGCATTTTGGGAAAAATTCAGGAAACAAAATTTTTATTTGACATTAGTTTTATCTATTTAATTATCTATTTAATTATGTAATCATGTTCATTACCAAATTTTGTGTGTGAATTTGAGTAACAATTTTCACGAATTGATGTTTTGTCAAAATGGCTCGGGAGTGAAGAACATAATTTTTGCCGCGAAGCTAACAGTGAAAGCTGATGCAAATGCTGAACTATAATCGTAAATTCTCCATTTACGACCCGCTTTATCCGAGGTATCGACGAACGAATTGTTCGTTTTACGAATACTCAATTGAACAGTGGATAGTCGGCTGCCTCTATGGTTTACGCAGTCTCTTCTCTCGAGTTTAGAACGTTTAATAAATCACTTTGGAATAAATATCACTCATACATATCTTTCGCCAGCTGCGGTGGATCGCGTCTCGTCATTTAGTTGAGAATACCGTGCCGCAACAAGCCCCCTTTCCCGAGGCTAAAGAACCAAATTTGAGTTGTTTTCACGTTATTTCTGAGTGCCTGACAACGACCGCGTTTTGGCAGGAATGTCATCGCGATGTTCAAATGTAACAAGTACGAACAGAGAGCGTTTATTTCGTCATCTGTTTTTCTTCTGCGTAAATATGACCGTAGTCTCTAGATGTCATCACCTGCTTAAAATTGCATCACCTTTATCCATTTATGAAAGAGACTAATCCCCCGCATTATCTTAATGAGATTTGAATGCGCTAAAGTCTAAATTTAAATTGGGAACCTACAATGTTATCTGCGGGAATCATTAAGGAAGGTCTTAAATATGTTTAAAGGATCATTTTATTGACTGATCACGACTTAAAATGTCGCTTCTTTTGAATATGATTTTACATTCACATTAATTCGGACGAATGAAAAGTGCCTTTTAGCAGCCATTAGCGGCGGTCCCCAGTAATAATAATACACAAATTAACTGCATGCCTCAATATCAAATTAAACGCATCCAATAATATGTAAACGGAATAATTGCGTGAAAGTTTGCATGAATCTTCCCATCTAAATTTTTAGTTCAGAGATAAAATAGCGGCTCGAACGCGGGGCTGCGAAATATCTCCCAATTGGGCTATAGACAGAGATACTTCTTTATTTATTCATACAATATAACAATAATTTTAACGCGGAAAATTCAGATTTATGAATATTAATATTTATTTTAAAGCAATTCTGCAGTTACGTTTTTGCTTTGTTAGCAAAGGCACGTTTAACAAACGTTCATAAAACGTCTGTAAACATAATCGTCGTTATGACAGTTACTAAGTTCTAGGATTAATTAAAAGGTAACGAATATAATTTTATGTAGGGAGTTTCCATACACGAGTAAGTAACATTAATTACTGAAGTTCTTTTAAGCTCACACACACACACACACACACAATATATATATATATATATATATATATATACACAAACAAACAAAGGTTGAACATTTGGATCTTTTGTAGCGTCTCACATAAACAATAGAAACCTTGGCCATTCCTCAAGGCAGAGAATTGTGCGTGATCAAAGCCTTACCTGCTTTACTTGCTTTACATGTTTGAGGTTACAAGAAGTTACAAGGACAAGAGGAAGCCTCAAGAGATCTTTCGGTCTACTCTGGTTCATTTTTTGACTATTCTAGCAGTAGTAGAAGACTGGATAGAAAAGCATAAGGCTCTCTCCCCACCCTTCGCTTCCTTCCCGCCAGAGGCAGGTACGGAAAAAGTTTGAAAAAATACCTTGACTCTGGAAAAGTAGCCAAGGAAATTTTATAGGAAAGAGAATATATGTTATGTCTACAACTACGCTATGCGCACAGAGATCGTACAGAGATAGCACCGTGGTATAAACTGACCAGTAATGTACTTGTGCCGACCGCATATCAACCACTTGGTATCGTCACCAAAACCTAGAACAAATAGTTTTTATTTTATACAAAATATTTACAGCTCTATTTTTCGAGGTATCGGTCCAACAAAGACCCCATGACCCACTTCAGGATAACTCCACAAGGATTAAGAGAGAGGTAATGGTTAAACTCTACATGTCTACACCCACGTACGTGCAAAGCCTTCACGCCGGCACTGATAAAATGCTTCTACAGGAAAGGGGTAGAAACAGGAAGAGCAAAAATCAGATTTTCAACACCATGCCTTCACCCGTCACGTGCATCCAGCCATCCAAATGAGAAAAAAAGAAATCGTGACAGCAGAAACGCAACTCTACTTCACCTAATCCATGTCATGCATTTTCTTAGTTTTTTCCCCTATGAAATTACGTTTCTTCAAAATATTTCCTACTCTATTCTTAGATATATTAACAAGGCAAGCAAGTGTGTGAGCGTGTTTTCTGTAATTGGATGTCTGTTATGCGTATGTGTCTACCAACTCTTTGAATATCGCCGAGTTTCAACTTGGGTCTCCCGCCACGAAAGGTGTTTATGTCGCAAATGATATACTGTATTGGTGTTGTGCCACTACGGGAGTAGGGAAAATCTCTTTCCAGCAGTGTGTGTGTGTGTGTGTGTGTGTTGTTGTTTAATTTTATTGACATCATTTTACTGATTTCAATAGTTTAAGGAAGGGCACAATTTTAAATTTCTCCCTAATCATTTCTCGTGTTATTATTATATTATTTATTTGTCACAACAGCGCGATTTTATATTTCCTCGTCTGGTTTTAGAAGAGTTGAGGAAATAATCGATTTTATTACACTGTATCTTTTCTTTTAAGGAATTATATATATATATATATACTGCACACACACACACACACACACACACCTTTGGTTAGCTTCCGCCCGAATTGTTTATTCTGACGAAGATCGAGCTTTTCACTCCACCTTAGACCTACAGTTTAACGTAGAATCCGAACCACTTTCTTATTGTGCGGAAGGATGAACAGCTGGGTTTTGCTGCGCGCCGGCTGCTATCACCGGGTCTCGAACCCAGGGCCGATGGATTCGTAGTCAGCGACGCTAACCACTACACCACCGAGGCGCATATATATATATATATATATATATATATATATATATATATGAGTGCAAATTTGAAGTTTTATTACGTATTTGTATTTATTTTTATGAGTGCAGGGTTGAAGGTTTGAAAGAAATATTCATAAAATTTATGGCCTATACTTTAAGTCTATTCACTTTGCGTAACGCCCACACACACACACGTGTGTACACTTACCAGTACAGTATATATATATATATATATATATATATATATATATATATATATATATATTGTAATGTTTTGTGTAAAGGTTGCAAGTGGAATGGGCGTAAGTAAATGTGGGATTTAAGTGGAAGAAATGCGTTTATTCCTCGATCGCTTTCATTAAATGCAAAACATTCTTTGTATTCATTATCTACTTTTTTTCCAAGTATGAATAAAGGTTCCCCTCAAGTGTTTGGTGTGAGTTTTAGGAGTGAAGTGGCACTTGACGAACGGTTCTGAAGCAAGGTTCTTTCTGGCATTCTGGCACTCTGAGGCACTATATCTAAAGAAAGGAGAAAGAGTGCGGCAAACGTATAATTAAAGTTAATTTAATACCTTCTGTCTTTAATTCTGTCCGTGCAAAATGCGCGTCTTAAATGCCGTTTCTGACACCTCTCAATTTAAACGTGTTTCGACAGACTTTAATCAGACCATCTCCATCGTGGCTCTTCTCAATGTGCCATTACGACCGCGTTCACCGAGCATCGAATCCACAATGGCCTTCCAAACATGAATTATTATCTTAACTTCTATAAAGCAACGCACTTTCATTCACTAATGATATGCGTGTGTGTGTGTGTGTGTGTGTGTGTGCTGATCTTGTGATATGATGCCAAGCTGCATACAAACGGTATAAAGTTATGAAGTTCTATAATGGTGTGGTTTGTACATGCAAAATATTGTAATAGTCTTAAACAGATATAGAAACTTAAACAGATGTAGTAATTCAGTAATTTTTTACTCATCCTTCAAGGTTTTTGTTCATATTTCACCAAAGGAAGGATTCGGCAATATATGGTTTTATTTCATAGACGTTCTAGTGAAGGTGCACATTTCAGAGTTACATTTTAATCCTTCGAAATTTCATTCGTGTTTGATAAAAACGACGCATCTCCTTCAGATTTTTTCCTTCTATGGAAAATTTGTATTTTCACAAAAAGAATTAGTGTTGTATAAACGTGCGCAACCCTTTTTCCCACACCAAAAGTAGTTGGGATGAACTATGAGAGAGAGCTAGTCAAATTTGGATTAGAGTGATCCATTCCTGTGCTTCGTATATTCTTACAATGGGAAAGTCCGTGCGAGGACGCAGAAAGTCTCACCAAATTCATTCATTCTTTCACGTCATTCACTTGCCCGTGCACAAATGTTAAAACATCAACAAAACACTTGTGTGGATTAATTTAAACGTAATTCAACCTGCAAAAGTGCACACACAGTGTATATATACACACACACATACACACACACACACACATATATATATACACCTTACCTTACAACCTTACAAAGGTTCCGCGCGATGATTCCTCATTTCGCAAAGGTCACGCTTGTCGCCCCTCCTCTCCAGTTGGCCTGGTGAAGTAGTGAGTTGGTTTCTTGTGCTCTCCACCTCACATAGCCAGGTACGCCCGGCTCATCGGGGATTGTTCTGAGCCAGGCGTCTAATCTTCTTTTGAAGATATCCACTGCAACTCCCTTCGTGTTTCTTAGGTCTTTGGGCAGCTGATTAAACAGTTTCGGTCCTCTCACCACTATTAAACTATTTTCTTTCAGGGTTAACGATGATCCCTGTCTCGCCTTTAATTTGGGAATACGACACAGTCTACCGTTTCTACTTTCCACCGTTGTTTGGAGAGTTATAGGGTTCAGAGTAAGATTAGGGACTAGTTTCTCCATTATTTTCCAAGTGTAAATAATGGTGTATCTCTCTCTTCTCCTTTCCACTGAATATAGATCTAGTTCGCGTAACCATTCTCAGTAATTTAGTTCTTTGCACCCGTTGATCTTGGCTGTGAAGCTTCTCTGGATCCCTTTCAGCTGTCTAATGTCTTCTTGTTTATATGGGGATGTTAGGACCGAGCAGTATTCCAATTTGGGTATGATCAGGGTTTTCAGTAGAGTAATCATTACACTCCTATCCCTTCGTTTAAAGGTTCTCAATATCTGCCCCGTTATTCTCTTTGCTCTGTTTACTGCTATCTTATTTTGTGTTTCAAATTTCGCATCATCTGTCATTACAACCCCTAAATCTTTTACTCTAGAATTTCTCTGAATTTCCTGTCCATTTGGGGTATAATATTCCATGGATTTTAGGTCTTCTCTTTTTCCGTACCGTAACAGCTGAAATTTCTCGGTGTTAAACTTCATATTGTTGTTTTCCGTCCACTTGTAGATTCTGTTTATGTCGGTTTGTAGAGATCCTCTATCTTCTGGGTTTCTTATTTTTCTACTGATCTTTGTGTCATCCGCAAAGGATGTTACTGTGCTGTCTCTGGTAACGTCCTCATCTATGTCAGTTAGTATGATTATGAAGATTAGTGGAGCTAATACTGTTCCTTGTGGTACTGAGCTGAGGACCTCTGATTCTGATGAAGATACTCTTTGTACTGTAACGACTTGCCGCCGCTCACTAAGGAAATTATATGTCCATTTCCCTACTTTTCCTGTTATTCCCATATATTTCAGTTTATGTATTATGATTCCATGGTCACACTTGTCAAAAGCTTTAGCAAAGTCTGTGTATAGTACATCATGGTTTTCATTACTTTCAAGTGCATCAATAATGTTGTTGTAGTATTCCATTAGTTGTGATAGGCATGATCTGCCTGACCGAAACCCATGTTGGTTATCATTGAATTTTTTCTGAGTTTCCAAAAAGTCATAGATTTTCTGTCTAACTATGCTTTCAGATATTTCAGTGAGATGAGATGTAAGCGACATTGGCCTATAGTTTTTTGCCTCGGATCGATCTCCTCCTTTATATATTGGGACTATGCGCTCTTCAGGATGCCCGGTATTTCTCCCGTGTCTAGTGATCGTCTCCATATCCAGTATAGGGGCTCAGCGATTGCAATCTTGCAATTTTTGATCAGTGTGGCATTCCATTTATCCGGTCCTGCCGCTGAGTGTGTTTTTAGTTCCCCTATGGCTTGTGTAATATCATCCGTCGTAAAGTCGAAGTCCGTTATACTTTCCTCTTGTAGTTCTTCAAAGAACGCGTTCTATCGCATATCAATTTGTCAGCTTTTGGGATACTGAAAGATGATTCGTACTGAGCTCTTAATATTTCAGATACTTCTGTTAGATCATCAGATAAAGCATTGTTCTCGTTTTTTAAAGGTTCGATAGTCGCATGGTTTTTCGACTTTCTTTTTTTGTGAAATTATAGAAGTACTTTGAGTTAGCCTTTATCGCTTCTATAGCGTCATCGTCTTCTTTTTTTGTATGCTTCTCACTTAGTTCCTGTATGACGTCATCGATACTTTGCAGTTTATCATTTAATATTTCTCTGATGTTGTTGTCTTTACAGTTACTTAATTTTGCATTCACTCTTTTTCTCTTTCGAAACAATGCCCTCTTTTGTCTCTCGAACCTGCTTCTCTTTCCTCTTTGTTGTATTTTTGGGACATGTTTTTCCACAATTTCTAACGTCTTCTCCTCTAACGTCATTAACATCTCCTCCGTTGTCTTTGCCTCGAAAATGGTTTTCCAATCTATTACTTCCATGCTGGATGTAACATCTTCCCAGTTTATAGATTTGGAGTGAAAATTAAAAATTTCGAATTTGCTTCTTTCTGTTGTGCGTGTTCTTTCCTTTCCTGTTGCCTTTATATTAGTTGTTATTTCAATGATGTTGTGGTCCGATATCATAGTTGGGAATATTTCTGCCTTATCAATTAGATTACTGTTGTTTGTGAATACCAAATCTAGGCAGTTGTTTTTTCTTGTTTTCTGTTATTTCTTGTTGCGTTAACATAAATTCATCAGCTAGAGCTAGTAGCATTTTTACCTGCTCCTGGTCTTCTCGTGTGCCCCCCTTGTCCTGGTGTATACATATATTTTTTCCTATCCTTTTATTTTCCTTATATATATATATATATATATATATATATATATATATATATATATATATATATATATATATATATATATATATATATATATATATAATGTGTGTAGGTAAAGGATTTATCGCTATATAGACAAATAGATATCCAGGTAGTAGCACCGATATGATAACAAATTGATTGAACATTGACAACATTAATGCCAGGCTGACTATCAACGGAAGAAGATTAATCTCTTGCTGCGTAGCGTTCGGTTTAGTGATTTTTGGCACACCTCAGATAATTTTATTCAGTGTTAGGGGACTCTCAAATGCAAGAAAGTATTAACCAGTGTTGCGTCAAGACTGATTTTGTAAAGTTATTAAACGCTGTGGCAACATCCATGAAACAAAGTTGAATCGAAGTTGAAAGTGATTTCTAAAGTTAAAGAAACAACTCTTGTCATGTGAGTCACATATTAACCTTGTCCCGATGTTATTGTTCGAAACCCTGAAAAATCTATGTCAATGTCTATTCAAGGTTGATGACGTCACTTAAAATCAACAATGAAATTAGTGACACTTAAAATGATGAAACGACTTTGAAACTTTGAAATCGAAAAAATATTATCAACTTAATTTATGAACTTGAAGTCAGTGTATGTTTGGGATTTATAGGCTACTTAGATAAATAGATAGATAAACAGACAGATATATATATATAATATTATATATATATATATATATATATATATATATATATATATATATATATATAGAGAGAGAGAGAGAGAGAGAGAGAGAGAGAGAGAGAGAGAGAGAGAGAGAGAGAGAGCTTCTGTATGTAAATATGCTACTAGTTTAATGACTTAAAACACCCGCAAATGCTTAAGATCGTTTTCAAACTTTTTCAAGGCAGTCATGCAAGCGATTCAGAAAGTCAAAAAAGTAAAAAAACCTTGATGACGTCACTGGTCGAGGGTTGTGACGTCATGTAATTCAAATAACGACCTTTATGGGCGACGAGGCAATTTGCATTCTTTGAGCGCCGTTTCCGCAGACAAATTTTGCTCATCATTTTTTAAGGTTACTTCCGATCGTTATGAATATTCACCCAAATGAGGGATACGGAAACCATAGAGAGAGAGAGAGAATGGGATAAGAATAACGAGGTGAGATGAAAAAATGATCGAGTGGAACAGAAAACGTTGACATCAGCGAAGAACGCAATCGAGATGCTTCCATTTTCGAACGAAACAATCTGCGGACGACCACCAAACGACTGCAACCCTCTCCTTCACTCGCACCGATATGCGCTTTCAAACCATGAGAGAGAGTTACAAGGAGTTACAAGGAAAAGAAGTACCTCAAAAGGCCTTGCGGCTCATACCAAGGAGGTACCAATGGCAACGGGTGCCAGGGAAAATTTTCTACACTCAAATAGTGTGCAAGATTTGGTCTAACCTTTTCTTGAAATGATCCACAGAGGAACTGTTCACAACTTCTGAAGCTAACCTGTTCCACGTGTCACAGATCTTATACGTAAAGTAATTCCCACACACACTAATCCTAAACCGTTTCAAATCCAACTTCCAACCATTGTTGCGAGTTGGGTTATCATTTAAACTAAACATGCTACTAAAATCGACATCGTTGAACCCGTATAAGAACTTGAAAACCTCGATGAGTTGACCGCGCAGCCTCCGAGTTTCCAGCGAAAACAAATTCAGGGCGTGTAACCGTCGATTGTAGCCCATATGCCTAACGGAAGGGATTAACTTTGTGACCCTCGCCTGCACTCACTCCAGCCTCTCAATATCTTTCCTGAGGGTGGGCGACCAGAACTGCACAGCATACTCCAGGTGCGGCCGAACCAGGGAATTGTACAGAGAGAGCACAATCTCCTTGTTCCGAAACTGAAATTGCCTCCTGATATAACCCAACAGCTTCTGGGCTTTCTTCTCTACCTGTATGCACTGTTTGGTAAACTTAAGGTCGCTGCTAATTAGCACACCCAAGTCCTTTTCCAAATCAGTCGCCTCGATATTACTCCCCAACATCGAGTAGTCCGACTTGGGATTGGCATAGCCAATGTGCATCACTTTGCATTTACCCAAGTTAAACGGCATTTGCCATTTTTTGGACCACTCTCCTATCTTACCTAGGTCCGCACGCAGTTGCTCGATCGCTTCGGGCGTCCCAACATTGGCCCCAAAACGGAACACTGAGGAACCCCACTAGTGACAGAGGCCCAACACGAACTTTAATTACAACCCTCTGCCGCCTATTCTTCAGCCAGTTTTCAATCCACCTACCTACTTCCCCACCGATACCCAGCGCGCGGACTTTCGCCATTAGCCGGCGGTGAGGTACCTTATCAAAGGCTTTCTCAAAGTCGAGATAAACTATATCAATCGCCCTACTCTTATCATACTCACTCAACATGACGTGGAAAAACTCGAGCAAGTTGGTGAGACACGACCTATGCCGTCTAAACCCATGTTGGGAGTCCCCAAGCAGCTTGTAGGAATCCAAATGGTCAACGATCCTATCCGCTATTATCCCCTCTAATAATTTACCTACAACTGAAGTGAGACTAATGGGACGATAGTTCCCTGGACTTTCGTGATCCCCTTTCTTAAAGATAGGGGTCACTTTGGCTTCACTCCAGTCACCAGGCACCTCACCCGTCTCCAACGATTTGTTGAAGACTGTAGCCAGGTGGGGAGCCACCTGGTCGCGCACCTCCCGCAACACTCTGGGGAGAAACTGGTCTGGCCCAGGAACCTTAAACGCGCTCAGTTTGTCTATTCTATCGGCAACGACTGTCGCGGTACATCGAACACTATCCAGGCCAACACCTTCGTGCCTCACGCCTGGCTCGGGGATGATGCGGGTGTTCCTCCCTGGTGAACACTCCCGCAAAGTTCTCATTAAGCACATTGGCGATGTCCGCGTCGGAGGTCCGCAGAACGCCGCTTCGGTCCTTTATGCTTCTAATGGGCTTTCTACTATTAACATAACTGAAGAACTCCTTAGGGTTCCTCTTGCAGAGGCTTGCCACCCATAGTTCTTCGTTACGTTTCGCTAGCCTAACCTTCGCCTTCACTTCCCTACACAGGCGGACATACGCTTCAGTGTTCTCATGGGAACGATTGGCCTTCGCCCTTCTATACGCTACTTTCCTATTTCGGATAGCCGAAGCGATGTCACGATTGAACCACTTAGGCTGCGTTGAAGCAGGGGTGACCGGTTTTGAGGGTATGGCAGCAGACTGCAGCACCATAAACTCATCCCGGAATGCACTCCACACTCCCTCAACATCGCGCCGACCTCTAACTCCATCTCACCTATGTTATCCCGGAGGCTAACAAAATCCGCCCGCCGGAGATCGAGCTTACTGCCTCTCGAGTTACTACGCTTCACCCGAGGGACGCACACACGGAACCTAATCAGACCGTGATCACTCCCGCCCAACGGTTCGTCAACGGTGAGGCCAGTGACGAGGTTGTCTTCGGTCGTGAATACTAAGTCTAGAACGCTTTCGCCTCGTGTAGGCTCATTGACCCACTGAGTGAGGAAGTTCTCATCAGCAAAGTCAACTAGCCTCCTCCCTTCAGCATCAGCAGTCCTGTCTTCCCACTTTATGCCGCGACAGTTAAAGTCTCCTAAAACTACACACACTCTATCCCCAAGCAGGCTACGGAGTTCGGTGTACAGGGCTGTATCCTCCTCGAGGAGGAGATGCGGAGGTCTGTACACCAAGATTAACCTATAGTTCGTCCCTCCCACATTCAGATCGACGCCAAGCAGCTCCCGTTCCGACCGGAACTGGCAGTCAACCGGACTCAACGTGTCCCTGACGTATATTAGTAAGAGAGAGAGATAGAGAGAGAGAGAGAGAGAGATAATCAAGTTAAGGTGGATTAATTAGGTGGATTTAATTAAGCGATGAACGTCGGCCACGAAAACGATGCAAACTTTCATTGGTCGCCCGATGCGTCGTCTCTCTCTCTCTCTCTCTCTCTCTCTCTCTCTCTCTCTCTCTCACGCGGGTTCAACGATGTCGATTTTAGAAGCATGTTTAGTTTAAATGATAACCCAACTCGCAACAATGGTTGAAAGTTGGATTTGAAACGGTTTAGCACTAGTGTGTGTGGGAATTACTTTACCTATAACATCTGTGACACGTGGAACAGGCTATCTTCAGAAGTTGTGAACAGTTCTTCTGTGGATCTGTTGAAGAAAAGGTTAGACCGAATTTTGCACACTATTTGAGGGTGTATGAATTTTTTCCTGGCACCCGTTGCCATTGGCGCTGCAAGGCCTTTTGAGGTACTTCTTTTCCTTGTAACTCCTTGTAACTCTCTCTCTCTCTCTCTCTCTCTCTCTCTCTCTCTCTCTCTCTCTCTCTCTCTCTCTCTCTCTCTCTCTCTCTCGTATTTTACATATTAGATTAAAGCAAGTAATGACAAACGTGTTCTTATAAAGAACTAAAGAGAGGCGAGAGAATGGGATGATGTATTGCTTTTAATATGAAATGATTTATGGCACTCCATTTTGGTTGTCCTTATTTACCCGCCACCGCATTAAACCAAAATTTTATTTCTGTGAAAACAAATACTACTAATTATCTTATTACTAGTATTTTAACTATTGTTATTATTAGTATTATTATTATTATTATTATTATTATTAATATTAATAATAGTAGGTGTCACAATTTCTTCCAAAAGAAACAAAACTAAAGGAAGAACCGCAAACCTATCCAAACCCCAGAACCGTCCAAATCTGAACCGCATCGAAGGCAGTTTTGAACTTAACTCACTCACGATTTTCAATTTAGATTGTGTTAGAGTAAACTTCGGGTAAAAAATTAGTTTTGCGTGTGAAGATCTCGTCTGAGAAATCTTAACAGTTTTCGATAGGCTGATCTTCATTGTTAACGGATGTGGCTTAGTAACTAACTACTGCTCGTATGCAATTTTTTTCATTACAATAAAGTTTCGTATCGCGTTCTCACAATCATTTGCCAATGTGCAAAATTATAAAAGTAGAAATTCATTAAGAGGGATCAGTTACATAACCTTTCATACGTATTTACTTTTATCACTCTACGAAGTGTTATTGATAATTTCTTTCATTCTGTAAGCATTTCTCAGCTCGGAAGAAGGTGTAAACAGGGTAAAATGTTCGCAGAAAAAAATAAAATCTATGGAAAAATAGTGTATAGTGAATTTAATGATGTTTCTTATTTACTTTTCTCTTCCTTTATTATCGCTTTTTCTACTACTTTACACTCATTTCTCTGTTTTATAAACGGGTAGACGGGTTAGCGTGGCCGCCATTGAAATTTAGAAGAACGAACAAAGCGAGGGCATTGGGGGAAAATGACGACTCTTCGCTATTTTCTGATTTTTATTTAAGCTGAAAAAATGAACACTTGGGGAAAGTGAGTGCGGACTTATTATAATTTGACTGTGGAGAGAGATCCACTGAAGTAAATTTAAAATCACAATAACATATTAGGAACGAAAACAACCTGTGACACACCACACCCGAGGACTGGCATCTGGTATGCCCTCTGCTTTTAGTGCATTTCAATTGTTGTCAACTAGTATTTTATATTTCAAACAATTTAATTTTATATATCTTAATTTCATACAATTTTAATCAGTCTAAACAACATTATTAAATTTTTTATTAAAAAAACAATACACGACACTCGCCTCACCCCCTTGAAAATAAGTTTTCAAGGACACTTATTTATTTCATTTATTTTCTTTCAACAAATTTATTTAGGGTTTTTTTTTAAATTTAACGAATTCAAAGAAGTTAGAACAGACAAGAAATCATTTCAGTGATAAATTCCACACATTAGATGTTTTGTATCATTTCATAAAAATCGAATAAAAAGAATTTATAGTCGACACAACGTTTGTATAAAATAACGTCTGACACTAATGATCAAATGTACAACCTGTAAGTTATGTGAAAACTCTAGGATAAGTTTCTTAAAATTGGTTACAAGAAGTTTCAAGTTCAAAATCTATCCAGGGATTTCTCATCAAGGATCGCTTTACATTCTAAAAATTATTCATATAGTTACATAGTTACTATCAGGGCAACTATAGAAAGAACAAGAACATGTTTATAAAACATGCTGACCAGAGCGCATATATTTTGACACAAAACAAAAAAAAGAAAACAACTTTGGGCAATAACTGAACACTGTCACTTATAATTTCACTAAATGATAATTAGTGTACATCAATTTCTGGACGTTGTTCAGATAGTACTTCGCTGTCTTTGTGTCTGTCGAAAGCTGACAACGAACTTTTAAAATTTTCAATCGCAGCTGTCCTGCTCACTTCGCTAGAATGTTATAATGTTATAATGTTTCAGACCAATAAAGACCCTAGGATCCACTCATGGCTGGTCTACCTAACTGTGTTCGTAATCGTGTATTGTGTATGTCCTCCGTGGTGGCGGAGGGGACCTACAATTTTACGTGGGTTCCGAACCACAAGAACATAAGAAATTTATGTAAAAACTGCCGGTAAATTGGCAACGACCAATTCTTACTAAACTAAATAATTATCAATTTAAAACTAATTAATTATCGATTTAAAACTAAAGATAGAATCTCTGGATCCAGAGGATCAAGTCATAATAGACTACTATCCACAAATGTTACACTCTATATCTATTTATAACGGACATGCAAATATATCAGATCCAAAGAATCCAGTCAATTTCATTACGGTATCCATCAAGTCACGGTCCATATCGATTGCGGACCAAGTCAAAATTTACAACCATATACATTACAATATATATACTTACGAGGAAAAGTGTAGGTGTGGCTGTAAAGACTGTACAGTAATGTAGAAATGTGTGTGCACCCATTATGGGTCTCCCATTTTAAGGTGTTTGTGGGGCAAGTGAAGATCATGAGTTTTTCAATACCTCACAGTACTATGGGGGGGGGGCACCGCTCGGCAGAGGAATCTCTTTAAATGGGGTGTGTAACATGCGCGTCTAATCGATTTTTAAACATGTTTATAGACGTGCTACTACTTACTTCTACCGGCAAACTATTCCAGGTATTTACTATTCTATGCGTAAAAAAGTTTTTCGCAACTGCTGTCTCGAACCTTCTACTTGTCAACTTACACCCGTTATTTCTAGTCCTATTATATTGAGATATTTCGAAAAAGCTATCTCTATCTACGTTATCAAACCCATTCATAATTTTGAAAACCTGGATTAGATCACCTCTTAACCTCCTAGTCTCGAGAGTAGTCAATTTTAACTTCTTAGTTGCTCGTCTTTGAACTCTCGATTTTGTCTATATCTTTGCGCATATGCGGATTCCAAAATTGGACCGCGTACTCCAAATGGGGTCTAACTAATGATTTATAAAGAGGAACTATAATATCGCGCGATTTGTACTCAAAATTTCGAGCTATAAAACCTAACACTTTGTTCGCCTTATTGACCGCTGCTGTACTTTGTTTCGCTACTTTTAAATCACCAGTGACTATAACTCCTAAATCTTTTTCCTGCTCTACGCTTGTTAAATCTTTCCCTGACATACTATACGCAAAATTACCGTTACGCGAACCTATATGCAAAATTTTGCACTTATCCACGTTAAATCTCATTTGCCATGTGACTGACCAATCAACGATTTTATTCAGATCTTCCTGAATTTTACCTCTATCTTCGTCATTAATCGCCCTACCACCCAGCTTCGTGTCATCCGCAAACTTTGAAACTGTACTGACTAGGCCGACATCTAAATCGTTAATATATATAAGAAAAAGCAAGGGGCCCAATACAGAACCCTGAGGAACGCCACTCGCTACATTAGCCCAACACGACTCCGCTCCATCAACGACCACCCTCTGTTTCCTGCCTCGCAACCACTCTTCTAGCCAATTTATTACTACACCCCTGATTCCATGAGCCTTAGTTTTTTCAATGAGTCTTTTGTGCGGCACGGTGTCAAACGCTTTTTGAAAATCTAAATACACTACATCAACCGCCCGATGTCTATCGTAAACGTCAACCACGCTTTGGAAAAATTCTAAAAGATTAGTTAAGCAAGATTTGTTTCGCCTAAAACCGTGCTGCGTATTTCTAACCAGATTATGCACTTCTAAGTGTTCGACTATACGATCCCTAATTATTGATTCCAGTAGCTTACCTACAACAGACGTTAAACTGATTGGCCTATAATTTCCCGCCGCACCTTTATCGCCTTTCTTAAAGATAGGTGTTACGTTTGCTAACTTGAAATTATCTGGTACGCACCCCTCAGAAATAGACGCATTAAAAATCTTTGTTAGCGGCACAACAATGCTATCTTTTAATTCTTTTAGTTGTATGGGATATATGGAATCCGGACCCGGTGATTTACGCGTTTTCATTTTATCAATATAGCGCATTACTTCCCCTTCACTAACGACAATATTATCCAAAATATTACCATTATCAAAAGGTATTATGTCTATGACCGTAGGGATATTCGTTACATCTTCTATAGTAAAAACTGACGTAAAAAATTCGTTTAGCAAGGTAGCCATTTCCTTGTTTTCAGAGACTAGATCTCCATTTACATTTTTCAATGGACCTAAGACACTTTTTACTGGATTTCTATTATTGACGTATTGAAAGAATCGCTTGGGGTTTTCTTTACCGTCACGAGCTATGGAGATTTCAAATTCGCGCTTGGACTTTTTTATTACACTTTTCGCTTCACGCCTCAGAGATATGTAGTTGTTTCGTAACAACAAATTGTCTTTATCGCACTTATGTTGCCTATAAGCCCTATCTCTACTCTTTATAATGTCTCGTACTCTAGAAGTAAACCACAAGGGCTTGTTGTTTACTTTCGCACGCTTAATTTTGTACGGTACACATTCCTCATTTATAGTCCTAAATACCGTTACGAACGATTCCCACATTAGTTTTGCGTTGGAGTTCCCCATTACGTTTTCCCAATTGACGTGTGAAAATTTATTTCGAAATTTACTAAAGTCTGCGTGCTGGAAGTTAGGAATTTTAGTCGAGTTAGTTGGTTTCGAGTGACTTACTGAGAGGACAAACTCTACCATATTGTGATCGCTATTGCTCAACGGTTCTATTACTTGAAGATCAGTAATTAGCCTATCATCCGTAGTTATTACTAAATCTAAAATACTGTCCAACCTCGTAGGTTCCCCAACCTTTTGAATAAGAAAGCTATCCTCGAGAAAATTAACTAAACGATTACCTTCCGCGTCTCCCTGCATTGTATCGTAATTCACGTTGGCGCAATTAAAGTCACCCATAACTAAAGCCTGCTCACTACCGATTATTCTCTTTAGTTCACGATATAACGCTTCGTCCGTATCAGCTGTTTGATTTGGGGGCCTATATATAACCGCAACAAGAAGTTTGAAATCGTTCAATTTAAGTTCTGCTATAGTCGAATCTATCGGTTCTGGAATTGAGTGCTTTACTTCTATAACGTTCGCAATATTATCTTTGATATACAACATAACACCGCCTCCTCGCCTACCTATTCTGTTTTTAACAAAAAGTCTATAACCTTTAATTTGATACTCCCCTACAAAGTCACGTGTTTCAGTGCTAAGCCACGATTCATTTATCGCAATTAAATCATAGTCTTTACAAGCAATTAAAGAAAAAATTCGTTTATTTTATTTCGTAGGCTACGAGCATTTAAGGATAGAACCTTCAAATTGTTTGTAATTGCGACACCTTCGCGAGCGCGGGGAAATTTGTGGAATTTACGCTGGGACCGTTCGAGTTACGGCAGCCTGAAAAGAAGAGACAGTATTATGAAATAGTCTTCCTAAACGCGCAGCTCCAACTCATTAAGATGAAGTCCATCTTCGAGGAACAAGTCCCTCCTGCCGTAGAAACTGTTCCAAAAATTTGCAAAATGCACTCCTTCCTGTTGGCAAAGAGACTTTAGGTTATTGTTAATATAGGTCGCCTTGCTGTAGAAATCGTTCGTTGGATAATTCGAGGAAGTATACCTGTTAAACAATCTTATTAGTTTTCTCCTTTAATCGCTCTAATAAGTCCCTGTACCTAGCCAGCAGTTCTTCCGATCTAGAATTTAAAACGTTATTAGTACCGACATGAATAACATACGTTGTGTCCTCGGGTACCGTCTGTAAAATGGTCAACACTATTAGTTATATCCTCCACCCTTGCACCAGGGTAGCAGTAACGGCGCCTACGACGAGGGTTTCTCCCACAGAATTCCTCGAGCTGCCCTCGAACAATGGAATCGCCAACGAGTCGTATTTCCGGTTCATCAGCATCTTCGAAACCTAAAACAGAAAACTTATTGCTTGTTATTACTGGTAGACAGTCTTTGCTTTTCTCAATGGGGCTCCATTCGCACTCGAACGAAGGGTTGGGAACTAGGGGAAGAGAGAGGGCTATTTATATATTAGTAGAAACTGAGGCAGGAGGGGTCGTAACTGGAGTCTCAAGGGATTCTAATTTTGCCGTCAGGAGCATCACGCTTTCTTCAAGCTCACCCTGGCCTCCCTCTCACGTTCTAACTCGTTCCTCAGCACTTCCATGCTTGAGCACCACCTGCAAACTAACTGTCATTATTATTAGCCATTGTAAACGCGTAAGCGGCAAATTTCCCTTCACAGCGACTGCAAGTACTTGACGGGGGTGCCATGCTTTTAATTAGTTAAAACAAAAAAACAAAAAACGAGCGTTTGGAAATTAATAAATTACAACGTAGGTCTACCGCGTGCTTATTGTGCCGTCACCTGCGAAAACCCGCAAAATTGTTCTTGAAACGCAGAAACAGGTTCTTGTAACACAATTTTATGCTAAATGAATATATAATTAAGCTACCGACGAAAGAAATGTTAAAGAAAAAGTATTAAATGAAACTTATCTGGTCGCTGTTTACTGACTTAATCCTTTTTTTCCCACGGTAGGTGACCCTTTTGGAGGTCAGGTAGTGTGTGAAGGAAAAATGAACCTTAAGAAACCACGTTTCTGATAGATTTGAAAAACAACAAAGGCAAACCAAGGGAATTTCAACCTTATGACTGCACGTTTTCTGATTGATTTGAAAACCAAACAAGGCAAGCCACGTTCAGTAGCCTTGGTTTGATCAAATAATATAGTACTGAATAACGTCAATAAATGAAATATATTCGTTAATGAATGATTAGTAGCACGAAGTAATTTAGTTAAGAATGCACGGAACACTTTTTTTTTAAAACACTTCAACGAAAACCACTTATTCAATTGATAACACTCGACACTCGATAAAACACGTCTGTTCACAAGGAAAGACTGAATGCAAGGGGTTGCATCACCATGCAACAGATCAGCACGCTTTGAGGCTCCGCTCTCTCTCCAAAAAATGGCGGAAAAAGGTGTGGTCCAATTCAAAGAGGATCAAGGGGATGGAGATATACTGAAAGTGGAAGCACATACCGGAATTGGACGGAATTTGTGATTCTAGAAGCTGACGAAGAAACGCGCCACTTTCATCTCCACTTTTTTCGGTGAGCATTGCTCCTCTGCTACATCCAGCTGAAGTCGCAGTAAGTCCACAACGATCGGTGAGAAAGATTGCATATGAAAATGGACATTCAAAGACATCTGTACACCGAATATTGCAACGTCACAAATTTCATCCGTACAAGAATTACATGGGGATGATTTTTTTTAAGCAGGAATGAGGGGCCAAAGGGAAATGCACGCAAAAAGAAGCCAAAATCAAGGTCCGGGGTTTTCGGAATGCTTAGACACTGCGTTTGAAAGATGGGAGGTCATAGACAGGAGGAAGGATGGATTGAGGGAGATTGTTCCAGAGTTGACCGGTTGAGTAGATGAAAGACTGAAAATACCGATTAACCCTTGCATTAGATAGTTGGATAGAAAAGGAATGAGAAAATATAGAAAGTCTGGTACTGCGTGCTCTCCTTAAAGGAGGAGGCATGCAGTTAGAGAGTTCAGAAGAACAATGTCCATTATGATAGCGATAGTAAAGAGGGAGAGAGAGAGAGTGAGGCAACATTGCGGCGAAAAGAGAGAGATTGAAGACAATCAGTAAGGGGCGGGAATTGATGAGACGAAAAGCCTTTGATTCCACCCGGTCAAGTGCGGCTGTGTGGGTTAAACCACCCTACACATGAGAAGCATACTCTATACAGGGGCGAATAAGACCCCTGTACAAAGACAGCAGCTGAGTGAGGGTGAAGAAACCGCAGAGGCGGTACAGCACACCTAACCTCTTAAGAAGCTGTTTTGGAAAGAGAGTACATATATGTGATCTTTCCAGGAAAGATCACGAGAAAAGGAAAGCCAAGAATATTAAGAGAAGAGGAAGGATTGAGTTACAGATTGACGACTTCAATTTTGCGAATGGTTTAAGTCAAAAAGAAACCTAGCGGACGATATCATGTTTACTGATGAGGTGTGTTTCCATCTGAACGGATACGTAAACCGACACAACACCGTGTACTGGGCGCAGGATAATCCTTATGTCGCTGTTGATGCTCATCACCAAACTAACCCAAAAGTAATGGTGTAGTGCGGCATTCATGGAAATCTTGTTTTGAGACCAGTATTTCTGGAAGGAGGACTTAATGCCGAACGATATCTCCAGTTGTTGCATGATATGTTGGAACCACATTTGGATGAAATGCCACTCGCAGTGTGACATCGGTTTTACTTTCAGCAGGATGGAGCACCACCTCACTTTGGCCGTGATGTGCGACGTTGAATGGATGAAGTTCTCCCTGGGCGATGGATTGGGCGCAGGGTACCAATCGAGTGGCCACCAAGATCCCCGGACCTCACATCCCTAGATTTTCTTTTCTCCGGGGTCGCCTCAAGTTTGTTGTTCACTGACCGTCCACGTACCATTGAAGACCTTAAAGAAAATATCCGTGCTGTTTGTGCACAAATCACACCAGAAACTTTGGCACATGTGCGTTTAAGTTTGGAACATCGTATCAACATGTGCGAACAACAAGAAGGGCATCAATTTCAACATTTGTTTTCGTTCTAATGTATTACTTTTGTAAATTTAAAATAAATTTTCCTACAAGACCGGACTTATGGGATACCCTGTACATCTAAAAGTGCAAGCGTATAAAAATGCATAAGTCACCCTCCAATTAAAGTAAAATAATTTAATTTTATTTAATTATGTACGTAATTTACTTATTTATGATTATTATTATTATTAATTTTAATACGGAAAGAGCTAACCAAAAATTTTTTAAATAACATACATAGGCTTTATAACATAAAGGAAATAAAGAAAAAGACAGATAACACTGGTATGCATATGAAATTTTTTTGTCTGCTGTGAGGGTTTTTTCAACTCATATTATATAATTCGACCATGCTGAATTCGAAAATGACATTGGTTTTCCTCAATCAGGTCAGGTTTTTTCTCTATTGGCCATTTATTATAAGTCCAATTTTATCCCCAAATTTATTGATTTTTTTAGCTTAAACACTGTAGATACGAGTAATATTATAAGAACACTCGTGAAAAATGAAAACATTGTGTGAATAAATACTTTTATTCATTCAATGAATATGGAAAAAAGTTTATTGAGGAAGGAATGAAGTTTTTTTGGCTTTCCCTGTGTTTTTCTTCGGGCACGTCTCGCTTCAAACACCAGCAATAGTCCGCCAGCATATTGATATCCCAGTTTCCCTGGTACCTCTCTTCCATTATTTTGATATCTTGTGAAATCGTTCACCCTGTTCCTCACTATAATCCCCGCAATTTTCAGGAAAATAGTCCAAGTGGGACCACAAAAAGTGCATTTTTATGGACATGCGCGACCCATGAGCTTTGAAAGCTTCCATCAAGTTTTCGACAACGGACTCGTATTCTGGACTTCTACGCTTGCGAAGAAAATCAGTGACAACTGATTTGAATGCCTGCCAGGCATTCTTCTCAGTTGGAGTCATTGCGTTTTCGAACTGAGTATCCTTGATCAAAGTTCGAATTTGAGGACCATCAAAAACCCCAGCATTTAGTTTAGCATCAGATATATGAGGAAATTTACTCTCGAGATATCGGAATGCTGAACCCTCCTTATTCATTGATTTGATGAAATTTTTCATCAAGCCCAGCTTAATATGAAGTGGTGGGAGCAAAAGTTTTGTTGGTGGTACAAGGGGCACTGAAACGACATTATGCGACCCAGGTTCAAAATTCTCTCTGGATGCCCATTCACGCTGTGCATGCATAGCGCTTCTCATCCGCTCGGCTATCCCATTTGCAGAGGAAACATGGGTATTTCGTGTATCCCCCTTGCATTCCCAATACAAATGCCACAATCTGAAAAAAAATGAAAATATTTAAAGAATTTAGAGAATTTGTTCTATCAGATAAAAAAATCTCTGCATTGGACTGTATCACTTCTGTGGGGAAGTTAAGTGTTCTTATACGCTCTCAAATAACCTTTGGAAAAACAACATAGTCAATAGCAATAGTTTACTTATGATATTAGTATTACCTTCAAATCTCCACAGATCCTCCAGTTATGTTGGTCGTATACGAGAGCACCCAGTAAAATTTTCATGTTATCGTAGCTCTCAGTAAGTTGTACGGAATGTGCTACAGGGACTGATGCAACCCTATTCCCAATGTTGAGAAGTACTGCTTTCAAACTTCGTTTAGACGAGTCTATAAATAGCCTCCATTCTGATGCGTTATATGGCAGGCCCAAGGATTCGATTAGCCCCTCAACATTGCAGCAGTACACTAAGGAAGAGGTATTTTCGTGCACTGCAAAAAACTTGCGGAATTCTTCCTCTCGTTTCCTATACCAGGAGAATGTTGTTCCCGGAGCCAGCAAGTTGTCCTCTCGAAGTCGTGAGCCCAAGATCTCGGCAGCTAATTTGGAAAGTCCTAAATCCCTGGTAAGATCATTAAGTTTGGCCTGGTTGAGAGGCCTCGGCTCATTTGAAGCGGTATTTTGAGGTATATACGACTGGGACTGGTCATTGGCATTGGTCATTGATTCATCATCAGAATCATCGAAGTCCAGGGTTTGAGGTGGGTCGGGTATTGGAATTCCAGGACCATGGGGTACAGCCACAGGTCTCATAGCAGAAGGAATGTCAGGATATACAACAATGTGTTTATTCTTCTTGTTAACTCCTGAAAATAGAAACACAGAAACATGGATATAAAACTTGCATATGAAATAGAAGAAGCATTCAGACAGTGGCGGCTCGTGAGGGAAGGCTGCGGTCTGTAAGATATGAAATAGGTCGATGGAGTCTGTATATTTTCTTTCTTTTTCATTCATATTGTCCCTTCGGGGACAATATGAATGAAAAAGAAAGAAAATATACAATCATTGTATATGTAAATGGAACTTGTATAACAATATGTATGTGTAAATGTATTTTCTATAACAATATGTATATGTAAATGTATGATTACCATTATGGTGAATATTATGCTATATATGGTGAATATTACATTATGGTGAATATTATGTCAAGTTTCATACGAGGATTTCAAAATATTTAAGAAAAATAAATTTATAAGCCCACCTTGGAGGTTTATCATGCAGAAATAGCAATCTGTCACGTGATCCTTTCCTTCTCTCCAAATCATGGGAATTCCAAAAGGCAAAGATTTCGCTCTGCCTTTGCTCCATCTTCTCAAATTTTCAATGCACGTCTTGCAGCACATATGAGGGGCGAAATTTTTGTCCTGGTCCCCTAGCTTAATTCCAAAGTATGTCTATACATTGTCTTCACAAATTTAGTGATTTGGGACTGGTTATTTGGCATGGTAACCGTCCCACATATGTAGCAGAATCTATTGGGATCATTTTTACACGCTCTATTCATTATGAAATATTTTATCTATATGCCTGAAAAGTAAAAAAAGATATACAAGTGAAACAAGTGATGATAGATGTTGCTGTTCCAATTCCGCTTTGACAAAATCACGAAAAATTCTATTTTACTTATGAGGCCATAGCCGGATAACCTGAGCTGATTGAGAAAAACGGATTGCAGATTCGAAATCAGCAGGAAAAACTCTATAAGAATCACTTACAAAACCATTGACAGCAAAATTGATGCATACCGGTGTAATTGAGCCTCGGACGGGATCTTTAAAATTCAAACAAGTCTCTCTCTGCACGATATTCAAAAGAAAACGAGATTAAGCCGCTGAGAAAAAAAAAATTACTCAAATATTTGACTCAAGAAAACATGCAGGTCAGACAGCAATGAAAGAGAAATCAAATCGTTAAGCTTTTAAAAATGCTACGCGCCATATTGAATTCACTTTGAAATTAATTTTAGGAATGAGAATGGAACCCACCCAAAGGGTGCACCGCCACCACCAAAATATAGTGAATTTAACGACGTTTCTTTATTTACTTTTTTTCCCTCTTCCTTTATTATCACTTTTTCTACTTTACACTCATTTCTGTTTTATAAACGGGTAGCCAGGTTAACGTGTCCACCATTCAAATTTAGAAGAACGAACAAAGCAGGGTATGGGGGAAAATGACGACTCTTCACTATTTTCTGATTTTTATTTAAGCTGAAACAATAAACAGAACGGGGGAAAGTGAGTGCGGGTTTATCATTATAATTTGACCGTGGAGAGAGATCCATTACAGTAAATTTAAAATCACAATCACATATTAGAAAAGAAAACGATCTGTGACACACCACGCCCGAAGACTGGCATCTGGTATCCCCTCTGCTTTCAATGCATTTGAAATATTGCCAACTAGTATTTTATATTTCAAACAATTTCATTTTACATATTTTAATTTCATACAATTTTAATAAATTTATTAAACATTATTAAATTTCTTATTAAATATTATTACTCGTATATTTCTTATTAAAAAAAAAATACACACCAAGTGACAGTTTCAAATTTCATGAACCAGTGATAATTAGTTGGAAAAAATTACCAAGTTGAGATGAGAATGTAAAGTCTAAACTCTAAATGATACTAGACGTTTGGCTATACTGTATATATATATGTGAAACGTCTACTCGACATCTCATAAAGAGCTTAGCTTTCTGAAATGAATAATAGCTATTTTGAAATGTTTACTAGATATTTCAAATACAGGGTGTCTCAAAAGTCACTATCTATTTTGAAAAATAATGGGAATTACGAAAAACTGGTTTAAGACATGAAAAATATATTTATTTCAAAGTAAGTGCCACAAAGAATTAGTGCTATTTATTTATCTGTCTCCACATGGCGACCATCAGTGTCTCTACAGAGCTCAAAGCGATAAGTTGTTTCCCGGAACACACTTTCTAGCATTTGAGGTGTTATTTTCTGAACTGCATCGGTAATACGATTTCGAAGTTCGGCTACATCACTAATTCTTCTACCAGTGTACACCTTAGACTTAATGAAACCCCAGGCGAAAAAATCTAATGGTGTTAAATCGGGTGAACGTGCTGCCCATGGTTGTGTTCCTCCACGACCAATCCAGCGACCGGGGAAGCGTCTGTCAAGATAATCACGTACAATTATTGCATAATGGCACGGTGCTCCATCCTGCTGAAAAACTACTGTGTCAAGAATGCCATCTGTAAGAAGTTGAGGTTCGAGGAATTGTTCAAGCATGTCAAGATAAATTTATAAATTACACAAAATTCGAAATAAACCAATTAACTTTTTTTAAATACACAAATTTGCACCAGAAGTACATATCTTTATGCCAGCATAGCATTTTAAAAAAAACATCTAATGTCACCGAAATAGATAGTGACTTTTGAGACACCCTGTATTTGAAAACGATGCTTAATGTTTCATATATACAAAAGCGTAAAAATTAAATATTTAATTTGTATAATAAGTTAATTTTCTATTGTCTGCACCTAGACGCACATGTATTGTGGTAAAAAATATTTTGAAATTGTGACGCAGTTTATTTAGTGTTCTATTTATAGGCTACCTCGAAACGAGGAGAAAACAATTATTACAGTTGTGCATTTATTCACTTATTCCATGTAGGCTTAGGATCTTGTACCTTTCAAGCCTTTATTAAGGTTATTTATTTGACTACTAGCCTACTAAGCCTTGGCTTGTAAAGGTTTTCAGAATTAAGAACCAGCCTGTATCCCTGAACCTAGCCTTAGACCTTGGCCTCTTGATACACAGTTGGCCTACCCTAGATTCAACCTCTAAGTTAGACAGCCTATACTTGAGAAAAGACATTAATAAGTTAGAAAGGGTTCGGGATTGAACAACCAAAATGAATCCAGAAGTTAGAAGTAAAATAGTTGAAGGAAAATTAATTGAATTAGATATGTATTCATTTAAAAAGCGTCGACTTACAGGAGAACTAGTTTGAGTATTTAAAACTGATAAATGACTTTGATAATGTAAGTTATAGGAAGTTATTCGATAGGGATACACAGTAAATTACAAGAAGAAATGGATATAAATTGAAAGTCAAAAGTTTTTGAGAGTAATGATGTGAAGGAATTCTTTTCATATAAACTTAAGTATAGGCGGAAAGGTCGTGCTTCTAATAAATCACTTAAACTTTCATACATTAGACATTTCATTGTTAGGCAATTCATTAAACATTTCATTCAACATTTCAGACTGATCTTTTCAATTGTTTTAAAAAATTGGGACAATTTAGACATTTCAACTGACTTACTGAAATGTCTAAGGAATTTTTTAACTAATGGGAAATGTCTAACGCATTAGACAGTTCAAAATTCACAAAAATGGGACAATGAAATGTCTACTTTTATTTAGAGTGTACATTTGGCACCTGGTATAGATAGATAGATAGATAGATAGAATAATCTTTATTAATAATAATAAAATAAATAATTTTTTCAATTTACAATGACATGAATAATTGTGAAGCTCGACTATTTACTTTATTTAATTTGGTCCTTAAGCTTTAGGCTTTACTGGGCTCTTATTAAAAATAAGCAGCTAGTTGTTATAAATTAATAATAATAAATAAATAAATAAATAAGTAAATAAGTATTATTAATAGTTAAAACGTGTATTACAATATTAAACAATATTAATGGACAATATTAAACAATATTAGTGGACATTAATCCTAGATTTTTGTTAGGATGCCATTATTAATCGGGATTTCAACTTGGTTTTAAACAAATTTACATTCACAATATTTTTTATATCGGCATGCAAGTCATTCCATAGTTTCAATCCAATGAAAATGGGTAGTTTTTGAGATGAAGACAATCTAAATTGAGGTATAACAAGCTTTGATCTATTTCTGGTCTGATACGAGTGGATTTCTTGATGACTTACAAAATATCTATTTACCCATTGCAAATTAATGATTTTGTTCTTACACTTGTAAATACAAATAAAATGTGCCAGTTTGGTTATATCGTTGAGCTCTCGTAGGTTTAGCTCCTTAAATAATGTACTAGAATGATCAAGGAAATCAGCATCAGATAATAACCTTAGTGCTCGTTTTTGGATGACAAAGATACCATTTAATGCGTTGTTAGCGGAGTTTCCCCAAACAAGGGTGCAGTATGTTATATAAGGAAGAACAAGAGTATGATAAAGAGTCAATAAAACTTGTTTAGGGACTACATTTCTAAGTTTAAACATTATAGCAACGCTCCTTGAGATTTTTTTTGCGATATATATAATTTACATGATCACTCCATTGCAAATTTTTATCTAGCATTACACCAAGAAATTTCGTTACAGTACACTCCTTTATGGCGATTTCATTAACATTAAGTTCATCAAGATATACATTTCTTTTATTAGTAAAAATCATGAAATTGGTTTTACTGGTATTTAGGAAGAGTTTATTGGTGGTCAACCATTTCATTACACTGATGAATTCTGAATGAAATATATATTCTTTGCTGTATTAACATCTTTGCAAGAAAAAGAGACAGTTGTATCACCTGCAAACATTATGAAGTTCAGTATATCAGATGAACGTGGAAGGTCATTTATATATAATAAAAATAACAGTGGACCCAGAACTGAGCCCTGTGGCACACCATGTTTGACAAGCGCTTCAGTTGAGCAAATCTTATTTACTGATACAAAATTATATCTATTGGACAAATAACTTTTAAACCAGTCACTGATTGTTCCTCTAAAGCCGTAACAATATAATTTATTAAGTAGAATATTATGGTCTATTACAGCAAACGCCTTACTCAAATCCATAAATATTGCTATCATTATTTCTTTGTTCTCCTTAACTATATTTACATTTTCCATAAGATTTAAAATAGCCATTTCCGTTGTTTTATTATTACGGAAGCCATATTGATTTGGAGATAATAAATTGTAGGATTCTAAATATCGCTGCATTCTAATTTTTACAGTTTTTTAAAAAACTTTGCTGAACACAGATAATGAACACACCGGCCTGTAATTTGTTGCTAGTGTAGGATCACCCCCTTTAAAAAGGGGTGTTATACAACCAGTTTTTAACATTGAAGGGAATATTCCTTTGGAAATACTTTGATTGATAATTTTAGCCAAAGTTACAGATATCTTATCTTTAACAAATTTCAATATAGGTACATGAAACATGAATTCTAAATTGCTGCTGAATTCTAAATTTCGTGTATTCATATACTTTATCACACCAGCGAACCATTTTCCAAAACTGAACAGGTTGGTTGATGTGGTTGTTTAACCTCCTTCGCAATATCTGAGGTTATATGATGGAGGAGACGGGGGAACCGAACCACGGGTCGCTACATAATCTGGACGCGGAGGGCGATCTCCCATCCACCTACTTCGCAAACCCACTGTTGCTTAACTTTGTTGATCGACGGGAAACGGTGTTACGACTCTACTCACGGCGTAACCTTGGTTAACCTTGGTTTTGTTTCAGAATTGTTCATTCTGACGAAGGTCAAGCGTGTCACTCCATCTTAGACCTACAGTCTAGCGTGGAATCTGAACCACGCCCCAACAGCAGCAGCAGCAGCCCAGCGGCTTAACTACTAGGTTACCCAGGGTACCCATTTATGTACCAACCAATTTTTTATTGCGTGGAAGGATGAACAGCTGGGTTTTGCTGCGCGCCGCCTGCCATCACCGGGTCTCGATCCCGGGGCCGATGGATCGACGCTAACCACTACATCACCGAGGTGCATGTAGCCCATAAAACTGAACATACATGTAATAGAAGATGCTTGCGAGATCCAAAGGAGAATATTCACGTCCCGTTACAATGTTTACAACTAAAATATCATTAAATGTAGACAAAAAAGGATCCCGTTAAAGTTCTTAAAATGAACATGAAAACTTTTTATTACGTATTAATTTATTTTATAGATATGAAGTGCGGTCATAAGACCTCTGTCTGACAATTTCAGTAATTTTTTAAAGTTATTTTTAATATATGTTTATTTTTTATTTTTAATATATATTTATTTACATTTTAATTCTATCAAACGCGCAGCGTACAATAAATGCGCTAATTTTAACCTTGACGCACTGTAACAATTATGAGAGTTTTTATAACTGAATATTCTCAATTATGAGAAGTTGAATTTAAAGGACTAAAACCCCGATAAGAAATGTTAGCAGTACGAATTTTCGTTAAGCGCGATAAAGACCTTATTATAGGACGAAAGGTCGTGCTTCTAATAAATCCCTTTCTTATTGTGGCTTTATTCCCTTTATTATAAGAACGTTAACTCCGAGATAGACAGATATCAGAAGATAAAGGCAGAATTGTCTTAAAACATTTAGTTAAGTAGGAACTGTCAATTCTTCATTCTTTCTCAGTAACTCTCGAGTTTAATGCTCCTCTCATTTGGGGGTGTTCGTAATCGGGCATGAGTTTTAGCATCGAGGAAGTAATAAGAACAGTTTTTTTAAGATGTACAGTTTCGGAAAAAAGTTCACCTAAAAATATAAAATTTCTAAAAAACATCAAAAATTACTAATCACTAATCATTAAATTCATTTTTGAAATTTTATTGTCATGAAAAAGACTAAAATATATTCATACAAGAACAAAATGTTTCAATTTGTGACATTTTATGCTTTTTACAAACTTTTAGACGAACTTTATTCCCGAAACTGTATTTTCTGAGTTAAACCCACGTAAAAAAAAAATCATTTTCAGTAAGAGATGTGTTCTTTTGTACTTATAATGACTATGTACCGTAATATACTTTAAATATTCAAATTCCAGATACCTTTTTCTTTTTCAATTATTTTTTCAGGATGAAGAAATTTCTCTGGTTTTAGGGAATTAACAAGAGTTTTAGCCTACATGTTTTGAGTAGAGAGGGCTTCCGACTCAGGATTAGGGGTTAATCCCATAATGGATTCGATGTTGTACATATTAATAAACCACAGCATAAAAATGGTTGAAAATTACTATTTGCCTGTCATTTATACTGTAGCTAATCACAATAATACCAATCCTTATATAAAGGCCAATCCCTAAAGCTTGAGTCCTATGATCACTCGTTTCAATAAAGAGCTACTTTATAGACCCAGATATATTCAAGGCTAACTTACCCTTTTTAATATCTAATATATATGGTCATATGTATGCAGTATATATTTTATTACCTTTATATTACAAATTGGAGGGCGGGAGTAGCTTAGGTTTAGAGATTTATTTTGCTATAAATTTGCTGTTCAAGTGAGTGACTGTAGGGATAAAGGCCATTGAATTTGAATTGAACTGGATAACCTTCAGTGATAAAGGAAACAAATATACGTTTCAAATATAATAATAATAATAATAATAATAATAATAATAATTCACGAACAATCTAAACTGAAAAAAATTGTGGAATATCGAAAGTTTTATAAAGTTGTAGGAAGTTACATTTATTTTAAGGCATATTATGACGGGTCACAATTATTGTAGGGCCTACTTTAACTTATTTGCCTAAGTATCCTATATAGGGCTTTAGCATTATTAAGTATGCGTTATCAGGTTATAAGGATTCATTTTTTATATATATATAATATATATATATATATTATATATATATATATATATATATATATATATATATATATAGGCAAACCCACAAAGAAAAGGAAAAATTATTTCAAGGCCTTTATGGAATCATTTTTCCTTTTCCTTGTGAGTTTGCATCATTCATTTATTTCACGTTTAAGTGTGAAATTCATCATATATATATATATATATATATATATATATATATAATGAGATTACACGTACGTTTTCTGCATATGCAGTCATTCTTATACAATGACTAAATGGCTACGATGTCCGTTAATCTGTGACACGATCTGGATTACGGATTAGGATTGTTCGAATATGTATAGTAATTAATGAACGAAACAGATCTTTAAACGGCAGTCAAGAGCGAACGTCAGACTGAAACCTGCTAATTGCGACATTGCAAATTGCAACGGTTTTCGATTAATCACTTTAGCCACAAAAGGGCTTCTCAAAACAAGGCAATTTCCTATCGAGAGAGATTTTATTATCGCTCTTCCAACCACATGAAACGAGGAGTCTATTATGCCTCAAATTTTAAGTAATACACTTAAATGGATAATAATAATAATAATAATAATAATAATAATAATAATAATAATATTTGTTGGATTATAACAGATCTTTCCTAATTGGCTTTTGAATGTTTATGGAGAGTCGAACACATTTTGAATGCTTTTTAGGTTGAGGTCACAAACCAATAAAACCTGACCTTACATGGCGTTCCAAAGAAGCCGTGAAGGTCATTGTTTATTCGCGCGCGAGAGAGAGAGAGAGAGAGAGAGAGAGAGAGAGAGAGAGAGAGAGAGAGAGAGAGAGAGAGAGAGAGAGAGAGAGAGGAGAGAGAGAGAGAGAGAGAGAGAGAGAGAGAGAGAGAGAGAGAGAGAGAGAGTTGTTTCCTCGTTAAATACTGAATAGGATTGGAAATATTCATTAACAACCAAATCAGAGCCAAAATATTTAAAGCTTTAAATTATGTGAAAGTAGCTCATTATCCATGTGTGTGTATATATATATATATATATATATAATATTTGCGCGGAATATCTCCTATACAAGCGTCGCGATGTCAAAAGATGTAGTAAAAATGATCGATGGTCATGATAAATAAATGATTATTTATTTTTTATTTTTTAGCATTAAAAAATGGTTTTCTTCCGATACTGTTATATATATATATATATATATATATATATATATCTCTCTTCAACTGAAGGATGCGTCCATGTACAGGTGGGTGACCCTCCTTCCCCGTTGGAGGGGGCTCAGGCTCCTGCGGAAGTTGCCCCCTCGTTGGTGAGGGGCTCTTCAACTCCCGACAGCCCTGGGTGTTCTGGAAACAGGTCGTGCTAGGGGGCGGTTAGAGTAGGGAAGACTCACTCCGTGCAGTGCTTTTTAATGCTAGGTCGATTAGGAATAAGTTTTGCGAGCTACGGGCGCTCTTAGCATCAGAATACCAGAATATCGTTGCTATCACGTTGGAGAGTTCGAGATTCCCGGGTATAGAATGTTTCACAAGGACCGCACCCGTGGGGAGTGGGGAGGGTACTAATATACGTCAGGGACAAGTTGAGTCCGGTTGACTGCCAGTTCCGATCGGAACGGGAGCTGCTTGGCGTTGATCTGAACCTGGGAGGGACGAACTATAGGTTAATCTTGGTGTACAGACCTCCGCATCTCCTCGAGGAGGATACAGCCCTGTACACCGAACTCCGTAGCCTGCTAGGGGACAGGGTGTGTGTAGTTTTAGGAGACTTCAACTGTCGCGGCATAAACTGGGAAGACAGGACTGCTGATGCCGAAGGGAGGAGGCTAGTTGAGTTTGCTGATGAGAACTTCCTGATTTAGTGGGTCAATGGGCCTACACGAGGCGAAAGCGTTCTAGATTTAGTATTCACGACCGAAGACAACCTCGTCACTGGCCTCACCGTTAACGAATCGTTGGGCGGGAGTGATCACAGTCTGATTAGGTTCTGTGTCTGCGTCCCTCGGGTGAAGCGTAGTAACGCGAGAGGCACTAAGCTCGATCTACGGCGGGCGGACTTTGTTGGCCTCCGGGATAGCGTAGGTGAGATGGGGTTAGAGGTGGCGGCGATGTTGAGGGAGTGTGGAGTGCATTCCGGGACCAGTTTATGGTGCTGCAGTCTGCTGCCATACCCTCAAAACCGGTCACTCCTGCTTCAACGCAGCCTAAGTGGTTCAGTCGGGATATCGCTTCGGCTATCCGAAATAGGAAAGCTGCGTATAGGAGAGCGAAGGCCAATCGTTCCCATGAGAACACTAAGGCGTGTGTCCGCCTGTGCAGGGAAGTGAAGGACCCCAGCGGCGCTGCGGACCTCCGACGCGGACATCGCTAATGTGCTGAATGAGTACGTTGCGGGAGTGTTCACCAGGGAAGACACCCGCGTCATCCCCGATCCAGGTTTCAGGCACGAAGGTGCTGGCCTGGATAGTGTTCGGTGTACTGCGACAGTCTTTGCCGATAGAACAGACAAACTGAGCGCGTTTAAGGCTCCTGGGCCAGACCAGTTCCTCTCCAGAGTCTTGCGGGAAGTGCTCGACCAGGTGGCTCCAAACCTGGCTACAATTTTGAACAAATCATTGGAGACGGGCCAGGTGCCTGGTGACTGGAGGGAAGCCAACGTGACCCCTATCTTTAAGAAAGGGGATCACGAAAGTCCAGGGAACTATCGTCCCATTGGTCTCAATTCGGTTGTAGGTAAATTATTAGAGGGGATAATAGCGGATAGGATCGTTGACCATTTGGATTCCTACAAGCTGCTTTGGGGACTCCCAACATAGGTTTAGGCGGCATAGGTCGTGTCTCACCAACTTGCTCGAGTTTTTCCACGTCGTTTGGAGTGAATACGATAAGAGTAGGGCGGTTGATATACTTTATCTCGACTTTCAGAAAGCCTTTGATAAGGTACCTCACTGCCGGCTAATGGCCAAAGTCCGCGCGTGAGTATCGGTGGGGAAGTAGGTAGGTGGATTAGAAACTGGCTGAAGAATACGCGGCAGAGGTTTGTAATTAAAGGGGCAAGCTCGGGTTGGGCCTCGGTCACTAGCGGGGTTCCTCAGGGTTCCGTTTTGGGGCCACTGTTATTTATCATTTACATAAATGATATCGACCCTGGCATCGTCATTAGGATCACCAAATTCGCTGATGACACCAAGCTTGGAGCCAAAGATGGGACGCCCGAAGCGATCGAGCAACGGAGAGGAGTGGTCCGAAAAATGGCAAATGCCGTTTAACTTGGTTAAATGCAAGGTCATGCACATTGGCTTCGCCAATCCCAAGTCGAATTACTCAATGTTGGGGAGTAATATCAAGGCCACTGATTTGGAAAGGGACTTGGGTGTGCTAATTAGCAGCGACCTTAAGTTTACCAAACAGTGCGTAGAGGTGGAAAAGAAAGCCCAGAAGCTGTTGGGTTATATGAGGAGGGAATTTCGATTTCGGAACAAGGAGATTGTGCTCTCTGTACAATTACCTGGTTCGGCCGCACCTGGAGTATCCTGTGCAGTTCTGGTCGCCCACCCTCAGCAAAGATATTGACAGGCTGGAGCGAGTCCAGGCGAGGGCCACAAAGTTAATCCCTTCCGTTAGGCATATGGGCTAAATCGACGCTCACGCGCCCTGAATTTGTTTTCGCTGAAAGCTCGGAGAGGCTGCGCAGTAAACTCATCGAGGTTTTCAAGCTCTTACGCGGGTTCAACGATGTCGATTTTAGAAGCATGTTTAGTTCAAATGATAACCCAACTCGCAACAATGTTGAAAGCTGGATTTGAAACTGTTTAGCACTAGTGTGTGTGGTAATTACTTTACGTATAAGATCTGTGACACGTGGAACAGGCTGCCTTCAGAAGTTGTGAACAGTTCTTCTGTGGATTTGTTCAAGAAAAGGTTAGACCAAATTTTGCACACTATTTGAGAGTGTAGGAATTTTTCCCTGGCACCCGTTGTCATTGGTACCTCCTCAGTATGGACCGCAAGGCCTTTTGAGGTGCATCTTTTCCTTGTGACTCCTTGTAACTCTCTCTCTCTCTCTTGGTGTGGGCCGCAAGGCCTTTTGAGGTACTTCTTTTCCTTGTAATTCTCTCTCTCTCTCTCTCTCTCTCTCTCTCTTCTCTCTCTCTCTCTCTCTCTATATATATATATATATATATATACATATATATATATATATATTATATAATATATATATATATATATATATATATAATCTATTAGGGTGTCACTAGGTAATAGGGGGAAAATTAAACGATGGATATTTTCTATGACACCCCCTAAAATTGTTCCATTTGGTGTAAAAACATACGGAAGAGAAATTTGGTCCTGATTGGTCATCATTTAAAGGTCGCCCTCGTCACTGAAAACAAGACCCATTTGTTGACGTCAACAAGCTGTTCAGTGTTCACAGCTTGGGCCGAACCAGATAATAAAAAACAAGGCAATTTGGTGAAATAACGAAAGTAAGACACTTAAAAACGCAAAGAATACAAACAGTTTATTATATAATCAAATAGAAGACATAATTTGGCGAATAATGGTACAAAATGGAGAAGCAAACAAAAGCAAAACTTTGAGAAATAAAATACATATACAGTAGCAGAATAATTGGTGCTCATACGCTGATCAGTGATTAATTCTTTCGCGTCCTCACTAATGCTGATTTGTTCGGAGCTGGGTGTTGCTTTCTGTGGTCAGTGACAACTTGAACGAGGAACTGGAGCTGTTCTTCTTTCACTGTCAACTTTCCGTTCAGCTCCTTCACCAGAGCCACGGCCCGTTCTGCTCTGTCGTTCACCACTGCAAGTTTGGAGACCACATCCCGAGCTTGCACGTATTCAGAGTTTGACGTCCATGAACTGGGATGGTGGAGCAGAAAGCAATCTGGCAACTGAAGTTTTGAGAAGAATCCTCGGGTGTTCTTTGTGATCAGTTGCTCCAGTCCTTTGCTGTCACTGAGGAAACATAGTATCAAGAACCAAAGGTCGTTTTGGCGGCATGTGAGGGGCTTCTTGATCTAACGCTGCAACCATGCTGCACTTCACTTCCATCGATATCCTCTCATCAAAGAACGCCAGACCCACTGCCTCCTCCGAATGGTACCACAGGTGCGCAGACAGCTTCTTGGTGGTACCATCAGAGATCTTCTTTGTGCGGGTATCGAAGGAGCGTCCTCATCAATTCCCAATCATTCAGCGGAGCTTCGATGGACAGATGAGCTGTTGCCCACGCTTTCATGTAAACTAGAACAGAAAAGAGGCAGATATATCGAATTCCGCGTTCCTCAGTGTTCGTCAGTTTAAACTGTCTTCGGAAGAGCCAGATCTTGATGGCATAGAGCCCTTAGCCATCCATCTCGCCCGGTGCATATCACCAGGGGCGCGGAAGTTTAGTCCCTTGTATGGAACTCCTCCAAGAAAGATGACGGAAAGATCGAGGAATTCCTGATAGTCATCACGAACTTGAAGTGCTTGTGATTTTGCAAACTCAATGAGCTCCGTTCTATGCTTAAAAATAGCTGCTTTGGTGAACGCATCTGTGTCCGCAGTTTGGAACTGTTGCTGGTCAATGCGGGTCCAATAATCATGGAAGCGCTTGAAAAGCAGAATTTCTGGACCGGTAGATACTGAATCTAGCGATGCTGCGAATGCCGCCTGTAGCACCAACTCCAGTACATGGTGTCTGCACGCGCAGTGTAACAGGTCACGTCCAACTTTTTCTTCCAGAAGAACACAAGTTCCTCCACGGTGGCCTGTGTTTGTCGCGGTTGTGTCGAAACACATAGATTTGACATGATCGGTCACTCCCCATCTATTCAGGCAATCTATGATGGCATTTGTTTGTGCCAGCGCGGTTCCTGACAGAAGTTTTGGCACCCCGAGGAGCTGCTCTGTCCCGGAGCCAGATACAAGAATAGGTAAGCGGTCAACATATTCTCGTGACGTCAGATCTTGCATGAGTTTTCCGTCCCAGTGAACAGTCAACGGACTATTGCCTTGGAACTCGCTCTTCAGTTGCCGAGCCTTAAGGGTACGGAATTTTTCACGCTGACGATGAATGGATCACGATTGATGTTGTAGTCGCTAGCATCATGCCCTAAGCTGGAAGCTGCCTCAAACAGCAGATAGTGGGCCTTTCTTGACGAGAGTTGCGTGCGATCAAGCGCTTCCGCCAATTCCGATGTCATGATGTTCTTCGTTGCTCTTTGTTTAGACGCTAACGAACCACCACATGCTCCTTTTTTCTTCGCTATCATCTGAGCTGGAGGATGAGGACTCCAAAACCGCTTCGTTGGATACTGCCTCCATTTCAGCTGCTGATCGCTTTCTTCGTTTCTCCTCTTCCTCCCGACGTCGAGTACAATCTTTGACTTGGCGCTGATGGGTCATGTCCAAACCTGCCATTGAACCTGGACGTCCTTTCTGGCGCTGCTGCTGAAGGAACTCCCAATCCTCTGGGTACTTGACCAATTTCTCACAATCGCGGGCGATGTCAAAGAGACGATCGAGGCGTTCAATGAATTCTTTTTCTTTCGTCTTGTGTGAATCGCTCGTCCTTGAGGCGTGTTTTTTGAGTCCTTTCCACTCTCGAAGACTTTATCCAGTTTTGCTGACGCAGTGTGTCTCGAGTCTGGTTGGAATGTGAGCTTTCTCCCAGAAGGACATCACTGCTCGAAGTGACTTCCTCAACGCGTCACGTATTGTCATTTTCTTTTCATGGTGAAGGTAAAGGAAGTAACCGAATGCTTGCCTGTAGGAAGGAAGCTTGCATCCTTTCACCTCATCAACCGCTGCCTCTAATAGGTATATACACTTCCGGGTTTCCATCACCAAAAATCACGTAGCTGAAATGAGAAACGGTGAATCGTTAAGTATTGTTCACTTTATTTCTCAGATATTCAGACACACACAGATACACACACACACACATATATAGAGATATATAGATATCTAATGAACGATTATGGAGACGCCGCGCAAGCATTAAACTTTGGAAGGCGGGGGCGACCTTTTATAGTTATTCAAATAAAAATATTTTTCAGTCACCATGTTTTTTTTACCAATGGAATAGATTCGCGGGGTGTCAGCATGAAAATTTCAAACTTTGCATTTAAGTGACACCCTAATATATATATAAATATATATATATATATATAAAAAGAAAGAAGGAAAGGAGTCGAAATGGAATCCGGGAATTAGGCCTCGCAATAATGAAACCTGGCAACTCTCCTAAAGGAAATTGACAACGCTATTACGGATGCAACCCAATGCTCCCACGTAGGAGACTGAACCATTAGATGATAATATATATATATATATATATATTATATATATATATGTTACGGTTTTTTGCGAAATCGGTCTTTTTGCAAATTCTCCGGTTAGTTTGCAAAGAAACCAAAACAATAGTAATTTTACAAAATGACCTTGAATGTTTGATCATCTTGCAAAAACACAAAAATCGGTCAATTTGCAAAAAACACAAAAATCGGCCACTTTGCAAAATCACCAATAATCTTGTCGATGTATTTGCAAAATCTCTTGTTCTAATACTGTAGAACCTTCTAGCTCCTAACCTAACCACAATGACACTGATGACACTGTTAGGTTAGGTTAGGAGCTAGAAGATTCTATAGTATTAGAAGAAGAGATTTTGCAAATACACCGATAAGATTATTGGTGATTTTGCAAACTGACCGATTTTTGTGTTTTTGCAAAATGATCAAACATTTAAGGTCATTTTGTAAAATTACTATTGTTTTGGTTTCTTTGCAAACTGACCGGAGAATTTGCAAAAAAGACCGATTTCGCAAAAAAACCGTAACATATATATATACTGTATATATATGGTGCAGTCTAAGCATATCGCTCAGTGCCTTTTTATTGTAAATAAGAAAATGGAATTCATTTAAAACTGAAAGAAGGATTTTACTCTAACGAAATTCCACTTATTTACTTAGCTTAATTATTATTATTACATTATATATATATATATATATAATATATATATATATATATATATATATATATATATATATATATATATATATATATATATATATATATATATATATATATATATATATTAGATATATATATATATATATATATATATATATATATATATATATATATATATAATATATATTATATATATATATATATATATATATTATATATATAATATATATATATATATATATATATATATATATATAATATATATATATATATATATAGATATATATATATATATATATATATATATATATATATATATATATATATATATATATATATATATTATATATATATATATATATATATATTATATATATATATATATATATATATATATAATATATATAATATATATATATATATATATATATATATATATATATATATATATATATATATATATATATATGAAAAATTATTTCACGAAAGTGACACGTGAAAAGTATTTATGATGAATAAAACCACGAAGGAAAAGAAACACAAAGGGGTGCTCAAGCGCTTTCGTCTAATGTTCCTGAGGATGTCATTAGACGAAAGCGCTTGAGCACCCCTTTGTGTTTCTTTTTCCTTCGTGGTTTTATTCATCATATATATATATATATATATATATATATATATAGGGCGTCCCAAAAAAATGTATACACACTTTAAATACTTATAAAGGCAGTGTTTATTAAAATACATTTCATTTTCAAAATGTAATAGAATCTACAGACATTACTTAATTGTTTTGTCAACGCCTGTTTTCAAACTGACGTCCGTTCTGGTCCAGGCACTGCTGATAACGCGAAGCAATGGAATCGCAAACATCACGAACATTTCGTTTGGTATTTGTGTGCATTCTCGTTCAATGGCTGCTCTCAATTCAGCGACTGTTGCAGGTTTTATAGCGTAGACTTTGTCTTTAAGTATCCCCATAAAAAAAGTCTAGTGGTGTGAGGTTGGTGAACGCGGAGGGTATTCTACGAAACCCCTTCGTCCAATCCACATCCACATCGTGCCAAGTACCACTCGCAATACTCCACTCTTCGGTCCGGATCATCATCATCTTCATTAATAGCATGGACTAATCTTGGAATGTAACTTTTCCATTGACAGCGCTTCAAAATGCGTTGGACAGACGATTCTGAAATTCCTACCTCACGACTCGCTTGCCGCACAGATTTCTTGGACTTTGGTGATACGTTTCCAGTACTCTTTCTTGCTTTGTGGGGCTTGTCGATGTCCGTGGTCTTCCGGAACGCTTCTTGTGGACATTCTGAACAGTTTCATCGGCTTCAAACTTATCTCTAATTCGAGTGATGGTAAGTCGCGTTGGTGGATCTGTTTGAAACTCCTCCTAAACTGTCTTTGCACTTCAACTGCGTTTTCACACTTCCAGTAGCATTTTAGAATGAATTTCCTTTGTTCAAAGCTTAGTCTGACTGCCATTATTAATTCTAATGGGTTTAACTTGGAAAGAAAGAAACATCAATTGAGCTATCAGCTGTTAAAGTGTGTATACATTTTTTTGGGACGCCCTGTATATATATATATATTTAGATAATATATATATATATAATATATATATATATATATATATATATATAGTTAATTATGCCACAGTTTCAAAAATAATTAAAAATTAATGTATTAACTTAACGTTCCTTAAACTAGGTACAATTATTGTGGAAGGATAGGAGTGTTTTTTACAGACACACGACAATGTCCTTCCTTTTGCGAAATTGCGTAAAAAATTCAGGCGGTGTAAATTCTTATCAGCGCCTCCAGCGTGCGATCTTTCTTCCCGTTTCTTAAGGGCCAAAATACTCGTGTAGACAGGGTTTGGTTTCAACAGAACGGCGCAAGAACTCGTACGAAGCAAATGTCGTTTTAGACTTTTTGCATGAAGCTTTTGGCCTGAAAGTTTTATTTAACGGGTACTCCCACCTTTATGACTGGTCTCGTACCCGACCTCAATCCCTACGAGTTGTTCTTTCGGTGATCTCTAACGGGTTTGGTCTTCAAAGAAAATCACAAGTTATTGGAAGCTCTAAAGAAGCGACTGAGCGTGAAACTGTTTCATTTCTATCGAAACGCTGAAGGCTGTGATAAGAAATTACATCATCTGAATTTGTTACGTAATTTCACAAGTGGAAGGACACTTTTAGCCTATAAAAACACTCTTATCCTTCCACAATAATTGTGGCAAGTTTTATGAACGTAAAATTAAAATTTTTATTAGTTTTGAACAAAAGTAGGATCGACCTGTGTTCGACTCATATATATATATATATATATACTGTGTGTGTATACATATATATATGTGTGTGTGTGTGTGTGTGTGTGTGTGTGTGTGTAACATTTACAATTCAATGAGTTAGTTCCGAAATACCTTGAGGAGAAACTCTACGAAAATCGAATGAAAAACTGTTTTAAAGGAATAAAATGGAACATTTTAAGAATTTCTATTTGATGTCGATCACGCAAACTGGGGTGAGCAGTCGGCAACTTGGCACTGTGGGTGCTTTTTTTTTTGTTAAGATAAATTTTCCGAAAGGGACTAATCCTCTTAACGAAATTTTCTGTGCCTACGGAAAGTGTATATATATATATATATATATATATATATATATATATATAAGCAAAGAACCACAAGGGAAAGGAAAAAGAAACACGAAGTCGGAGCGCTTTCGTGATATATTCACATCTACAGGGACCCTTCTTGTCCCTGAAGATGTGAATATATCACAAAAGAGCTCGGACTTCGTGTTTCCTTTTCCCTGTGGTTCTTTGCTTATTAAAAAGATCACGTGTTGCTTCGTGATTTCTTTGCATATATATACAGGGTGGGCGGAAAGTAGCTCCCTATTTTGGATTGGTAAAAAAATACGTATATTATTCATTTATTTCAGAAAAAATAATATGAAAAGGTAGGCATACATGGTAGGTTTTCTCTAAAATTCAATGTGGGCTCCAACTCTTTCCACCAGCTTCTGGAGCCGCCCAGGAATGGCGTCCACTGACTTTAGCAGGAACTCCGGCGGGATGGAGGACATGACTTCCCGAATTCAGTCCTCCAGTTCTTCCAATGTCCTCGGTTTGGTGCGGTAGACTTCTTCCTTTACCCACCCCAAAGAAAGAAGTCGCACGGTTACCGCTGAAAAACGGCAGAATCGGTCAGTGTAACGGTGTGGTGTGGTATGACCTCAGATCAGGTTGTGGGCCCGTTCCTTCTGCGCAACACCATGAATGCTGAGCGGTACCTTGCTATGTTGCGAAACGAGGTCTGGCCGTTGTCAGCACATGGGAGAACATCGACGATCTGATATTTATGCAAGATGGCGCCCCTCCGCACTTCGCTCTTGTTGTCCGTGAGTGGCTGGATGCCCACTTCCCTGGGCGTTGGATGGGTCGTCGTGGTCCACATCAATGGCCAGCCAGGAGCCCCGACTTGACACCGTGCGACTTCTTTCTTTGGGGGTGGGTAAAGGAAGAAGTCTACCGCACCAAACCGAGGACATTGGAAGAACTGGAGGACCGAATTCGGGAAGTCATGTCCTCCATCCCGCCGGAGTTCCTGCTAAAGTCAGTGGACGCCATTCCTTGGCGGCTCCAGAAGCTGGTGGAAAGAGTTGGAGCCCACATTGAATTGTAGAGAAAACCTACCATGTATGCCTACCTTTTCATATTATTTCTTCTGAAATAAATGGATAATATACGTATTTTTTTACCAATCCAAAATAGGGAGCTACTTTCCGCCCACCCTGTACACGTATATATATATATATATATATATATATATTATCTATATATATTATATATATATATATATATATATATATATATATATATATATTATATTATATATATATATATAGATAGATAGATAGATAGATAGATAGAGATAGGTGCGGCATAAGTCACTTTACCGAGAATAATGAAATTACCTTGCAAAGAATCATATTTATTATTATTACAGAAATTGTTCCAAGTGCCCTACATCATGTTCAAGACACACGTTGCACCTTTGAACCATTGAACAACGGCCAGAAGCCTCGGGATTTCGATTACATGAAGACTTTGATACGCCAAAAGTTCGAGACGTTGAATAATAACAAAGAACTGTGCCGCGATATTTGGTGTTCAGTGGTTCAAAGATGCAACGTGTATTGAACATGATGGACATTTTGAAATTTTTTTTTTAATAAATAATAAATATTATTCTTTACAAGTTGATTTCATTATTCTCGGTAAAGCGACTTATGCCGCACCCTGTGTTTATATATAATATATATATATATATATATATATTATATATATATATATATATATGAAAATATATGAAAACTTCTGCGGTAAACAAAGAAAGAAACATTGTTTGTTTTGCTTAAAGGTTTGTTTGAAACAAACAAAAGTATTTTTGTGTTGAAATTGACAAGAAAATTTAAATTTTTTGTTCGTAAAAACCACGTGATTTTGCTTGAATACAAAAGGCCAAACTGGGATTCAATTGTCTATCAGTACTTCCTTATTGTGTACTCTCTCTCTCTCTCTCTCTCTCTCTCTCTCTCTCTCTCTCTCTCTCTCTCTCTCTCTCTCTCTCTCTCTCTCTCTCTCTCTCTCTCTCTCTCATAAAAGGATTTTCAATTTCTTCGAAAGTCAGTTCATGGTTAGCCAAAATACTCTGATACTCTTTAGGGATAAATTCAATTGCTTCAATGGTGATTCAAAGTAATGAGAGGGAGAAATAAGATATGCAGATCAGTATGGAGAGAAATACTTGGATCAAATGTAGAATTCGGACCCCAGCCTTCTTTAGTTAGCTTTATAAGGCTAACTAACGAAAATATCACGACCTAACCTAACCAATCGTTAGGTTAACTGTACGCCCTTGACGATTGGTTAGGTTAGGTCGTGATATTTTCGTTAGTTAGCCTTATAAAACTAACTAAAGAAGGCTGGGGTCCGAATTCTACATTTGATCCAAATACTTTTTAGACTTACGTAAGAGAGTAAAGTGAATAACGAGGTAAGCAAAGCGAAGGGAAAAAGTCAGAATCACGTCTCCAGGTAGACTATCCAAAATAATTCTTCACTCGTGTAAATAGTAGAAAGCCTATTAAGGATAGTATAGGTCTATTTAGGAACCAGGATGGGCCTCCTTTACTTTCATTATAATGATGGTCATTGTACTAAACAAATTGACCGTTTTCACTTTATAAGGTGGATACTATAGCGTTGCTCCTGAAGCTGCGGGCCGGTTTCGGAGGGAATCAGAATACGTTTTAGATGAAACTGCACGCGGGAGATTCTGAAGGTAGTTAACAAAAATGTGAATTTTTAAGTCATCGGTTCCGGATGAGTTTAGCTGTAGAGTTCTAAAGCGGCTAAGAATAGTATAGTCGGTTTAGCTACAATTTTTAACAAATCGTTTGACCAAGGTAGAATTCCTAAGGACTAGAAGCTGGCTAAGGTCAGGGGCGTAGCCAGGATTTGGTCAAGGGGGAGGGGGCGTGTGAGTAACTAAAACAAAGGTGTTTATGCCATACGAGTATGTATATACATAAACATTTACTAGAGCCAATATTCAGGTTTGACGAACTGCTTGCAGATGCTGCATAATCACTAGATGCACTTGGGACACCAGAATTTGGTCTTGGTCTGTGTACTATTTGCCACAGAAGATTATTTAAAATTGTCAATTTGATTAAGTCTATATTTAGCAAATTTACTCTGATTATCATCAGCTTCATTCATATTTGCATCACTCATTTTTTCTTTTGAAATAATGATGAAGATCCATGATGGCAGCTCACTTCACAATGTACGAGTATACAATGCGGGTCACAGAAGCACTTGATAATAATTACAAGAATTACAAATCGCCAATACAGAGCATAGAACTAAACAGAACTAAAATCACAGTGAACAGCCCTAAGGATGCCTGGGGCACAGTTGCCAAGTCCGCGGTTTTCTCGCCAAATTGGGCTGGTTTTAAGACTAATTGGCGGGTAAAAATCTACAGTCGCAGAGGGTGGCCAATTTTTGACTGTTTTTAAATTCAGATAACGTCTTTTTGACTAATAGTGGAAAGGTTGAATATTCAACAAATATAAATACTGTAAACTAAAAAATTTGCATGTATCAGTCACCGATACATGCAAATTTGTTAGCGTGTGAGTAACTAAGACAAAGGTGTATATACCAAGCAGTTTAATGCTATCATATATATATATATATATATACACACAGGGCTGCCGAGAGGGCGGGGAAGCCGGGTTAAATCCCCGGGGCCCGGAAAGAGGGGGCATAAAATCTAAAAATATTAATAAAGCAATTGATTAAATAACAGAAAGGAAATATAATTAATGAACATACATTTTATACAGATTATCGTACTGTATGTGTTGAATAGTGACTTGGACATATAATTAATCAGTCTGCTTGTTATGTACACAAAAAACATTCATAATAAAATACTTAGTAAATAGGGGGGCCCATATACCAATCCTTCCGCGAGGCCAGGGGCAGCTCTCGCCAGCCCTATATATATATATATATATATATATATATATATATATATATATAACCTTTGGTTAGCTTCCGCCCGAATTGTTCATTCTGACGAAGGTCAAGCTTTTCACTCCACCTTAGACCTACAGTTTAACGTGGAATCCGAACCACGCCCCACCAGCAACCCAGCGTCTTAACCACTAGGCCAATCAGGGTACCTATTTATCTACCAACCACTTTATTGTGTGGAAGAATGAACAGCTGGGTTTTGCTGTGTGCCGGCTGCCGTCACCGGGTCTCGAGCCCGGGGCCGATGGACTCGTAGTCAGCGACGCTAACCACTATATATATATATATATATATATATATATATATATATATATATATATATATATATATATATATTATAAAAGCCTGGTTTGGCTGGTTTTTAAGCATGATTTGGAGGGTTTTCAATTTTTTACCTGGCAACACTGGCCTGGGATGACAGGTTTATTATTAATATTTTATATTAATACATACATTTTAAATTATTATGAATTTATTCTATATTCTTACTATAAAATATACAAAAAACCTGCTTATCTCTGTAACTGTATGTACAAACTTTAGTACATACGTAGTTATAGGGATAAGTACATCAATAGACACCAGTACAAGGCCCAAGGGAGGGTGGTACCGCCTCCGTCATCCCCCCCTTCGGTACGCCCCTGGCTAAGGTTATATACTTTTAAAAAAGGGATAGGGAAGTACCGGGAAACTACCGTCCTATTAATATAACATCGGTAGTAGGTCAACCCCTTGAGTCAATTGTAACGACTAGTGGTAGATCATCTTTACGTTCAAGACCTTATTTTCGATTCGCCCCGCGTATTCTGTAACGTAGGTCCGATCTAGGGAAGTTGATATAATTTACTCAGCTTTTCGGAAAGCTTTTGATAAAGTGCCACACAAAAGAGATATGGCAAAGGTTAGAGCGTTATAGTTATAGGCATCAAAAACGGAGAGGGAAAAGGGGGAGGGGGAGGGAAAATAGGAGTATGCCAGTGACAGCGCCAAGTGGTGCCACCCCCAAAATAGAATACAGAGTAACCTAACGTAAGTACTATAAAATTTAGCGGCAACCAGTTTAAAATAAAAAAAAATATATATATATATATATGTGGTGTGTGTGTGACGTCTTATTACGAACTTTAGCGACCATCTACCCTGCACCCTCTCGTCGTAAATGTGTTTTGTGGGCGGGGCTTAACCCACTCGTCATTCTTCGTTTTATCTTTCTGGTTCACAGCTGTGTAAATATACTCCATACCCTGGTAAAGTATCAATACACAAAATGACTCATTGAATTCATTTTATACTAGAATATTTATAAAACGGTGATTGTTAAAATAAACTGGAAAAAAATATTTAAAAAAATGTGTGACGTCATACTACGACGTGTAGAGGCAACCATTTTAAAAGAAAGCCATCCCGGTTGACCATGATCTTATTAACGCGCATACATAGACATAATTTAAAAATGAGTGAGGAGTAAATAGAAACACATCTGCATACAATATTCATTAACATGTCATGAGCGGCCACTATCCAAACCTTACTTAGGCATAACTGATATTACACCATCGGAAATCGAACTTCCAAATAATACTCGCAGGCAAATATTATATGTGATTAGAAGACAAAAATATGTATTTAACGAATAATAAACATTTACTCGGGCTATATTAAAATAACTAATTATTTCTCACTTAGATTAATTTGAAGTACTCAACATGGAAATAGATCAGGAGGGTGTTGGTTGTCTTATCTGTTGGGCTTTTTATTTTTTTAACTGGTCAACCAGATAACGGATATACTGTATGTGGATGTTATTTATTTGGATTATGGTAAGACAGTTGACAAGCATGGCCGTAACTACCTATGAGGTCACCGAGGTCCGGACCTCGGTAATTATTTCCTAAAAAAAAAAAAAGAGTGAACCGTTCTCCGTGTATGAAACGCATATTACCGCTTTTCTTTTGAAAAGAGGGAGCGTCGAGCGTTTTGTGTTTAGTGTATAGCTTGGGTTGTGTTTGTAGATGTCATTTTGGTCTGAATTTTGCTCGTCCCGCCGCGCTCGAAAAAAATCTGGACCTCACTAATTTCTAAACCCTAGTTACGGCCCTGTTGACAAGGTTCCGCGTAGGAGACTTGTATATAAATGAAAATCTAATGGGGTATCAGGGTCAGTTATGAATTAGATAGAAAATGGCTAGAAGGCAGAGAACAGAGAGTAATTTTAAATTATCATAAGTTTGGGTGATAGAAAGGGAAAAGTGGGGCAGCACTCTATTTTATATCTAAATGGATCAGAGCAAGGGTAAGTAATATCTAAATTTGTGGATGATGCAAAAGTAGAGCCTAGTTGCTCCAGTTATATAAAAAATTCTTGTAAACTGTAGAAAGATCTTGATAGATCAGTGGCATGGGTTAGTAAATGTCAGATGGAATTCAATGTTTAAAATGCAACGTTACCGATTTTGGTAGAAATAGCTAAAACTTTAGTTATGAGATGTAAGAAAACTTGATAGAGGACATCAGTTGGGTAAAAAGATCTAGATATTGCAGTTAGTAGTGATCTAAAATTTTCTAAGCAGTGTTTAGAGGCGAGAAATAAGGCAAATAAAATATTAAGTATTATTAAGAGGACTGTTAGTTACAAGAGTAAGAAAATCATCTGTAGATTATGTAATTCTTATAGACCTCACTTAGAATACTGCCTTTATTCATAATCAGGATATAGAAGTGTCTGAAGGTGTGCAGGAAAGTGAAACCGTGCTTATCTCTGCCTTAAGAAGATTGGAATACAGTGCAAGATTAAAGGAACTAGGCATGTTTAGTTTTGAGAGAGATTGTTTGAGGAGTGATATGATACAGATGTTCAAAGATTACTACATGTTAGGTTACTCAATATTCAATTTTCTACTCTTTGGGGGAAGAGTAGCCTAACTGGATGGTGCTAGTGAGAAAACTGAACCAACTAACCCCAACTGGTAGATCATTTGAGCTAAGTGGCTGTCTACAGCCACTTAGCTCAAGAAGTCATTAACTTTGTCTTACAAACTGAGTACCAGTGCTAGGGTGTAACTTGTTTTAAGCTTTTTAACTTCTTTGTATCTTATGCTGGAAAGTTGCCACAAATTGCATAGAAATTTTATTTGATCCATACTCAGTTAGGTCCTAATATTGATCAAGAATGATGCGCATCTTTTATCTAGAATTATGTCTTGTTTGTGGAAATTAACAAAAGACTGAGATCTTACTGAAAATTAGAGATTTTTGTGCAGCTTTAAAATTCAATGTAAAATTTTTATTATAAGTAAATATTTAAAATTCTCAGTAGAAAATTTTATATTTTAAGGAAACTTAAAAAGTGCTGGAACATTTTTCAGGTAAAATTTATGTTTTGGTATAAAATCATCAATATATAGCTAATCAATATAACTAACTTGATTGGCAACTAGCCACTGTTAAGAACTTCTGTAAAGAATGGATAGGTTACTCCAGTGAATCTTCAGTCATCAAAGTTAACCTTTGATACTATTCTAAAATAGAAATTTGTGGCTGAATCATCCTTAAAGTTTACAGTATAAATTTTAAAACATCTTTGTGTAAAATTTTATACTTTAAATAGGACTAGATAAAAATCTTCCTGCAAAATTTTAAGTAAGCATATTTTATATTTTGAATAGATATTAAAAATTGTTTGTAAAATCTCTGTACAAAATCTTACATTTGGATTCTAGACCATAAAGGGTGAAAAAATTTGTTTTCATAATCAAAAGGGAAGAGATTAAAACATTTTTCAAAGTTAAATATGATTACTAAAGACCAGATTTAAGCCTGTGAAATGATTTCTCATAGTCTAGGCTAGCTTCATGCTACTTTATACATGGTATAGAATAGAATCTTATCGGGTTGATACCTACGTCCATTTGAAAAATAGTACCCATGATTTTGGTACTTTAGGACCAGTCAGGAAACTTGTAAAATTTATTAATGTCATAAGACTTGCAATCTAAGCTAATTCCGTATTAGTTTCAGAAAATGTCTATTCAGAGAGTACATTGTTTCTTTGATATAGAAGTTGATAGTGAACCTCTTGGTAGAATAATATTTGAATTATTCAGTGATGTCTCCTAAAACATGTGAAACTTCAGACCATTGTGTACAAGTTAGCAAAATTTTGAATAATTATGGTAACAGTAGGTTCCTATATGATACAGTATGGTATTTAGCTTACAGGATTTTTTCAATTGTTAGATCCACAACTAAATATTATTTGAAAGACTAAATTAAAAGTATCATGGTATTGGGTACAAGTCTGTTAACAAAGTTAAGTCAGGTATTGGGTTCTAGTTACTAAATTGTAGATGTTAATCATTAATAAGATATCTTATTGCAAAGAACAACTTGCTTTTGTTGGTTTTCTCCAGAGATGGGACTCGAGTCCCTATTTTTGTGGACTTGAGACTTGACTCGAGAATTGCTATTTGACTTGAAACTTGTAATATTCTGACTTGCGACTTGGCTGAAATAACGCGAGTATTTTTCCCTCATGTCAACTTTTGAGTTAATGTGCAAGTAACTCTACTCCGTTCATTATCGAAATGTAAAATAAACCCCGCCCATTATTCTAGTGTTGGCTTGTGACTGGTTGGACCGAGACATCTTAATGTCCCGAGTTTGGAGTCCATATCGTTACCGATATCGTTATCGTCAGGTCACCGGTGGAACCAGTTCCCACGCTCGGATGGGCGTAACTTATTATACGGCTTTGGAGGAATCGTCTCTGTGCTTCCAAAAGGGATAGAATGTAACGTTAATATAACATCCATATAATTATAGATAAATGTACACTTGCTGTTTGCATCATCTAAATTATATGTAACTTTCGTAGATATGTAATGGATATGACCTTCAGTATGTATTTCCTCTTAATAAAAACATCAGTTGGTAATGAATATCGAAATAGTGTGTTTCTGTTGACTTCTATAAGGTAAACTAAAGAGTACTTAGACAGGAAAGGAAGGGATAATATTATGTTTATCATGAAGAGATAAGGTCCCCTTGAGTAAGGGAACAGTTGGAGGGAGATAAATAGCAGTGCTTATTAAAATAAAGAATAAGAAATTGGCATGGGTAAGTCACATCTTTAGAAAAAGATATTGTTAAAGGTAATTTCTTAACAGTAAATAGGCATGGGCAGGTCATGTCTTTCATGACAATGATAGAGAGCATAGTGTAACGGTGGTAGCCCAGTGGAGGCGTAAGAAGGCGAGGCAGACTCAGCCAGATGTTGGGATAGACGAGGCTTAATTTACTTGAACAGTTAGGCATTTAGTTTCAGAGCTTTTGAACATAGTACTAAAGCACTATGTGAAAAAACTATTATTTATAATGCTGACTCGAGACTTAACTTCCGACTCGTCAAAAAAGACTTGAGACTTGACTTGCCACTCGCCAAAAATGACCTGAGACTCGCCAAAAAAGATTTGAGACTTGACTTGAGACTCGCGACTTACTTGAGACTCGACAAAAATTACTTGTAGACAAGTCTGGTGTTCTCTGTTTCTAAAGGTCTTATTATAGACTGAAACAAAATATTCCCAGATTGGATGAGCCTATCTTTTTGGTAAAGCTTTGACATTTCAGATGATTCAGTGATAGTTTTTCCGCCCTTTTTTGTAAAGTTTAACTTTTTATTGGTTTTATCAAAAAGTTACATCTAGAGAATATGTTACGGTACTAGTAAGAAGATAGTAGAGTTTTTAACACTGTACAGGAAACATGGAAAAACTGTATAAAGAATCTTAAAAAGTACTTTTCAGTCATATAGGAAGCAGTTCATCATTCAGTAAACCATGGATGTTACAGTTCTACAGTAGGTTAACTCAAGCCATCACCCCGAGAAATGTTACAAAAACTTTATACTTCTAAAACAATCACCCATACATTATTATAAGATAGGTTCTGAGAATAGAAACCTAGAAACACTAGAAGTTTCTTCATCTTAGTTAAGTGAATGTTTTAAGCTTATTTAACAATGAAAAGGAATTAGTGAAGCCCCAAAACACATTATTAAAGCCAGCGTAAACTGGCATAATAGATAAAATTGTGACTTCAAATGTTTTGAAATAGTTGGAGAACAAAGATTTTATTAATGCTCGATAAATATTTATTTGAGTCTACTTTATAATATTTCTCATATGTTTATTCTTTTTTCTTTCAAGTGTTTTAATTATTCTCATTATTCATCATTAGAATGTTTAAAATGTACATAAATCTTGATTTGTATTAAAGTTTAATAAAGGGTTCTTATACACAAAGGTTTTAATATTTTGTTGAGGCTTAGAGAGTTCATTCTTAAGAAATGTTAAATTTTTACATGGACTCAAAATTTTCATTCCTCAATCATTTACTTTCCTTGCTTCTCCCGCGTCCATATCAGATCTCTCTGTTATGGTATTTGTACTTGAAGATCATATATTTGAGAGAAATTTATGCATCTTAGCTAAACTTAATTTGTTCATAGTAGCAATAGGGATGTGTGGTGTATTGAGTGATGAGGTTCTGTTCACTCCTGCTTTCTCTCTCCTGGGTTGGGTTGAGTTGGACACTTATCCTGTTAATCCTCAAGTTAAAGGTGATCCTTGAGAGGTATTCACTCTCACATTGTGGGGAAATGAGCTTGCTCACAATGTTATGGCTGTTCTCTCTACCAAGACTGGTATACCATAATGGGTTAAAATTTACATTTTGTAGTTGATAATTAAGTTTACCAACTTATGTAATACCTAACATAACAAGAACTCAGTAAGAAAGAATAATTGTGTCAAATGGTCTAATGTTAACATGCAACAGAGAATTAAAGACTGGATGGAATGATATTATTGCCCCTATGAAGAGAGAATTAAAAGTCATTTGTGATTTATGTTGCCTTCATGGTAGACTCAGAATAGGGAAGGTTTACATGAATAAACGTAGAAGTTAAATCTATTGTAACAAGTTGGTTAAATTTTGACTCGAAATATTGTATGGCTTTAAAAGGTTCCCACTCAACTGATCTGTGTATCTATCTATCTATCTATTGGACAAAATTATATTTAAATACATTGACAGTAATTCAGGTGTTTATAGCTGTTTTCTGGATATAAATAAGGCATATGATAAAGTGATCAACGATATTTTATTTAAAAACTTAAGGACAGGAAAGCTCCTTTGTACAGTACATATTAAACATACTGAAATTTTGGTCTACCTGTTCTTTTTCAGTTAGGTAAGTAACGTATTTATCTAAGTGTTTTGGTTCTTCCTGCCGAGTGAGTCAGGGTTTCTTGCTCTCTCTTCCGCTGTTTGCTGTGTATATTGTTGGTTTAATTGCTTTACTTAGTGAGGCAAAAGTTGGACATTGTATAGGCTAGATAATATGAGGATAAATAACTTAGTCTTTGCCAATGATATAAAACGTAGTTGAACTAAAGTTGATAGCTTTTGGACAAGTAGTTTAATAAATTGAGGAATCTAAGGAACATCTAGGAACTCATCAAATTTTTCACGTGATGACTGTATCAACTTCCCCCCTCGAACACTAAATTTAAGCGACTTTTGGTTTGTAGAGTGTCTGTATGGGAGACTATCCTCAAGGTTTATTACTTAATGGCTTCAATCTCTTTAACTATAGCAGAGAAAATCGTGATCTTGTACCACTGAGTCCCCCTGCTACTGCATTTCACTTCATTTGTAGGATTTGGAGATCAATGTACTGGATATTAAAACGTCTTAGCTTCTTATTCTCAGGGTATTATATTCTGCAAGCACAAACAAACACGAAGTAGTGAATAGCTAGCAAGACTTCAGGACGCAGGCGGGCTGGTGGATGTGGTTGGTACGGTGTGAGCATGCGACGACGCACGTGGGCCGGGGGTTTCCGGGTTTCGAATGTTGTTCTAGAGAACCCTGCGAGGCTATGGCACCCCCCCCCCAAAAGATTAGGCCATCCTCAAATATACCTTATCAACCTTTATGAAGTCCTCCTTAGCCCGGCCTACCCTTAGGTTAGGTTAATCTAACCTTCCCCCTACCCCCTTCAAATACATCTAATCAACGACCGTGAGGACCTTGTGACGTTAGTCCCCTTACTTTGATTTATCCAGGGTGGCACTAGGCTTTGCTAGGCTTTGCGGGGCTGGCGGTCAATATTTGGCATGCGCTTTTTTACACGAAATACTTCCCCGTATGGAGCATATGGGGTTCGTCGATGCATTTTCTGCTTGTCACTGCTTACCCATAGTCACATATGGTTCCTTTCTATAATCCATTATAAAATATGTTAACTAGAAAAAAGGAATTGAATAGAAACACCTTATATATGATTTTCTGTTAACATTTATTACGTTTTTCTTATTAAAATTGTCATATTTAAAAAGTGAGGAATTATTCCGCATTGACGTGGAATGAGGTCCGTCACTTCCACGTCCGTCGATGATGCGCAATTGTTTTCCGCACTAGCAGACGAAATTCCTCAAAACGGCAGCCTTAGAGTAACCCTTCATACAGTTTCTGCATCTCTTTTTGGGTTCTAAATGCTCAGGCTAATGTCCAAAATTATCTGCCAGATGTTGCTATACAGTTAATTGTTACATTCAAATGCCATAAGGCATCATTGAAGCTAATCTGAGGAAATTACGCGTACTTTTTGTTGATGATGCTATATGGAATTGCTGGGACAGAAAGGGTTAATTTCCATATGCAACACATTCCAGGTGTTGCTTGAGGGAACCCTGCGAGGCTATGGCAACCCCGTCAGAGGCTAAGCCACCCTCAAATATATCTTATAAACGTTTAAGTCCTACTTAACCAGACCTACCCCTTGGTTAGGGTAATCTAACCTTCTCCCTACCCCCTTCAAATACATCTCATCAGCGACCGTGAGGACAATATTGTCTGTATCATGTGATCTTTCAGTGTTATCAATGGGTCAGCCAAAGAGTGTGTGTGTGTGTGTGTGTGTGACCTAGCTTGAAGTAGGTGGCCTTGGGGATATATATATACCTTATGAACCTTATGTTGTTTCGTGCGTTGGTCTCTCTTCACACGGAGGTCAAGCTGGTGGCCCCGCCTCTAGGTCTGGCCTGGTGGAGGAGCGAGTTGCTTTCTTGCGCTCTCCACCGTACATAGCCAGGCACGCCCGGCTCATCTGGTACTGTCCTGAGCCAGGCATCCAGTCTTTTCTTGAAGACTTCAACTTTGACCCCCGTTACGTTTCTGAGGTCCTTAGGAAGCTGGTTGAAAAGTCTTGGCCCCCTGACAACCAAGCTATTTTCCTTCAGGGTTGAGGAGGTCCCTTGTCGTGCTTTAATTTGGGAACACTACACATTCTGCCTTTCCTATTTTCCAGTGTTGTTTGAATGGTAATTGGGTTTAGTTTTAGGTTTGGTACCAGTTTTTCGATCATTTTCCATATGTAGATTATGATGTACCTCTCTCTTCTTCTTTCCAGTGAGTACAGATTTAGTTTACGTAGTCTTTCCCAGTAGTTGAGTTCTTTGCAGCCATCAATCTTGGCTGTGAAATGCCTTTGCGTTTCTTCTAGTTTATTAGTTTCTTCCTTTTTATATGGGGACGTCAAAACTGAGCAGTATTCAAGTTTTGGTATAATCAGTGTTTTTAGCAGGGGAATCATTACTGTCCTGTCCCTTCTCTTGAACGTTCTTAGAACCTGTCCGGCGACTCTTTTTGCTTTATTTATCGCTATCTGATTTTGTGTTTCGAATTTCGCATCATCTGTCATTATTATCCCGAGATCAATCGCTTTCATGCTTCTCTGAATTTCCTGTCTATCTGGAGCATAATATGCAGTCTGTTTAAGTTCTTCTTTTCTACCATATCTCAAGAGCTGAAATTTCTCGGCGTTGAATGACATGTTGTTGTCTTCTGACCATTTGTATATTTTGTTCGTGTCCCTCTGCAAGGCCTCCACGTCATGTACATCGCTGATTTTTCTGCTGATCTTTGTATCGTCTGCAAAGGATGTTACTATACTATTGCTGTTTACTCCGCTGTCTATGTCTGTTAGCATGATAATGAACAGGAGTGGGGCCAGTACTGTCCCTTGTGGTACTGAGCTGCGTACTTCCGATTCTGATGATGATATACCTTGAATTTTGACGACCTGCAGACGATCACTAAGGAAGTTGTAGATCCATTTTCCCACTTTGCCTGTTATTCCCATGTCTTTAATTTTATGTGCTATTATACCATGGTCACATTTATCGAAAGCTTTAGCAAAATCTGTGTATATAACATCGTAGTTGTCATTGCCTTCCAATGCATCTAGGATATTGTTGTAGTGCTCTATTAGTTGTGATAGGCATGATCTACCTGATCGGAATCCATGCTGATTTTCGTTGAATCTTTCCCGTGTCTCCAGGAAATCATAAATTTTCTCTCTAACTATTCTTTCAAATACTTTGGTGAGGTGGGACGTCAATGACACTGGTCTATAGTTCTTTGCTTGAGATCTGTCCCCTCCTTTATATATAGGGACAATGTTTGCTCTTTTCAAGATGCTCGGTATTTCCCCAGTGTCTAGGGATCTTCTCCATATCCAGTATAAAGGTGTAGCTATTTCATTTTTACAGTTTTTAATCAATAATGCGTTCCAATTGTCCGGACCTGCAGCTGAATGTAGTTTCATTTGTCTATAGCTCTCGCTACATCTTCTGGTGTAAACTCAAAGTCTGTTATATACTCTCCTTGCAATTCCTCTTCAAAGAATGCATTTATGTCAGGTATCGCTTTGTCACTTTTTGGGGTACTGAAAACTGATTCATATTGAGCTCTCAATGTATCAGATATTTCTTTTGGATCGTCGGTTAGTTCATTATTTCCCGTCCTTAAGGGCCCAATAGCGGCGCGCGTTTTTGTTTTCCTTTTTGCATAGCTATAGAAGTATTTTGGATTTTCCTTTATTGCTTCTACCGCCTTTTCCTCTTCCCTCTCTGTATGGTCCTTAATCAGGGCTTGTATTTCCCTATCGATACCCTCCAGTTTTTTTTTATTTTTTCCTGCATTATCTCCGCAGTTTCCTAACTTCGCCTCCACTCTCTTTCTTTTGCGGAATAGTCTTCTCTTTTGCCTTTCTAGCCAGCTCCTCTTTCCTTTTGGCTGTGATTTCGGAGCATATTTTTCTAAAATTCTCAGCGTTTTTTCCTCCAAGTTGTTAGCATTTCTTCAGTTGTTTTATTCTCGAAAATTGTTCTCCATTCTATTTGGGCCATGTGCGATCTGATTGCTTCCCAATTTATAGTCTTCGAGTTTAAGTTAAAGGCCCCGAATTTACTTCTTTCCACAATATGTGTATTGTCTTCTAATGCTGCCATCATATTTGTTGATATCTCGATTAAGTTGTGGTCTGAGATAATGGTTGGGGTTATTTTTATATCAGCAATCAAGTTCGTGTTATTCGTGAATACCAGATCCAGGCAGTTATTTTTTCTGGTATTTTCTGTTATCTCCTGTGTCAGCATAAACTCGTTTGTGAGAGCCATCAACATTTTTGCTTGTTCCTGATCTTCTCTTGTGCCCCCCTTGTCCTGGTGAATATATATATTCCTATTCACCTTTTTGTATTTTATAAATGGGAAGTTAAAGTCTCCGCAGATCATTATATTGGGGGATGGAGGGTTTATGGCCTTTATTAGCTTTCTAATGTCATCAATGGCCTCCGAGAATTTTTCGGTTGGGGTGCTTGGAGGTCTATAGATGACTATTACTATCAAGTTTAGTTTTTCTATTTTCACTGCTAGGAGTTCCACATAGCTGTTTGATTTACTTATTATCGTCTCTGTCATATGACCTTCCTGTACATATATAGCACAGCCACCTTTCCGTCTCGTCGTTCTATCCGCTCTTAGTAAGTTGAAGCCCTCTATATTTATCTCTTTCTTATCAATACAATGTTCGCAGTTTTCACAATTTCCTTGGCAATCTTTAAGATGAGTTTCTGTGAGGCATGCGATGTCCGCCCTTGTTTCGTCCATAAATCCTTTCAGGTACGAAACCTTATTGAGTGATTGGTTTGGTCTTATTCCTTGAATATTAGCCAGGACAATTTTTATGTTCTCTGTTTTTCGTTGCCCCTTGTGCATTTCAAGTTCGTTTTCCTTCGATATCGCTTGATTCGTTGCTCTATGATCCTCCGAAAGAGATCCGTTTCCTCCTACTTGTATTGGTAGCTTCTTGCCCGGTAGCGATTTGGCTCGGGGGTTTCCAGCTGTGTCAACTGCATGTGGATGACATTTAGCATTCGTAAGGTGTCTGAGATGTTGAAAAAATTTTCTTGTTCGCTTATTGTGTTCCTATTGTTGTTCCTATTGTTATTTTTATTCCTATTGTCATTTAAACTTTTTCCTTTGTTCGTTGAGTCCGTCGGGAGATGTTGATAGTAGCATTTATTCCCGAATTTGCAGGTTCCGTATTTTGCGTAAGTTCTGCAAATGTCCGGGTGGTAGAATTTACATCCGTCTCCAAATTTACAATGACCATTATTATAGAAGAAATTGCATATTGGGGGATGTTCATATATACATTGTCCTCTTTTAAATCTGCAATTATCTTTTATATAATACCTGCATATAATTCCTTCCCCATATTTACTCTTGGCTTTTGTTTTTTGCTCCTTATTGGGGGACAGTTTTACTTCGTTTACTTGACTGCCCTCTTGTCTTGTCCTATTTGTGCTATTTGTGCTAGTTGTGTTTGTGTCCTTCGTTGCCCTTATGCTGTGTGTTGTCTTTACACTCTTTGTCGCCTGTGTGTTTTCGGCCTCATTTTGTGACGGTATTTGAATTCTTTCTATTTCGCCTTTCTCCGTTTCTTCCGTTTTCCACTGTTCTTTGTTTCCACTTTCCTCTTTCATTCTCTTCTCGTAGTCTCTTTCTGCTTTAAATACCGTAAAAGAGTTTAATTCGGTCAAGCAGTTCTCGCAGAAAAATTTTATTCCATTAAACTGCTTTGCGTTCGTTATAAGGGAGATTTTTTCATCTCCCCATTCTAGGCATTTAAAATCAAAAAGTAGCTGACAAAAATCGCACCTGATCGCCTCTGTCTCAGCTGTTGCAGCTTTACAGATACCACAGAGTTGCAGTATGCATTAATTTCCATGTTGGTGAAGTGACTCAAAAAGGGGGTATTATGGGAGGTATTGGGTGGGGGATGACTCAAGCTGTGTGAGGGAAAGAATTTTCCGTTACTCCAGGGTAGGGGATGTGGCACGCTGTATACTTCTCACTGATTGGTCCTCTCGACTGTGGCTGCGGGGGATAATGGGGGGATATTTGCGGGCACTTCAAAAAACAAAACTTTCCTCACAAAGAGACTCGGAAAAAACAAAAAAAATGCTGTATATATTAATTCACTTTGATTTTATTTACTTTTTTGGTATACGCCGCGATTTTTACTTTTTTAAAAAGAAATACCGCTATGCACTATCAATTAACTCACAATATCGGCACCGTTTAAAACTGATTAACTGCAGGATTTTTACTGTAATACGCTTTTATTCGGACTTCGATCGAAACACGTGTAACCGCCACAACAGCAAAACCACACATATATATATATATATATATATATATATATATATATATATATATAAATATCGAATAAAAAAAAAGTTACCATTAATCTAAGTGAGAAATAATTTATTTATTTTAATATAGCCCGAGTGAATGTGTTATTCGTTAAATACATATTTTTGTCTTCTGATCTCATTTAATATTTGCATGTGGGTATTTGGGGGTTCGATTTGCAATTGTTTAATATCAGTGTTATACCTAAGTCAGGTTTGGATGGTGCCGCTAAATTCATAGTATGACACACACACACATTTTTTATTTTTATTTCTCTTTTAAATTGCTTGTCGCTAAAGTTCGTAGTATTTAGGTTAGGTTACTCTATACTTTTTGTGGGGGTGGCACCCCTTGACACTGGCATTCCCCTCTTTTTTACCCCCTCCCTTTTTGCCACTATACTATTGTATCCAAGGCATGGTAGCTGATTGGCTAGAGAACTGCTTAAGTGACAGGAAACGAAGAATAGTTATTAACTCTTTAAGGACGATTCCCGCAGCATATGCAGTTACTCTGTCACCAGAAAGTATAGGTTTTATTGTTATTCAAAACTAAATATTTTAGTAACTAGTCACTGAAATGATGCACATTTTGGGTTCCTTTCCTGACAACTAAATGACACCTATATAAACATGTAGAAACATTTACAGAAACAGGGTAGTGTAGTACAATTTATATTATTATTTCTGTTGGGACTTTAAAGTACCATCCGTCGTGAACGGGTTAAAGAAGGTGGTTCAGAGTGGGCGCCTGTTACGAACGGGGTCCGTGAGGGTTGTTTTGGAATGCTTTGATTTTAATCTGTGTAAATAACCTACATATCAAAATTCGGTGACGACACTAAGTTAGGTGCAGATGTTGAAAATCTTGGAGAGATTACGAAGCTCCCAGCTTATATCAACAGGCTGAGTGGTCTACCAATTGGCAGATGTCCTTCAGCGTTGAGAACTGCAAGGTCATTCATGTACGGACTGTGGGAGTCCTTGCCCAATTTATTCCATGTTAAATTAGTATTTAGCTTCATCAGACGTAGAGAAGGACTTCGGAGGTTATGTCAACAACGACTTTAAAATTTCAAGGTGATGTATAGCAATACATACGATAAAGAACGACTAGAAAAAGTTCTGGCGAAGGCCACAACATGATTCCGTCTATCCGTCATAAATCGTACGAACGTATAGAGTAGTAGATTTAAAATTATTTTCCCTAAAACACAGACTTAGAGATGAGCTTATTCACGTTTTAAGAATAATAAATAATATCGATGCAAAGAACACATCAAATATTTTACATTGAACGCGAACCCTATGTGAAATAACGCCTACAAAATAGAACCATCTGCGGTAACTTCTTTCACTACAAAATAATAAAAGACGCAAAATAAATTGCCGCCTGAAGTAGAAAACAGTACTTCAACAGATAGGTTTAAAAATGGGAAAGAGAACGCGTAGGTTGGATGGTAATTTACTTTTATTTTGGAAGTAAATGTTGCCTTTTCTGCGCGCAAGTTTTAATTTTTTACATTTTTCTTTAAGAATTTCCTTCTGTACCTGTCTTATCGCTTTCAAGTGTTTTCGTCTTCCTGTGAGGGGGAGGTGGGAAAAGACGTTCTTGTTTTTTATATTGTTTTCTTTAAGAATGCTCGTGTGGGCATAGTATGGAAATCACCTGAATATGGGTCGTAAGGCCAGTCGGATTCTTTTTGATTCTCTCTCTCTCTCTCTCCTCTCTCTCTCTCTCTCTCTCCCTCTCTCTCTCTCTCTCAGAGTAAAAAATGCGTTTATATCCTGTATTGTTTTGTTTTTAGCTTTTGTTTTCGTTTTATTGTGTGAATTTCGACTGGATTTTGATTGCAGGAATGACTCGAATGATTCTCTTTATTTTGTTCAAAGACAAACAATATAAAAATTAAATTACCTCCCATTTTTAAACTTTTTCAATAGCCAGTTTTTAAATGTAATAAAGCTTTGAATATTCCCTTTAATATATATATATATATATATATATAATGTTTTCTTTGTGTAAAATTTGTTTTTGAAAATAAAAGAAAGCTTTTAATATTCAACCATTTTAATTGTTAACAACACTATGAGCCAAAATGGTTATCGGAGATTTAGCAAAAACAATGAACAATGACTCGGGATCGACTGAATGATTTTAACTCTTCTTTTGTAGTGTCATTTTATTCACGATTTTGCCTCAACAAAGAAATGTGAACGAAACGTCTCTTCGAAGTAAACACTTTGCGAGCCTAATCCAGATTGTAAAATTACAGAATGATGAATCGGACATTGCTGTTCTTTCCTGAACGGGGACCATGCTGTTCTATTTATAAACTGTAACGGAAGAACAAGAAGTTACGGTCTGCATTCACCGAGGGGCCAAAATGTACCCTTAACTGCTGTCACGCTCCTTATTCGGGGGAGGGCTTATGGTATACACCAGCCGATACGAACTCTGTTCATCATTAATTTCCCAAATTTTAAATAAGGAATAAACTGGATATAGCGATTAAAAGTTCCTTTGATGTTCCGAGCCCATTAAATGCATGGTAATTAGGCCCTTAATGCAAGCAAAGGCGTGTCGTTTTAATTATGAATAGTAACAAAATGACGAGCGTTTCAAATTTTTATTTTTTTGCTATTGTTATTCTTTAGTTATATATATATATATATATATATACAGGGTGTCCCATAAGTCCGGCATCATAGGAGAAATTCATATTTTTCTATTTCTACAAACCATAATTGTACCTGTACCAACAATTCCCTGGTCACTGGATAGGACGTCGAGGGCCTGTGAAATGGCCAGCTAGAAGCCCGGATCTCACGCCATTAGACTTTTATCTCTGGGGCCACTTGAAAGCGCTGGTATACGCAAAGAAAATTAGGAGTGTTGAACATTTGCGGCAGCGCATTATTGGGGCATGTAACACCATTACTTCCGACATCATTCACCGTGTGCTTGCTGACTGGGTATCACGTCTGAATTTGTGTATTGAAAATAATGGTGGACATATTGAGCACGTTCTGTAAATAAAAGCTTTTGTTTTGCCTTTTATTATTATTTTTCCTATGATGCCGGACTTATGGGACACCCTGTATATATATATATATATTATATATATATATATATATATATATATATAAATTTATTTATTTATTTATTTCGTTATTAAACTGAATTTTTTCTTAACAAATGACCCAATTATTTCATAACTGGAAAAATTTGTATTTATTTTATGAAGCTCTCAAAAATTTGTAATGAATTTTTATTTTAAATTTAATAAAATATTTAAAATTTAATAATTCTTCGAATGAATGTGTACAGAGAGACGCCAATTTATTGCGTTCAACAAATTTTCGTCGTATGGCCTTTACATTTTAAAATTTGTTGATATTTTTTTCGAGTTCTTTTTTGTTCGATGCTGTAACCTCTGCCTTTGTTGATGTATATAAACGCTTACCCTAAGTTTTACTCGTTGCCCAGTTATGTCATCAATGGACGTTGTACGTAGCAAAAACGTTAAAGAATTCGCGCAGTTTCTGCCATTTTTAATTCTCGTTTGAATTTTCACGTAATCGCGCGTAAAAATAGTAAAAGGAAACGTTTTTATACGCGAATTGCCAGCGATTATTTAACGATTAAACGCGTATTTTATTATATTATAAGCCAAATGTTCTCATGATTGTTTGCATCTATGCAATAGGACGGGTGTTGCCAGTGCAGCATTTTTGATCGCCTATTTCCTTGTTTCGTGTACCAGTTAGCCTTCACACATGGAACTTCTTTCTGGGAATTTTTAGCCCCAACGCAAAACTCGATTCACAAAATAAGATTCTTATTTATATTTTGCCTTCTATTTTTTGCCTCTGCTCCCTCACTTGCCTTTTTTGTTACGACCAATATATATATATATATATATATATATATATATATATATATATATATACATATACAGTATATCAGAAATATATGTCACTTCACGTATGAGCGATCGTGTTATTATATAATAGTTTTTTATTACCATTTTTCCTTTGGGAATATTTTCTACGTCCATTTGAGTTATTTTTCGTGTGTTAGAACATATTATTATTATTATTATTATTATTAGTATTATTTAGCCGCATATGGTGCGCAGATGCATGAATCCCTTCTTTTTGTTCACATTATTACATCATACATAATATATACTTACGTATGCATTTACATTTACGTACGAAATACAGCGTATACACGTGAGTAATAGTGTTATTCGTATACACGTACTCGCGACGAGCGTGAAAAGTATTATAATGAATGAGGAACAAAGCAAAAAAGTTTTATCCGCGCACATTTTACTTGATATATACACAATGTTGTTATCTGTTTATACCTTTCATTATACGATCTACGTCCTATAACAACTTTATAATAAACTTAATGCGTAAAGTAAACTCAGCGCGTAAGCGTAACTGTTCTATGTGCCTTTGTTACGTAAGAAAGATAGTACATTTATTAGGGTCGTTAATTAATAATCATCTGCTTCGAGTTAACAACGAGTAAAACCTCCGTTCTTTTGGTACTTAAGCAGCTTCGCGTAGAAATCCGTTTTAGCCCCATTTGAGCTTCGCTTCAGCTTCGTATCCGCTTGTTTCGGCTTCACTTTAACTCGATTCTGGCTTCATTTCATCCTCGATGCATTCTACTCCTATTTGTTGAGAAAATAAAGCGCAAACCGCTCCTATGAAGCGTTCTCTCTAATGAGCTGCAGCCGTTGTTTGGGGGGGTCGCCTTTCGTGGCATCGCGGGAAGAGGGCTTTAGGATGAAATTATTTTTAAACATTTTAAAACATTTTCAGAATTCGAATTGCGAAAAAGGTTTCATTTTTGATCTTAGATTTAACAATTTAATAAGGATATGGTGATGTCAAGATATGGTCATTCGTGTATTATATTTGAGGTGAAGTAGAGAAATTTTGTCTTAATTGCGTTATGGCAAAGAAATCATTTTATATATATATATATATATTACTTTAAAATATCGTTAATTATTTTCTGCCATAATTTTTATGTATTATTTAAGTAATTTTATTTAACACCATTCTGTAATAATACTGCCTGAGTATTTACCTACAGCTGGCCAGTTTCTTCCTGAGAGAGAGAGAGAGAGAGAGAGAGAGAGAGAGAGAAGAGAGAGAGAGAGAGAGAGAGAGAGAACTTAATTAAAGAATCTGAAAGATTATAAATGAGTTGATTCACACACGCGTTCTTTAATGTGCAGCGAAACAGGACAAATATTTATCGAAGACATCCTTTCCCCCATAACCTTCGTTTGAAAGACATTGTGTCATTGAATGTTATCCGAAGGATTCTCAGTTTTGATGCCTTATTCCGTCCTAGTCAAAGATGGGCATCAGCAACAATTTTACTTCTATTCTCTTAAATTATTTTAGGAAATAATTAGTTAATAATGTAAATCTACTGAACGAAATGCGAAGTGACTTTATCCTATTACGAATAATGAAGCAGCTCCTCCAATTATTTTTAACTTTTTGTCCCTTTCTTCCCAAGATGACGTCATCATGTATTCTATATGGTATTATTAAATTTTACAAATTTAATTTAAAAGTGAATTTAAATTATTAACTGATAATTTATTCCATTTGTAAGATTAAATTAGTTTCCGTTTGGTTTAAATGCATTATTGAAATTATAATTTGATTCGGGATTTCTAAATGAAATCAATTATCCGCGTCCGTTAATTTAAAATTTAAATTAGGAATTATCCGAAATGTCCTCGTGAATCCATTGTCCGAAGTTGTGCAAGGGAGAATTATTGGCCTCGTCTCATTCTGCGGAATTATCCCGGCCACTTTCAAGGCCATTCGCGGCGAACAAAGATCTTACATTTGGATCTAATTTAAGAGGGGACCGATTACGCGCCCTTGTATTTGTATCTCAAGAACAGTTGATCCTTCTTTTTTTTTTTTTAAATTATTCCAGTTTGAACAATGTTCCCTCGCTAGATGATTACAAACCGCGTCAATGGTATGCAAACCCAATGCGTAAACCAATAACACACACATATATATATATATATATATAATATATATATATATATATTATATATATTATATATATATATGTGTGTGGTGTGTGTGTGTGTGTGTGTTTGTAATTTTGGCCTTCCCGTTTATGTATGGTGTATTGCAATACTTCACTCGTCTGCAAGTACGTCAATTTGTCCATTTGTTCTCTACTCACTAGTAATGTTTTTTCGCCCGTAATGCTTTAAAGATGTAAATTCGGCAATAATCATGATGTAAAGGACCATTTTAAAGCGATCAGAAAGACAATTTGACCCAATTGAGCTCCGATCGAAGATATAATGGGGAGCCGTTCCTTCTGGAATGTTTCAATATATAAAACTTTATTTCTTATAATGCTTCTGCGTGAAATATGTCGCACTGAGATATTTGTTCTGTTTTTTCTTCGATAAAAATTACCAACATTAAAAGCGTTCCTCTGAAACTATAAAAGATTTTAAAAATTATTCGTCGAATGCTCTATTTAAGCTGTAATATCTCATACCAAAGCTTTGGGAATAGTATATGAAATGCAGTGACGGGATTGGAAATGTCACAGCAGTCGCATGGGAATGAAAGAGCCATTTCTTCTCGGACAAACCAACAATTATTTCTCTTGTCATTCACCTTCTGAGGAAGGTGTATCGACTTTATTTGCCTCTCTTTGGGATCATGATTCTATCTCATAGAATGTTACATTAAAGAACTTTGGTATAATATATATATATATATATATATATATACACATACATTTTAACTGCAAACAACACACAGTATAATTAATGTAAAGAACAACGCTTGTGTAGAAGAGCGTTCCGCACAAGATGAGGAGGGAGAACGAGCAAATGAAAAATAAGGTACCTCCCAGGAATCGAACCCGGTCTGTGTGTATCATAAAAAACTCAGGGGACCATTCTGAGTTCATTCCCATCTTGAAACGGACATGTTATGTGCCTTGAAAAGCGGACGCTCAATTCTGCCAGTTGAGGTTTAAGTTTTGGTTTTTGTCTAAAAATATAATAGTTACCCCTTTTTCTTTGATGTATTTAATCTGACGTGAAGGCAGCGAGTCTTTTGCTTATATTGAGGTTCTAAATGTAGCAGGGCTAGGCTGCTTTAAAACCTAGATCCATGTCCCAAAGCTGGATCCTGTCTGCTTTGCAGATAGCTGGTGAGGGAAGCTATATTTATGGGACCTCTTTGCGAGTGACCCGTTGCCCACGTCGGGCTAGCATCATGAAAAAGAATAACTATGGTATTTGTCATTTACCATTACTTATTCGGACTATAGTGGATTTAATTATCCCAGAAGAGTTCCTTGTTCCATGCACGGTCTGTGTGTATCGTAAAAAACTCAGGGGATCATTCTGAGTTCATTCCCATATATATATAATATACACAGTATATATATCTATATATATATATATATATATATATATAGATATATATATATATATATATATATGGGAATGAACTCAGAATGATCCCCTGAGTTTTTATGATACACACAGACCGTGCATGGAACAAGGAACTCTTCTGGGATAATTAAATCCACTATAGTCCGAATAAGTAATGGTAAATGACAAATACCATAGTTATTCTTTTTCATGTGTATATATATACGTGTATGATGTAGATGATTGCTGAAGTTACGAACCACTGTCCCAATTAACATTTTGTTCTTTATCAAAATTAAACAGTAGCAGAAACTGTCGTCAAAAATATAGTGTTAGTAAAGATGTTTTATGACATTTTTAATGATCTTTGGCTGTATAACTGCCCCTGAATTCAATTCATGTTAATTTCCTGAAGAGCTCTTGAAATTAAGGGTGTTCGAGTCCCATAAAGAAATGTCATTTATTCTATTTAAGTGTGTAATTAGGACCAGATCGATTTTTTGTGTGACAGAAATGTTACCAAACAGAAAGAAATATACCCAACTGCACAAAAAAACTCTCTCTCTCTCTCTCTCGCTCTCTCTCTCCTCTCTCTCTCTCCTCTCGCTCTCTCTCTCTCTCTCTCTCTCTCTCTCTCTCTCTCTCTCTCTGCGGAAATTTCTTTTCCTATAAAATAGTTAATATCTGGAACCAACTTCCCTCAGAGGTTGTTTCCAGTCAAAGTGTAAATGTTTAAAAATAGGCTAGACAAAGTACTGAATACTTCATAGTTAAGATAAAACATAAGAAAACTCTGCAGGAGTTCGCTTGCACGGTTGTCTCTGTGAGCAAGCTAAATATAGAGCTATTATATATTCTCCACTTTCCTGTAAAAATTTCCTTGGCTACTTTTCCAGGGTCAAGGTATTTTCTTCAACCTTTTTCCGTACCTGCCTCTGGCAGGGAGGGAGCGGAGGGGGTGGGGAGAGAGCCTTCTACTTTTCTATCCAGTTTCTACTACTGCTAGGATGTTGAAAGAAAAACAAAACTTTTAAACAGGAACTCCCAGAGTGGGCCGAAAGGTCTTTGAGGCTTCCTCTTGTCCTTGTAACTCCTTGTAACTCTCTCTCTCTCTCTCTCTCTCTCAGGCTCCTGCGGAAGTTGCCCCCTCGTTAGTGAGGGGCTCTTCAACTCCCGACAGCCCTGGCTGTTCAGGAAAACGGGTCGTGCTAGGGGGCGGTCAGAATAGGGAAGGCTCCCCCGTGCAATGCTTTAATGCTAGGTCGATTAGGAACAAGTTTTGCGAGCTACGGGCGCTCTTAGCATCAGAATACCAGGATATCGTTGCTATCACCGAGTCCTGGATTCTACTGATCGTAGGGACTACGTTGGGGAGTTCGAAATTCGCGGGTATAGAATGTTTCGCAAAGGACCGCACTCGTGGGGAGGGGGGATGGGGTACTAATATACGTCAGGGACACGTTCAGTCCGGTGACTGCCAGTTCCGGTCGGAAAGGGAGCTGCTTGGCGTCGATCTGAATGTGGGAGGGACGAGCTATAGGTTAATCTTGGTGTACAGACCTCCGCATCTCCTCCTCGAGGAGGATACAGCCCTGTACACCGAACTCCGTAGCCTGCTAGGGGATAGTGGTGTGTGTAGTTTTTAGGAGACTTCAACTGTCGCGGCATAAAGTGGGAAGCTAGGACTGCTGAGCGAAGGGAGGAGGCTAGTTGACTTTGCTGATGAGAACTTCCTCACTCAGTGGGTCAATGAGCCTAACGAGAGAGAAAGCGTTCTAGACTTAGTATTCACGACCGAAGACAACCTCGTCACTGGCCTCACCGTTGACGAATCGTTGGGCGGGAGTGATCACGGTCTGATTAGGTTCCGTGTGTGCGTCCCTCGGGTGAAGCGTAGTAACTCGAGAGGCAGTAAGCTCGATCTCCGGCGGGCGGACTTTGTTAGCCTCAGGGATGGCGTAGGTGGGATGGGGTTAGAGGGCGGCGGCGATGTTGAGCGAGTGTGGAGTGCATTCCGGACGAGTTTATGGTGCTGCAGTCTGCTGCCATACCCTCAAAACCGGTCACCCCTGCTTCAACGCAGCCTACGTGGTTCAATCGTGACATCGCTCGGCTATCCGAAATACGAAAGTAGCGTATAGGAGTGCGAAGGGCCAATCGTTCCCATGAGAACACTGAAGCGTACGTCCGCCTGTGTAGGGAAGTGAAGGCGAAGGTTAGACTAGCGAAACGTAACGAAGAACTACTGTGGCTAGCCTCTGCAAGGGGAACCCTAAGGAGTTCTTCAGTTATGTTAATAGTAGAAAGCCCATTAGAAGCATGATAAAGGACCGAAGCGGCGTTCTGCGGACCTCCGACGCGGACATGGCCAATGTGCTTAATGAGTACTTTGCGGGAGTGTTCACCAGGGAGGACACCCGCATCATCCCGAGCCAGGCGTGAGGCACGAAGGTGCTGGCCTGGATAGTGTTCGATGTACCGCGACAGTCGTTGCCGGATAGAAAGACAAACTGAGCGTGTTTAAGGCTCCTGGGCCAGACCAGTTTCTCCCAGAGTGTTGCGGGAGGTGCGCGACCAGGTGGCTCCCCACCTGGCTAGAGTCTTCAACAAATCGCTGGAGACGGGCCAGGTGCCTGGTGACTGGAGGGAAGCCAACGTGACCCCTATCTTTAAGAAAGGGGATCACGAAAGTCCAGGGAACTATCGTCCCATTAGTCTCACTTCAGTTGTAGGTAAATTATTAGAGGGGGTAATAGTGGATAGGATCGTTGACCATTTGGATTCCTACAAGCTGCTTGGGGACTCCCAACATGGATTTAGAACGGCATAGGTCGTGTCTCACCAACTTGCTCGCGTTTTTCCACGTCATGTTGGGTGAGTATATAAGAGTAGGGCGATTGATATACTTTATCTCGACTTTGAGAAAGCCTTTGATAAGGTACCTCACCGCCGGCTAATGGCGAAAGTGCGCGCAATGGGTATCGGTGGGGAAGTAGTAGGTGGATTGAAAACTGGCTGAAAATAGGCGGCAGAGGGTTGTAATTAAGGGGGTTAGTTCGAGGTTGGGCCTCGGTCACTAGTGGGGTTCCTCAGGTTCCGTTTTGGGCCACTGTTGTTTATCATTTACGTAAATGATATCGACGGTGGTATCGTCATCGGATCGCCAAATTCCGCTGATTACACCAAGCTTGAGGCCAATGTTGGGACGCCCGAAGCGATCGAGGAACTGCGTGCGGACCTAGATAGGATAGGAGGTGGTCCGAAAAATGGCAAATGCCGTTTAACTTGGGTAAATGCAAAGTAATACACATTGGCTATGCCAATCCCAAGTCGGACTACTCAGTGTTGGGGAGTAATATCGAAGCGAGTGATTTGGAAAAGGACTTGGGTGTGCTAATTGCAGCGACCTTAAATTTACAAACAGTGCGTAGAGGTTGAAAAGAAAGCCCAGAAGCTGTTAAGTTATATCAGGAGGCAATTTCAGTTTCGGAACAAGGAGATTGTGCTCTCTCTGTACAATTCCCTGGTTCGACCGCACCTGGAATATGCTGTGCAGTTCTGGTCGCCCACCCTCAGGAAAGATATTGAGAGGCTGGAGCGAGTGCAGGCGAGGGCCACAAAGTAATCCCTTCCGTTAGGCATTTGGGCTACAATCGACCGGTTACGCGCCCTGAACTTTGTTTTCGCTGGAAACTCGGAGGCTGCCGCGGTCAACTGATCGAGGTTTTCAAGTTCTTACGCGGGTTCAACAATGTCGATTTTAGAAGCATGTTTAGTTTAAATGATAACCCAACTCGCACAATGGTTTGGAAGTTGGATTTGAAGCGGGTTAGGACTAGTGTGTTTGGGAATTACTTTACCTATAACATCTGTGACACGTGAACAGGTTACCTTCAGAAGTTGTGAACAGTTTCCTCTGTGGATCATTTTAAGAAAAGGTTAAACCAAATCTTGCACACTATTTGAGGGTGTAAAAAATTTTCCCTGGCACCCGTTGCCATTGGTACCTCCTTTGGTATGGGCCGCAAGGCCTTTTGAGGTACTTCTTTTCCTTGTAACTCCTTGTAACTCCAAAGGAAGAGCTAATGGGCGCAGTTTTTTATCTGACAATATCGGTGGAAATCCTCGTGACTACCGTATTGGGATGGGAGGGATGATTCTCCCCTTTTTTCGCGAGCCTTTCCATTATTTTCCCGTCCATTCCTACGAAGAACTTTAAAAGCAATCCAGATACAAATTGAAAACAAAATAATATTTATAAATTTTTAGATAACGTTTCAAATCTTAAAAAAAAAAAAAAACAATTTCGGACGAAAAACTCCGAATGAAATCTTGTTACGGAAGTTCGCCTCTTGGTTAGCCAAAAACTATTGTCATTTTAGCTTCGTTTTATCCTCTCTCTCTCTCTCTCTCTCTCTCTCTCTCTCCTCCTTTACTTTTTATCATCTATATTAACGATATAGACGTCGGGCTTCTAAGTGCAATCTCCAAATTTGCAGACGATACGAAATTAGGAAGTAGTGTAGGTACTGAGGAGGGCGTAACGCTTCAGAACGATCTTTGACAGGTTGGGCGAATGGTCTGCTACTTGGCAGATGCCATTCAACTTGGACAATGCAAGGTAATGCACATAGGTTATAAAAACCCGAAGACCGATTACTCTCTCTTGGGAAGGAACTTGACTGAGACCGATCTAGAGAAAGACTTAGGAGTCTATATCAGCAACGATCTGAAACCGTCGAAGCACTGTGCAGAAGTCGAAAAGAGGGCCTTAAAATTATTAGGTTATATTAAAAGATAGTTCCAGTTTCGGAACAAGGAGACTGTAATTTCTCTTTATAATTCTCTAGTCAGACCTCAACTGGAATACTGTGCGCAGTTTTGGTCTCCATCCCTCAGGAAGGACATAGAAAGGTTAGAAAGAGTACAAGCAAGGGCTACAAAATTGATCCCTTCAATGAGCATGCAAAGCTACCAACGGAGATTGGAGCACCTAAATTTGTTTACCTTAGAGACGAGGAGGTTGCGGGGTCAGCTTATTCAAATCTTCAAGATGCTCAAAGGAATAGACAGGGTAGATTACAGAAACTTATTCTCACTTAATGCCAATCCGACAAGAAATAATGGGTTTAAACTGGAACTAAAGACATTTAGGACCTCTGTCTGCGGAAATTTCTTTTCCTATAAAATAGTTAATATCTGGAACCAACTTCCCTCAGAGGTTGTTTCCAGTCAAAGTGTAAATGTGTTTAAAAATAGGCTAGACAAAGTACTGAATACTCTCATCGTTTAAGACTAAAACATAACATAACAACTCTGCAGGAGTTCGCTTGCACGGTGTCTCTGTGAGCATGCTAAATATAGAGCTATTTATATATTCTCCACTTTCCTGTAAAATTTCCTTGGCTACTTTTCCAGGGTCAAGGTATTTTCTTCAACCTTTTTCCGTACCTGCCTCTGGCAGGGAGGGAGCGGAGGGTGGGGAGAGAGCCTCCTACTTTTCTATCCAGTTTTCTACTACTGCTACGATAGTTGAAAGAAAAATAAACTTGTTTAATAACAGGAACCTCCCAGAGTGGACCGGAAGGTCTTTGAGGCTTCCTCTTGTCCTTGTAAACTCCTTGTAACTCTCTCTCTCTCCATATATCTTAATAATAATTAATCAATTAATCAATAACTTAAGTAGAAGGCTGAAAAGTTGAAAAGTTAAACATTTTCTGACATAGAGCATCATTCCACCCATACTCCCATTTCAGTGTACGAGCAGCTGGCAGCAACATTGCTAAGCAAACAGGAGGTCAAAGTACTGACGAGGCTTTCGTACGTAGTTCACCACCATTGAAAGCAACAATGCTCCTGGTTAGCCAAGTTTAAAGAACACTCAAATCCGCAATCTTTTTCTCGCAATTTTCGTTAGTTTGTATCGCAGACGCTTCCAGTTATCACTCCAGATGCATGATTCTTCAGGAGCAAGATGAACCATAATTTTGTTTTCTCCCCAAGGTAGCGCAATTTTACTCGTATCACAGACAGTCACACTCGTACTACCTCGGGCTTCCTTTACACAAACTGGACTAAAAACCACAAGCATTCGCAATCACAAACCTTTCGTATACAAATCCTTATTTTTGACATATCCATATTTTGTTTGTTTTATCATCATCAAAATTCACTGCTTTTTTCCCTCATTGAATCTCGCCTTCAAAGATCCTAATTTTCTAATGTACATTGTTGTTATTTAATTTGAACTTAATCTAGTTTAGTAGAGGTAATAATTGTTATATATATAATATATATATATACATTAATATATTATATATATATAATATATATATATATATATATATATTATATAGGGTGTCCCATAAGTTGGGTTTCACAGGAAAATTTATTTAAATTTAATATCATTAGAACTAAAACAAATTTTCAAATTGATGTCTTGTTTTGGGACGTTTTTTAGGTTGCAGGTATAATAACGAGTTACACTCGTGAGGAAAAGGCGGAGTGTAACTCACTTCTATATTAGCCATTGCGGGTTATTCAACCTGCAACCAAAAAAAAAGGTCCCAAAACAAGACCTCAATCTGAACATTTGTTTAGTTCTAATGTACGAGTATTACTTTTGTAAATTTAATTTAAAATAAATTTTCCTGAGACCGGACTTATGGGACACCTGTGTGTGTGTATATATATAGTATATATATATATATATATATATATATATTGCAGACTCAGTAAACAATAAACTTAACAGGTAAGCTTAAAACGGAATAAAAGTTAGAGAAAAACATTTAAGAATAATATTTGTATTTACGTATGTGTAGAATCAACACGGAAATAAACTGTATTTATAAACTCGAACGGAATAAAAACTTAAAGGGACTACCCTCAATGTTGAATACCAACCCCCAACCCCTCAAACCAACTTTGAATAAAAACTGGTAAAAACCTTAGTACCTTACTTTATCTCTTTCTTTATTCTCTAGTTACGATTTCAGTTACGATTTCTAGTTACGATTTTCAGTTACGTAATTTAGGTTTCAAGTCATTATTATTATTATTATTATTATTATTATTATTGTATATTTTCTATGCCTGAAACTGTATTTTTTAATATACCTCTTACATATGTAGTTCTATATAACTGTTCAGCTGTTCAACTATCTGAAACTATCTTCTTTTATAGTACAGGGTGTTCGTAAAGTCACGCGACTGTAATTCTTCTATTACTTCATATTCACTTGCGTGACTTTATGAACACCCTGTATAACGATTAAGAACGATCCCATTTCTTAAACGTTCGTATTTTCGTACCATATCATTTTACTTATACGCCTATATGGTTCCCATTTTGCATCCTGTGTGTATATATATAATATATAATATATAATATATATATATAATATATATTATATATATACACTTTCTCTGTACACCTATTACCCACACACACACATATATATATATACACATATATATACAGTATATATATACCCTCTCTTTATACTTATACCTACGTCTATCCGCCTATACGCATCATGTATGTTTAAATTACGTATCTAGATTATTAATAAATTGATAAGTTTATACAGAGTTAAATTTATTTAATAAGTTTGGGATTTCCCACGTTAACTTGTTAATTCGTAAATCGGTTAATTTTTATGAAATGGTGTATCGCGTAGAATATTCATTATGTATCTCACTCTTTGTCTAACTCCTTCGTATTTACTCATATAGCCTTCGCATATCTGAATAATTGTGAGTAAAAGACTTGGTACGTTAAATTATTTGTAATTAAGGCTATCCTTAGAAAGGAATGTTATTACATTAAATTGGTAACGATCCGTTAATTATCTATAATTACTTTTTCATTTGTAATTTGGGCATTCAAGTTATGAAAATTTTCTTTGTCTCTGCTGTTGTCATTTTCTTATGTTAATTTTGGTGGGTAAATATATGTCGCAAATTCTTCGAAATTAGGTACCTACGGTATATTTGTCGTACAGATATCGCCTCTACATATCGTCCACTGCTGTTAAATATTCGGTTATCGTCATGACTCTTCAATCGCTTTTCCATAAAAAGGAATTCTTTGTATAACAGATACAAATCTGCTATATACGGACTGCCGTTTGTCCCCATTGCAATTTCCTTCTCTTGTTCGAAGTTAATATTATCTATATTGTAATGTAAGTGTTGTCCAAAAGATATCCTATAAATGATTGTACGAGTAATATATATATATATATATATATATATTATATATATTATATAATATATATATATATATAAATATTATAATATATATGGCAGGCTGAATGAGAGCGAACTTCCAACAGGAAGGAAAAGTACCAGATTAAAGACGAAGACGAAAGAGTTTGGCCAGGCAGGGTGTTAGCTAGCACGGAAGCTCAGTTCTTGAGAACAGGGGGACCCCCATAAGGACCGTACGCCTTCCTAGAGTTAAGCCCAAATGGATTAGAAAAAACATATTTGGAAGAGATTTTAATTTGAAACATAATTAAGTCAGAGGGGGAAGAGAAGGAAAAACCGTACCGGAATCGTCCAGGGTTGAGTGGTGGGGTGCGAAAGTTTGAGAAGTGACGGCAGAGCTGAGCCGTCAGAATAGAAAAGAGGAGGGAAAGAAGAAGTAGAGTTGCTGGAGAGGTTTTTTGGCTAGGTGCCAGAAAGAGCGAGAAGAATTAGAATTAGATCGGTTTTCAGTTTTGTCTGATGAAAATTTTTGGCGAGCCGAGAACAATTTTCTGCACGATTCTGGAGAAATATAAGTAAGTGAGAATCAGGAGTTAGATGGTTACGGTACCTTCTGAAAGCTTCCTCTCTGTTGCGGATAGCGAAGTTTTTTTTTGCGTTGGTAGTATATATATATATATATATATATATATATATATATAGAGAGAGAGAGAGAGAGAGAGAGAGAGAGGAGAGAGAGAGAGAGAGAGAGAGAGAGAGAGTCATAATGATTAACGTCATTATAATTTAATTATGTACAACTTATTAATGGTCATTAAATTTGATTATTGAAATATACATGTTAATACTCGTATAATATGCCTGTCATTTTAATATTATTGGTGTTATTAACGAAATGCTGCAGTATTTATTACGCGTAAATTGAACAGCAAGTAATCAATGAGCGATACAGAAGTGCGTAACACGTAAAATTAATTATTAATTGGCTTATCGATATTAAATAATCAGTAAATACTTTCGTCTGTCTCAATAGATAAGTCTGATGCACGAACGCCTGAACGATCGCTTTGAAATAATCGAAGGATATTCTGTACCTTTAAAAAGACAAAAAAAATAAATAAAAATATTCAAAAGAAATGACACCTTTAAATAACCAATATTTTTTTGCATTAATTTCTATAATTGGATATTGATTAAAAGGATAAAGAAATCAGTTTCGTAATAGGGTTGTTATAAAGTCCAGAAGGGGTTTTAAACTCATCACATTCTACGTTTCATCAGTGTTATTATTACTTTAAAGTAAATACAAAAAGTAATATAAATTCTAATTAATATTCAAACTGAATTAAGCTTAGAGATTTTGGATGCTGAGCTTTGGTCTAATTTTTGTGAAAATCAAGTTTGAGTTTTAAGAATGTGTCAGCGATTATAATATACAGGGTGTCCCATAAGTCCGGCATCATAGGAAAAATAATAAAAAAAGGCAAAACAAACGCTTTTATTTACGGAACGTGCTCAATATGTCCACCATTGTTTTCAATACACAAATTCAGACGTGATACCCAGTCAGCAAGCACACGGTGAATGATGTCGGGAGTAATGGTGTTACATGCCTCAATAATGCGCTGCCGCAAATGTTCAACACTCCTAATTTCCTCTGCGTATACCAACGCTTTCAAGTGGCCCCAGAGATAAAAATCTACAGTAGTGGCGTGAGATCCGGGCTTCTAGCTGTCCATTCCACAGGCCCTCGACGTCCTATCCAATGACCAGGGAATTGTTGGTACAGGTATTCCCTTACTTGGGTGCTGTAATGTGCAGGAGCGCCGTCTTGCTGGAACCATGTTGGGAAATTTCCTTCTTCGTTCAAGACACTGGGAAATGCTTCTTCTTTGAGCATACGTAGGTAGGTGCCTCCAGTGACATGTTCATCGAAAAAGAGGGGGCCTATGATGCGATCCTTCCAAATGCCACACCATACCATCACCCGAGATGCACCTTGTTCCTTTGAAGAAGTATACCAGTGAGGGTTGTTTTGAGACCAGTAGCGGGTGTTCTGTCGATTTACCTCACCATTTCCATAAAAACAGCCTCGTCACTGAACAGAATGGTGGACGGGAAATTGGCATCCCGAGCATATTGTTCCGTAGCCCATTCACAAAATTCCATCCGCCGGTCGGGATCATCTTCGCTTAATTTCTGTAGGATCTGAAGTTTATATGGATGCCATTTGTGAGCCTGAAGAATGCGATGGATGCTACTTTTCGACAATCCTGTCTCGGCGGACAATCGCCGAAGAGACTTATTGGGACTTCTGTTAAAATGAGCCAGGATAGCAGTCGCTGTATCATCGTCAGTGGACCTCCTTGAAGGTCCACTGCGTGGTTTATCTTCTATGGATCCTGTTTCCTTAAACTTTGCAACAAGTCTGCTAACACAACTCTGTGTTATTGGCTCGTGGTCTGGATGCAGTCTGTTAAATTCAGCAGCGGCCTCTCTTTGACTCCGATTTCCTATGAGTAGAATTATCTGGATTCGTTCTTCCTTGCTCACAGACATTATGGACTGTAGAAAGAGAAAAATATGAATTATGGTTTGTAGAAATAGAAAAATATGAATTTCTCCTATGATGCCGGACTTATGGGACACCCTGTGGGCCTGTATATGTTGAAAAGGTTTTCCACAGGAAATAATTTCTTGTTAAAATTTAAGAATATCATTTTGTTTGTATAAATTAAAGTATTAATCCTTTAAAAGATATTATTCTGTTCGTATAAATTAAAGTATGAATCCGTTAAATTTTTCATATTTGTATAAATTGCCTCAATGCCCAGTAGATTGTCTGGCATCCTTTCGATAAGCCTAACGATGCTCTCCACAGATGCCATATCTATAATCTTAAAAAGAGATTCCCAAATTCTAAGTGTTCATTTCTGCTAATATAAATCACATAAAGGAGTTAAGTGTAGAACCAAAAATTATATAAATTCTTTTGCTAATAGCATTATTAGACTAGGACTTTGCAACTTTAATAATCTTTTGTAAACGTGGCATCTCGGGAGTTTCTCCAGGGAAAACACCTTGAGAGGAGCAGTCGTGCCTCGGCCCTTTGGGGAGGGAGTCGTGCCTCGGTCCTTTGGGCAGGCAGTTCGTGCCTCACCCTTTGAGTGGCCTTCTTCGTTTACAACTCTCTAAGCGAGTGTAGTGATACAACATTGAATTCTGTTTACGTAGATTGCAAAAGAAATCAATCTAATATCCTAAAAGTGATCTATCCTCGTGAAATAAAGACTGAAAAGGTAATTCGTCATTTATATCCTTTCACGAGAAAAGCTTTCCACTCCCACAACGGACGGAGGGAGGGGACGCCATTGAGCAAGGGTATAAAGTGTTTTCCGTAACTCTCAGTCAGATAAAGTAAAGTTGAAAAGAAGAACCGTGGACGCCACCAGTATAAACTTCATTGCCGCTACAAGGAAGTTAACAAAATAATATCGTTTCCGCCGACAATGACGACCTATACCAGGATTTTAACAAACATCATCCGCCGACATATATATATATAATATTATATATATATATATATATATATATATATATATATATGAGAGAGAGAGAGAGAGAGAGAGAGAGAGAGAGAGAGAGAGAGAGAGGCGCAAAAGTCGCGCATCATAGGAATTTTCAGTGTTGATTATATATTTTTTTTTTTTGGGTAGGGGATGGCTGAAATTAACAAGAAACGAGAGGATGAGCTTGATTTTAATGTATGGAATACCAGGTACAATAAATCGATGAATCGATTCTGTACCGATTCATCGATTTGTTGTACCTGGTATTCCATACATTAAAACCAAGCTCACCCTCTCGTCTATTGTTAATTTCGCAGCCATCCCCTACTTAAAAAAAAAAAAAAAATATTATAATCAACACTGAAAATTCCCATTATGCGCGACTTTTGCGCCACTCTCTCTCGCTCTCTCTCTCTCTCTCTCTTTATATATATAAAGAGAGAGATTATAGTAAAATTCTATATATGTAATTACAATTACATGGAATTATTGAAAACGCATTTTTATTTAATTTCTTTTGTGATTAAAAAGGAGAAATCATTTTTCTCTGATTTGCATTTAATTTTTCTCCTTTACATTTTCTATAATTTTCTCTCCTTCTCTCCCTCGTTATTATTACTCTCCTTCCTGTCTTATTTTCTGATTCTATCTTATTTCCTTTGTCATCGTGTTTTCTCATCCGAGTTTTATCATTCTTTCTCTTATTTTTATTTTTATTTTCTTGGACTTTATTTTTTTTTTTTTCTCACTTTTTGTTACATTTTCCAAACTTATTTATTGCTCCACCATTTTATCACTTTCTAACTTTAATTACAAAATCTCACTTTTTTCACACCTTTCTGATTCTTTCTCATTTCTGATTTGTCTTTAATTTCTGATCTCTGCAAATCAATCTGGAAAGCCGTTCCAGAATAAAATGAGCAACCTCTAAAACGAGTAAATTATACCGTGTCATCTCACGAGCGGGTCAGATGCACCAAGCAGAAACAATCTGTTAATATCGAATGGCTTTTAAAGCCCCTTTTGGCTTGGAGGCAACGTTTGCATCGTGAAATTCTGACAAATATTCCCTTTACAGCCACGACAGACGCGGAAGGTCTTTCGTTTTCGAGACCGACGATGGAAAACTTTCCAAACGCGGTCATCCGAGTTCATGTCGGGGACTTTAAGTGTCCTGCAAATAGCACGCAGCCCCTTTTGCCTCTTGCCTTCAATGGTATTTGTGGAAACGCGTATGGCATGTATTCATCTTGCAAACTTTAACTGCAAAACACCGTTGCAACAATGGAGAGAGATAATACTCGAGAATAGATATGATGTATTTAGCAGAATGAAAACATCCCTCGATGTATACCGGTCACACTTGGCAGTATCCCGAACCTATGCCACAATCGTTACATGAAACTATCGTGTTGAGCTGTGGGCCGCGAGTAGGATGCCTTAAATGCTTAAGTACTCATGCATATAGGTATTCTCCATATAGCCATGTGCGTCCATTTAGCATGAATTGATTAAAGACTTGCCCTTAATAAAACAAATCTCCAAAATAACGAAGGTCGTTGTATCATCTCCTTGATAAATACAACATTTACCAGTGGCGGACATGAGCAAGTGCTTTCGCTGAACCCCATGTTTAATTTATGCATTGCGAGTTGACTTATTCCTTTTCACATATTTATATTATTTACGAAGGCTACAAGCCTCATCCGTGGGTTGAGTGTGGGTTGGGCGTAGGTTGGACCTAACCCATACCCAGCAAGAACTCTTTGCGTTCCTTCTGTAGCCACTGTCGACCATCGCAATCGCACTGGAGGTCTCGTGCTAGTGTCTCCAAGCAAATGATACAATGAGAAAACGGATATGGTCAGCTTCTCATTGATTTTTGGGGTAAAAAATGATGCACTGTAATGATGCAACGCAATAATGTTATGGTCTGTCTCGTTTGCAGGTCGAAGATTCTGACCTATCTGCCTCTCATTTCGATCCGTTTGTCCAGTGAGGCAACCACGGGTAAATGTTCTTATATGATGACTATCAAGTACAGTAAATATTTGATGAAAAATGCAATTCTCGTACTAAACAAAACTATAAATTATAATGTTATTATGCTATATTTTACTGTCACGGGTTTAAGCTGAAAATGGTAATGTGGTATGCGAAGGAAAGGTTAAATGCTTTCAGATTAACCAGTCAAATTCTTTATAGTTAATGCTTTGCTGACTGGACCAATGAGGGATGATATGGTTGAATCCTGTAGGGTTTATTCAAGGCTAAGACCATGAAACCTTAGCTTCTTGTTGGAAAGAGACAAGATGTATTTTTAGTTAAATGTTCGTTAAATGAAATGTCTTCGACCGTGCAAGGAAATAAATATATCACCGTAAAAAAAATACTTAAAATTCCCTTTCTCTCCGATTGTGCCACGACAATGATTCGGAAAAACAAAAGGAAACTCCGTAAAATATATAAAAACATTTATAATATTCCTGAACGCAGGAAAAGTACTAAAATCTTTATGAAAAACAAAGCTCTTTTGAATGACAGAATACTTACGCTTTCGTTTCCCTTCAAAAAGCTTTTGTCATAAAAATAAAAAAATTTAAAATTCTATTTACCGAGTGTCAGGAGTGTTCAAAATCGACGCGGGTAACCAGATTTCATCGATTGCGCTACGCGAGAGAACTAAAGTGGACATATTAAATTTCACACAATTGTAATCTGTAGTAATCGATTTGGAAGATCAGTATTACTGAACAAAATGCGATTATCACGGATGAAATATTTGATATACTTCGTTACACCAATGTCTGTACCTCAGCAGGTAACATCATTGGTGCTACTGTAGTATGCGGTCTACCTACGATTCGGCGGTCTACCTTTTAATTATAGCTTCTTATCTTGTTTACTAATTGTTTGTTTACATCCCATTGTCAA
>JAJOZX010007968.1:0-57500 GCA_023014485.1 Bathynomus jamesi | reverse complement strand
TGCTTGATTAATTGCTTAGAAAGAAAAGAGCATGAATTACTGATTAACGTTGATAACAAAAGGACAAAAGCACAATAGTAAATTAATTAAATGATTAACGAAAAGTAAGACTGCGCGATTGAAATGAGTTTATATTAATTAATTTCAAGGAATGATTATAAGCTCACAAGGAGATTTGCTTGACGAAGTGTCTGGCATCTTACGTACGCGTAGTGCCTGCTGGACTGAAGAGGTTTCGAAAGAAGGCTTGTCTCGGAATCGAAACGAGGAAATCCTTCAAGCGTGTGAGCTCCCCAAATGCCACTCGGAAAAGCACTTGAAAAAAATTTATGCCCATATAAGGAATGCCTGAAGTGTGTTACTGAAAAAAAAAATAAATAAATAAAAAATAAAAAAAAATATATATATATATACAGGGCGTCCCAAAAAAATGTATACACACTTTAAATACTTATAAAGGCAGTGTTTATTAAAATACATTTCATTTTCAAAATGTAATAGAATCTACAGACATTATTTAATTGTTTTGTCAACGCCTGTTTTCAAACTGACGTCCGTTCTGGTCCAGGCACTGCTGATAACGCGAAGCAATGGAATCGCAAACATCACGAAACATTTCGTTTGGTATTTGTGTGCATTCTCGTTCAATGGCTGCTCTCAATTCAGCGACTGTTGCAGGTTTTATAGCGTAGACTTTGTCTTTTAAGTATCCCCATAAAAAAAAGTCTAGTGGTGTGAGGTCTGGTGAACGCGGAGGGTATTCTACGAAACCCCTTCGTCCAATCCACATCCACATCGTGCCAAGTACCACTCGCAATACTCCACTCTTCGGTCCGGTCATCTTCATTAATAGCATGGACTAATCTTGGAATGTAACTTTTCCATTGACAGCGCTTCAAAATGCGTTGGACAGACGATTCTGAAATTCCTACCTCACGACTCGCTTGCCGCACAGATTTTCTTGGACTTTGGTGATACGTTTCCAGTACTCTTTCTTGCTTTGTGGGGCTTGTCGATGTCCGTGGTCTTCCGGAACGCTTCTTGTGGACATTCTGAACAGTTCCATCGGCTTCAAACTTATATCTAATTCGAGTGATGGTAAGTCGCGTTGGTGGATCTGTTTGAAACTCCCTCCTAAACTGTCTTTGCACTTCAACTGCGTTTTCACACTTCCAGTAGCATTTTAGAATGAATTTCCTTTGTTCAAAGCTTAGTCTGACTGCCATTATTAATTCTAATGGGTTTAACTTGGAAAGAAAGAAACATCAATTGAGCTATCAGCTGTTAAAGTGTGTATACATTTTTTTGGGACGCCCTGTATATATATATATATTATATATATATTATATATATACATACAGTGTGTCCGTAAAGTCATGGTGGGATTTTAAATAGCTATATTATTGCAACGAAACATGATAATGAGATGAAAAAAAGGCAAATTGAAGAACAACTCTAAAAGAATAACTTTATTTAACGTAGTTCGATATGGGCTCCTCTGGTAGCCCTGCAGATATCTAGGCGGTGATTCAATTCCAGCCACACACGCCCAAGAACATCAGGAGTGACGGATGCGATAGCTTCCGTGATTCGCTCATGCAAGTGATGAATATTCCTAATGGTACACTGTACACGCTTTGCTTGACGTAACCCCACAAATAAAAGTCCAAAGGTGTCAGGTCCGGAGAGCGTGGAGGCCATGGCTTCCATCCTCCTCTTCCTATCCATCTCTGTGGAAATTTTTCATTAAGGAATTCTCGAACAACGTTGGCATAGTGCGGAGGAGCACCATCTTACTGAAAGATGACATTATTGTCAATAAATTGGGGTACTGCAAAATGTTCCAACATAGCGAGGTAGTTGTGTGACGTCACAGTGGGTTCCGCGAAGAAAAATGGGCCAATCACTCGATCTCGTGCTAGAGCACACCACACATTAACTTTCGGATTATTACGCTCATGTTCAACATAGGCATGTGGACAGCCTAGACTAACTACGAGATAAAGGTTAAGCTTAGCCTAGACTAACTACAAGATACAACTTTGAGAGTTGTTCTTAAATTTGGCATTGTTTCATCTCATTATCATGTTTCGTTGCAATAATATAGCTATTTAAAATCCCACCATGACTTTACGGACACACTGTATATATATATATATATATATGCAAACAACCACAGGGAGAAGAAAAAGGAAACACGAAATCCGAGCGCTTTCGTGATACGTGATATATTCACATCTTCAGGGAATATATTAAAAAGCTCACGTGTTGTTCTGTGATTTTATTGCATATATATATATATATATATATATATATATATATATATATATACATATATACACTGTACTGTATATATATATATATATATATCCATTCCCCCGTGGCGAGCGAGATGTTTGACCGAGCGAGTGAATACTTAATATTTATGTATTATTTTTTGAACAAGGATGGATGGATTCCGTTTGCTTGCCAACAGGTAAATATAATTTTATTTATTTTAAACCCCCTTCTTGATACCGAAATACGAAGCATTGTAATTACTGTACAAAAACAGCGTATTTCATTTATGGTAACAATCAGTGCCAATAAAAGATATTATTATATGATACATTCTTAAAGAATTTTCTTGGCGAGTACTTAAAAACTTCATATGAACATAGGTTCGATTCTTAACGGTTATGGAGCTATGGATGTTTGAATTTCAAGCATGCGCATGCGTGAATTCAACTGAATTGACAATTACTTACCGAACCGAACTAACTACGCAAGTGTTGTATTTCACAGCGGCAGTGATGTTTTGCGCATTCAGTATGCCTTTTACGTTTACAAATGTCGAATATGCCGATATGGTGTATGTTTACGGATTTGCGATGGAAATCCTACTGCTGTTGTCGCTGAATACCAGAGACGTTTTCCAATCGAAGAATTCCGGATCGACGAGCGTTTAGTAACGTTTTCCGAGATGCGATGAGGAGCGGTTCATTTCCTAGCGTTACTGTTTTTTCTGAGCGTCCAATACAACAAGATGTGGCTGAACAAGAAAACATTATTCAGATGGTACAACTGAGTCCTCATGTTAGTACGCGAAGGATTTCCACACCTCTAAGAGTTCCTCAAACGAGAGTATGTAGAACGTTACACGAAGAAGGCATGTATCCATACCAGGTACAGCGCGTTCAGCACCTCCAACCTGGGGATCGTGCCCAACGGCTGGAATTTTGTAATTGGCTCAATGTCGATCGATAATTTTTAATTGCATCGATACGTCTTGTTTCTGTAATGAGGCTCAATTTACCCGCGACGGTGTCAACAACACTCGCAATTCACATGTGTAGTCAGAAGTGAATCCTCATGCCATTGTAGAAAGTAATTTTCAACATCGGTTCAGTGTCAATGTGTGGTGTGGTATTCTCTACGGTCAGCTGATTGGTCCGTTTATCTTCGAAGGTGGTCTTACAGGTGACATTTATCTACGATTTCTGCAAGACGAAAACTGCCGCCAATGTTGAAGATGTACCTTTGGCAACACGATTGCATATGTACAATACTTCCAAAAAGACGGAGCTCCTCCCCATTTTAGCCGTGCAATGAAAACGCATCTCGATGATGCTTCCCTGGTCAATGGATCGGTCGTGGTGGTGCACAAAATTGGCCACCAGGTCTCCGGACCGAACCCCTCCAGATTTTATCTGGGGGGCGCATGAAAGAGCTGGTGTACCAGAGAAAAGTGGAAACACGAGATTACATTGCTCCGTCGCATTTTGGATGCTGCAGCCACATAAAGGACAATCGTATTGAACTAATGCGAGCTTCACAGACGAGCCGTGATGTGTATTGAGGCCGAGGTAGTCATTTTGAACAGGTATTGTAAATTCATGAATAAAAACTTTAGCAGCTATTTGTTCGCTTATTCTTATTTTGAAACATTCAAATATCATAGCCATAACGTTAAGAATTGGACCTATGTTCATATGAACTTTTTGACTGGGAATGACCTCAGCTATAAGCTCCCGAAGTATGACATTTTGTCGTGACTCACCCTATATATATATATATATATATATATATATATATATATATATATATATATATATATATATATATATATATATATCCCCGCAAGGGGGTTCTAAGCTCGTGCTCTTGAGTGCTCTTTGTGCTCGTTTGTACGTGCTTGTTCCTGGAGGTTTCACGTGCGCCCTCCCGGCCCTAGCACCCAGGATGATGGGGCTCGACCTGCAGTCCTTGTCATCCTTTGGTCTTTTTCCACTTCGACTGTCCCTCCACCCTTTCTTTTTCCTCTGTCTTTCCTCTCACCTTTTCTTTGTTTTTCCGCCGAGATATGCCCTTTTAAATAGAGGCGAATCGGTTCTTCCCGAACTTAAAAAAAAAATAATTATATATATATATATATATATATATATATATATATATATATATATAGATACTGTACAGGGGTTGGACAGAATAATGGAAACACTCGCATTTTCGGTGCTATATTTTCTGGTATCATTAATGGCGTCATGTACTTTATTAAATTAATATGTAACTGCATATAATATTGAGAACATCTTCTATTTTAATATGTCCATATTGGGTTGTCATGTTCTTGTAGAATAAATAAAAATTTGGCGCTTGGAAAAAATGTTACTGTGAAAGGGGCATGATAGTAGGAGCCCGTTTGGTTGATACCTCAATATTAAAAGTCGCGTGATTGTCCCTGCACCTTGAGGAGCAGTCCCACAGTTATGAATGCATGGAAAGAAATTTAAAAAAACTACACCACATAAGCACATAATTGTTCCCATTATTTTCCCCAACTCCAAATTCATTAGAACTTTGGTACTGGTTGGTGTTAAAATAGGCTTTACTACAGTTCCCATAACATAGTTATGACTGACACTGGTCTTTGCGGACTATTGTTAAATTTTGAACAAAAAAGTTTTGATGCAACAGTCTAGATCAGTGGTTCCCAACCGGTTTTGGCTTATGGCCCCCTTAGGAACCTTATTTTTTCCTGTGGCCCCCATAAGCATTATTTTCAGTAGGTAATATGCAGATTTAACTCTATTTTACAAAATAACATTTTCTTGTGGCCCCCTTCAAATGTGCCATGGCCCCCAGGGAGCCATATGGACCCCGGTTGGGAAACACTGGTCTAGATCACAGTTTCGCGGTAGAGCACATATTGGAAGAGCACCGATATACTGTACTAAATAATACACTATTTAAAGTATATTAAGGTTTGCTTATTGCTTCTAAAATCACGCTTTTATGATGACGTAAATGTTATGCCACGCGAATTATACTCTTAAGACTAATAATAACTTGGTAATAAATATTTTCCGAGTCTTGCTTCCAAATATGAGGCAAAGCCATTAATCGTAATGGGACTTAACCAAAATTTAATTTCCTTAAATTTTAAGACCCCACAATTGATTATACCTTTACGTTAACTAATAAAGGTTTAGTTCATTAAATGTATTCTATTTAGGTCTTCATTGCTATACCTGTGCAGACGTAATCTCGAATTAAGGACAACTCACGACCCTTTTAATGATTAATAAGGTGTTCAAAGGGGGTAATTAAGCCACCCTCAGTCTTGATTGTTGAGGAAAGTTGAGGCCATTAGTGTAAAGGAACCATACACAAAAAAATTGCTATATAATTCATTAAATAAATTAGGCAATCCATGCCTACATCCATATCCTCAATATATATATATATATATATATATAGATGGGTTAGACAGAATAATGGAAACACTCGCATTTTCGGTGCTGTATTTTCTGATATCATTAATGGTGTTATGGACTTTATTAAATTAATATGTAACTGCATATAATATTGAGAACATCTTCTATTTTAATATGTTCATATTGGGTTTCATGTTCTTTTAAAATAAATAAAAATATAGCGCTTGGAAAAGATGTTACTGCCTGTGAAAGGGGCATGATAGTAGGAGCCCGTTTGGTTGGTGTTTCAGTAATAAAAGTCACATAATTGATCCTGTATCTCGGGGAACAGTCCTCAAGGCTATGAATACATGCAAAAATAATGAAAAAAAGAACATCAAATAAGGAATATAGTGAGCGTAAAACAACACTGACAGAATAACCTTATATGATAATTATGAGCTATGAAGAATCAATCAAACCATATTCCAACTAATATTCCATATTCCAGGCTAACTAACGAAAATATCACGACTTAACCTAACCAATCGTCAAGGGCGTATAGTTGACCTAACGATTGGTTAGGTTAAGTCATGATATTTTCGTTAGTTAGCCTTATAAGGCTAGTTTCACGGTAGAGCACGTATTGGAATATGGTAGATCACAGTTTCGCGATAGAGTACATATTGGAAGAGCACCCAGTATATCTTATAACAATAATAGTATATTCTTTGCGTCAGTCTGTTCGCGCACAGACAAATGCATTTTAATTATTGTAATAAAAGAGATTAATTAAATGTCAATACCAGCTGCGGGAGGTTTGTGAGTGCGTCAGAATTATTTAATTCATTCATACTTTGATCTGTGTCTGGTCTGTGCTTTAAATTCAAGGTCGTTAAATGGTTTGACATTGATTACTTACGAGGAGACACATAACTGCTCGCAATAATAATCTTATATAATCTTAGTTTCCCAAATAACAATATTGCAAAGCCTATTTCAATTATTTCATAAGAGCTACATTTCAGCGCCCTTAAAATTAAGTTGTTCAACTTATTAAAATGGTTTTTACCATTCTTCAAATCTAAAATAAGTTGTTGACGTAATTCAGGTTCTCTTTTCATTTACTTTATTTCAGACACCGTCATTGTTAACTAACAAAATATTATACTTCATAACGAGCCACTTTAAGGGATTTACAAACTCGTATTAACGACTTAAGTGATGTTAATTATATAAGAATCGAGACCATAGGAAATGAAGGTCAAAAGTTAAAAGTTGGGAGCATTGTAGTTCGAAATATTTGTTTTCGTTCACTTTTAAATCTTTAGAAGATATTCCTTTTTGCAATTCTTTAACGTATATTGCAGCGACAGAACGAGTGTTTACGATGTCAATACACAATATTCAAGTTCGTGCTCCTATACCGACGAATCAGTTTAACGTCGATTAGACAATATATATTATATATATATATTATATATATATATATATATATATATATATATATATATGTGTGGTGTATGTGTGTGTTCGGCAATCTTGCTGCGAGCTGCTCTTACCCTGGAATCAATGAAAGAAAGCCACCCCAAGCCTTCTTTAGTTAGCTTTATAAGGCTAACTAACGAAAATATAACGACCTAACCTAACCAACCGTCAAGGGCGTACAGTTGACTTAACGATTGGTTAGGTTAGGTCGTGATATTTTCGTTAGTTAGCCTTATAAAGCTAACTAAAGAAGGCTGGGGGTGGCTTTCTTTCATTGATCCTTACCCTGAAATGAGTGTATGAGCAGAATGGTGTGTAGAATGTGTAACTCTTCATTTCACTTTCCCTTAAGCTATGATTACGACTGTCTTGAATGTTGAATATATATACAGTATATATATATGTTTCGCAAAAGGACATACAGGCAAGTGTGTCTACACAAAAACTAATGAATAATGGAGATACAAAAGTCCATAAATTCTAATAGAAACGAGTGTCTATTATTTCGGTGAAGTTTAAACTTTTTCCAATAACGTAAACAAGATTCGGTTGCCTAGCAACGGGTAATTCAAATTTTCAAACATAATGGCCATCTATATTAGGTAAAAGAGTTTTTGTTAGCTTAATAAAGATACCTTTTATGATTGGGTTAAAAACATCAAGAGGCGATGCTTTTATGGCTGTTTGGCGAGGCTTTCTGTGGCTTTAGTTTGCTTTGTTATTTAAATATTTATTTAGAGATTTATTTCAAGGGTTCTCTTCAAGTGATCTAATAAGCAACGTTTTTCATACCTCTCTTTTGTCTGACTCATATATATATATATTATATATATATATATATATATACGTATGGATGGGATGAATTTTACTATTAAGTACATGAAATTAGTAAATGATATACACCCACAAGGAGAATGAAAAGTGACTTCAAGGCCTTCCGTGTAATTCCCTGACGATGTGTTGTAAATTACAATATAATCTAATATATATATATTTTTTTTTTTTTAACTGCAAACAACACGCAGTATAATTAATGTAAAGAACGACGCTTGTGTAGAAGGGCGTCCACGCAAGAAGGGGAGAAAGGACGAACAAATGAAAAATGAGGCACCTCCCAGGAATCGAACCCGGGAACTTCCAATTGCCAGTCGGACACGCAATCCACTACACCAAGGTCCTCGATCAATCAGAAGTCGTAATTCTCCTACATACGAGCGGAATCGAATGCCCTGGGGGGGGGCACCTTCTTATGCCGTACATATATACATTTTAACTGCAAACAACACGCAGTATAATTAATGTAAAGAACGACGCTTGTGTAGAAGAGCGTATGTAGGAGAATTACGACTTCTGATTGATCGAGGACCTTGGTGTAGTGGATAGCATGCCCGACCGGCAATTGGAAGATCCTGGGTCGATTCCTGGGAGGTGCCTCATTTTTCATTTGTTCGTTCTTTCTCCTCTTCTTGTAGGGACGCCCTTCTACACAAGCGTCGTTCTTTACACATAATATATATATATATATATATGGAAACTGAAGTAAATAGACTGGAAGAAAACAGAATGCTAGAGGTCTTTTTCTGAAACTAAATAAAATATTCTGACATTGATGAGAATGTAATCAGTGAAGCCGTCATCAATTTTCGATCGCGAAGATTTCCACAAACTGCAACCTATTTGTGTTTGCAAACATTCACATTAATCATTTCATGAAATTTGCATGCATGATGCATGGAAAGATCATGATTTAGAAACAGAATGAGTACGTATACAAGTAGATCTAAAGATTTGAGAGAGTACGTAATAGGCTGTTTCTAACTAAAAATTTGTCAAAGTTTACGAGATACAGTTTTCAGTTTCCGAGACTGTTCTTCCATTGAACGAACAAAACAGCAACAAAAGTGACAGAGACGTCAAAAATTTAAATAAAATAAAATTTGGAACGAAAATACGAGTACAATGAGAGGAGCGCACGAAATGTGAAATAAAGAAAAGGGGACCATGCCTTCTTTTTTAGGAGGACAACAATTTAAAGTTAAACGCGGTGAATGTAACAAAAATTATTATTTACCAAATTGTTCTTGTAGGCAAATGATGCTGACAAAAGCAACGCAGAAATACACACAAAAAAAACAACCCAAAATTGGTACAAAATTTTGAGGGCACTTTTTTATTTTTTCATAATTAAACTTCTTTCCCTTGGAATGTAAGTGTATATATACACAGTATATCCGTGTGTGTGTGTGTGTGTGTGTGTGTGTGTGTGTGTGTGTGTGTTACGACCTTTTTGCAAAAGGGTTAAGTCATGATATTTTCGTTAGACAACTAAACGAAAATATCACGACTTCACCTAACCAATCGTCAAGGGCGGGCAGTTAATCTAACCGGACATTTAATTAGCAGGGTTTAATTTGACAGGGTTGATTACCCTTACTGCATGAATTTTTTGTAGGGTTAAGTTATGAATGCGTGTATTTGACAGGTTACAAATTCGTCCGTTTATGCAGTAAAGGGTTAAATCGGCCTTTTTTTGCAAAAAGGCCGTAACAAATATATATATATATATATATATATAGTGTTGGGCACTAAAGCGTTAATCCGATAACAGTTAATTAACGAAGTTAACTTTTTTAACGGACTATTAACGGAAGTTAATTTCCATTTATCGTTATCGGACCAGTTAACTTCCGATAACTCGATATTTAGTCTGTTAAAGTCCGTTAACACGTTAACTGCGAGGAGTCATTCACGGAAGATCACCGCTCCGCGAATGAATTCAAACCGCCATAACTTCAGTTTGCTTCCAGATCTCGCAAGGGGAGGTTGGGGAGGCCCAAGAGGTCAAGACTGGCAGTTGGGCCTAACTTTGAGAAGTTGGTCTTTCTGAAGGGCAACCAGCACATTGTGTCATAGTCTTTAATAAATGTGCCTAAAATTTAATTTTACCTTTCAGTTCCCGCCATAATAATTCTCTGGTAAATTAAAATTTAGTTAATGGTTAGTGGTTACAAGGGTTTCAAAACATGTAATCAGTACATTTTATTAAAATAAAAAAAAAAGGTATTAAGCAAAAAAGTTGCAAAACTTGATAAAAATACAGTTAAATACCTATTTATTGTTGGATTTTGCATAAATAAACATTTTCTAGGGTTTTAAAGCTTTTTCTTTGATTTTTTAAATGTTAGTAAAGAAATAGTTATCGTTAACGGATTATCGTTAACTTCCGTTAACTTTGTAGTAAAATTATCGGATTATCGTTATCGGAGTTAAAAATTGGGGTTAACGGATTATCGTTATCGAAGTTAACTTTTTGGTTAACGGTGCCCACCACTGTATATATATATATATATATATATATATATATATATTAGTGGTGGACCGGATATCCGCATCATTTTAACATCCGCAATTCTGACTGCGGATATTACCTCTAATAAATTATGCAATTTACAATTAAATTACTTATAAAGTAGCTTATAAGGCCCTGTCATACATATTTCATGTAAAGTATTAATTAATTATTAATGAACAAACAAATATATAAACCTGAAAATATAAATACGTGGTAACACAAAATTGAATGAAACTTGTTTCATTGAATTTTCTGTGGCTGAAACTCTTGAGAAAGTTATTATTTTTATCATAATGAAAACATTAATATTAATTTTAATTCTTATGCATTGCCTGCCATAATAGTAATATCACGAAATTTGAAAAATTATGTCATATATTCATATTTCTATATTATATTGATAGATTAACTAAAAATCCGCATCCGCGGATATTGAAATTAAAGATCCGCATCCGCAGATGTTGAAAAACTGACATCCGGTCCACCACTAACATATATATATATATATATATATATATATATATATATATACAGTATATAAAACGTTATACTATGAACTTTAGCGACCACCATTTTAAAAGATAAAGTAAACAAAATTGAAAGTATATAAGGTTTAGAGACCACCTGATGTGATGCAGCACACTGACCCAATGCTCCTATGAATGTAGAGTATAATAGTGGCCACTGGTAACACTGATATTAATAATAAGAAAAAATACATGTCATTGAATGAGGCCGAGCGATTATATGTACCCGTTACCACCGGTCGCGACTGTGTCCACAAACCAACCAGGCTGGCCAGTTCCAACCAAGTACCACGCAGAACAGCAGTGTTTAAGAAAATAAATCTTCCCATCTCTTATTAAGACGCATGCATAGACATAATTTAAAAATGAGAGAGGAGTAAATAGAAACATAGTTCCACACAATATTATTATCATGTCAAAACAGTATTTTTTTATTAGTACAGTACAGTAAACTCACAAATAATGGTGGAAATAGTACATGCTCATTGCTTTGCATAATACATCCAATTCTTTTTAGAAATAATAGACCCTTTAAACCATTAGTGCCCAGCGTCACTTTACTGATTTTATTCTGGCTAACGCCAGACGACTTCATTCAGTCTCGGGAAAGACCTCCGGGCACTAATGGGTTAAGCAAGCATTTATTACCCCATTAGCGCCCAGCGTCACTTTACTGATTTGTTCTGGCTAACGCCAGACGACTTTATTCAGTCTCGGAAAAGACCTCCGGGCACTAATGAGTTAATGTACGGGGTAATCTATACTCGGTATACAGAGCGTTAAAGTCATTTAGAATGATTTTTGTTCCTTTACAATTGGGCGTAACATTTTCATAATTCTTAATCTTTGAACGTATAGATTCAAAAGCCTACTCGAGTACACGGTTGGTTATTACAATATTATCATGAAAAGTTAATAATACACAGTACCTTCTAAGAGTTTAATATTCTCTTTTTACCAGTTTTTTCGATTGAAAACTGTTCAGAGTTCATAGCGACGCAGCATTACCAGAAAGGTTAGGTTAGGTTTTGTGTGTATCACAATTTGACAGATTGCCTAAAATTCCGGTCAATTTACAAATTGCCTGATTTTGGACACTGACTGTAATATATATATATATATATATATATATATATATAATTATATATACATTTAGGATAAAAACGAAGACGTAGAGCAAGAAGTCATTATATTTGGCTGCAGCCGACGTTTCGGGCAACTCTACCCATTTTCAAGGCCTAATAAAATAAAAGGCTAAAATTAATGCATGACAAAAAAAAAATAAAAAATTATACGAATGTCAAAAACAAACTAATTCATAGCACAGAATAAAACCACTTAAAGAATAAAAATTAAAAAGCGTAAAACAAGCATAAGCCAAAAACAAATTAAAAATTATATACATGACAAATAACACATGATAAAAGTAAAACTTTAAAACTAAAAACATTCAAACAAATTCCAGCTGTTACCCCCTTTATATTAATTAGAATGCCTACCAACTAAATTTTTCTGTTTTCCCCTTGACCCTGTCTCCTTTTCGCCTCAGTTGTTTGAGGATGTCAAGTGAGCATGGTATGTTTTCGTGCACTTTTGCGTTTTTTCATTTAACTTTTTATTAGTGAAGTTTTTAACTAATTTTTAACTAATTTGTTTGAATGTTTTTAGTTTTAAAGTTTTACTTTTATCATGTGTTATTTGTCATGTATATAATTTTTAATTTGTTTTTGGCTTATGCTTGTTTTACGCTTTTTAATTTTTATTCTTTAAGTGGTTTTATTCTGTGCTATGAATTAGTTTGTTTTTGACATTCGTATAATTTTTATTTTTTTTTTGTCATGCATTAATTTTAGCCTTTTATTTTATTAGGCCTTGAAAATGGGTAGAGTTGCCCGAAACGTCGGCTGCAGCCAAATATAATGACTTTCTTGCTCTACGTCTTCGTTTTTATCCTAAATGTAAAATTACGTCTCCTTAGGAGGGATCCTATTTCATATGTATATATATATATATATATAAAACACTTCATGTTTGTATACGTTAAGGGAAATTAAAAAAAAATATATTTGAATTATATAGTTTTTGTTTGCTTTTATAGTTTGAAATACGAAATTGTTCGCACAAAAACAGTTCATTTGTTTATAAAATTCTCTCCAAATTTATTTTGAAGTTTAAATTTAAGTTCGAGAAATGAGATTTGAAAATTTTATGTCCAGCCTTGGAAATACTTGTGTCTTGTAAATATTAGTGTAAACATTATGTATGAAAATTTAACTCATACACATACACACCATTGTTCGTTTCACGAAATGGGCAACTTTCCTGTTCATTTCAGGAAATGGACAGTAGTCTTGATCAGTTCATGAAATGGGCTATTTCACAAATTGGACGTAACATATATTATAGGTATATATTTAGGATCTGCCCGCAATTGCCTACCATGAAAAATAGCGCATATCTTTGGCACTCGTTCGCAGACATCGCCATCGTGAACACGCCTCAGTTGTTGAAGTTCTGTTGCGCCTATGTTTATATGCATGTGTCCGTGTGCACTCCATGTTGTGCATACTCTACATTCATAGTAGAATTTTTATTTTTTTAACTTTTTTATCTTTTAAAATGGTGGTCGCTAAAGTTCATAGTATGACGTCACATCTTTTATTAATTTATTTTTTTCAGGTAAGGTTAGGTTAGGTAACTATACTTTATATTCCACTCCCCCCCCATCTCTCCGTCCCCCCTCCCCCAGTTCCCTCTCCTCAAATGCACCTATACTACTGATGTCAAGAAGTAAACAAAATAGGAGGGGTAAGCAAATGATTAATAGGAAAAGGTACTTTAGCAAGATATGGTCAATTTTGTAAGTTCCTGAACTGTTATTAATTAAAATTATTTACAAAATATACAAATACACACTCTAAAATGTTCTTGTGAGTTATATCTGACGTTTGTAGTTACAGCTTAAGTTAAAGTAAAATGAAAACTTTAAAAAATTTTCCCAAAGGGCATCACCAATACACCCATTTAAAAGTACGAGCAGCTCGCAACAGCATTCCCAAGATATTGAAATTAAATTTAGAAGTTTTAATATCCTGATTTAGATCACTTTATTTGTAATTTAGGTCTCATTTTTTATTAGTTTCATCTCATTTATGGTTCGTCTGCTCCTTCACTGCTCACCATCTGTTTAACTTCAGGTTTTCTGTGTGAGGGTGATTTAAAGTCTCATAAATTCGAACGTCCATTGCTTGTACTGAAAACTGATTTCACAAAACCTTTCCGATGATTTGTAGAATTTTTATGTCACAAGATTCTTCAAAGATTTTCGGGGGATTATTTTTAAAGATTTTTGAGGAAGAGGTTTTTTTTTTTTTTTTTTTTTTTAGTTTCCGGTTTCCTGACGAGTTTCTTTTTCCTTTTTTGTTTAATTTGCCAAAATCTTGGTGATTTCCTTTTCCAATTCTTTGGTATAAAGGCCTTTTGTTCTTTGAATTCTTAGAAGTTATATATATATATATATATATATATATATATATATATATACTTGTTTTGCTTAATCTTTCTCTTTGTGAATTATGTTAACTCGAAGTTAATAAATGGTGAATGACAACTTAAAATCTGATCATTATCAATAATATGCGTTCGAAACACGTTTGGAAATGTTTTATTACTTTAATGAGTTTTCCATAGTCTAAAATTGAGTTTTATATGCGAGACGTTTGGTGATTTGAAAATTTTAATTTAACTTTAAAGTAAGTTAAATTGCTTCGAAAATTATCATCAGCAATCCATAGGAAAATACGATTCTCTTTTAATTTCTGCACTAGCTGCAAAGGAATTCTCTAATATATATATATATATATATATATATATATATATATATATATATATATATATATTAGTGGTGGACGAAATATCCGCATCATTTTCAACATCCGCATCCGCATTTCTGACTGCGGATGTTATGCGGATATTACCTCTAATAAATTATGCAATTTACAATTAAATTAGCTTATAAGGCCCAGTCATGCACATTTCATGTAAAGTATTAATTATGAATGAACAATCAAATATATAAACCTGAAAATATAAATACCTGGTAACACAGAAAATTGAATGAAACTTGTTTTATTGAATTTTCTGTGCCTGAAACTCTTGAGAAAGTTATTATTTTCATCATAATGAAAACATTAATATTAATTTAAATTCTTATGCATTACCTGCCATAATAGTAATATCACGAAATTTGAAAAATTATGTCATATATTCATAATTCTATATTATATTGATAGATTAACTAAATATCCGCGGATATTGAAATTTAAGATCCGCATCCGCAGGTGTTGAAAAACTGACATCCGGTCCACCACTATATATATATATATATATATATATATATATATATATATATATATATTATATATATATATAACCAGCAGTCTAGAGATAAATATGTATTTTACGAATATTTTGAGAACGGGATAATCATCCAATGGTGTAAAAATTGTGATAAATAATAGTTATATAAAGATGTTAAGCAATCTGCAATAAACGAGTAGAATGTTTAAAAGCACTAAAGAACCACAAAGAGCACTTTTATAATAATAAAAGGATTTTTTTTACAATTTCTGAGGAGTCTTAATGAAATTAAGTATCTACAACATAAAAATACGCATTATGCATGTTTTTTTTTTCTTAAAAAGTGTAAGTGTTAAAGTTTTCAGAAGTTAAATCAGTTAAAAACAAATTAAACCAAGTAGTTCAAATGGTTAGTTGTGAAGATGCAAAGTTACTAGTGGGTGGATTAAACGGGACGAATGTTTGAAGTTGTCTAACGTTGATACGTTGTTAGAAAACAATGAATGTGTAACGGGAGAATTTAAACTATGAGGAATTTGATCGTTGAGAGTCAGGCTAAAGTTTGGGAAAAAAAATTAAAACTGCTCCACTGATTAGATGACAAAATGAATGCCTGCGAGTTCTGGGAAACAGCATCATTAAGGAGCATATACACGAAAGGCTCCCAAACACCCGTTGGGATCGTCATATGTATTTTAATTGGCGAGTAGTCTTTCCAATATTGGATGATTGACATCCATCACACGAGAACTCGTATATAAGTAACGAGGGCGGTGGAATCGGAAGCCTTTCCTTTGAAACCAATTACCAATAGTAGGAATGATTGTAAACGCGGGAATATCGCGCTTTAAAAGGCAAAACAGAAAAATGGAGTAAAATTTTCTTTTTTATTATATTTTATTCGATTTTTACTACATTGGAAATTTCCAACAGCGGAGATCGAAACAATTTCGACTAGAATTTTTGCATTCAGAAACAATTTCCGGACGTCTTGAGAATTTGTCAACTCAGTCAATAATTCGTTTGTCTTTGAAAAAGTCTCACCGCCGTAAAACCTACATCTAAGCCAATCTGGGGATAAAGTCTTTTAAAAAGACACATCAACTCTTTCTTCAAAATTAAACTAGGGTTTCCATAAATGTTAATTTCATACACACACCAAAAACAACTATATATATATATATCTATATATATATATATATATATATATATATATATATATATATATATATATATATATATATATATATATATATATATATATATATATATACAACCGGGTCCGAGAATTATCTGTACAATTTTTGGCTGTTATTAAAAGTCAACCATGAAGTGTAGAAATTCCAGTGTTGTTCCATTTTACAGAGAATCTCATTAAATTTTTCTGATACCACGGTTTGACAAGTTTTTTAGAAATGTACGCGGGTGACAGACATTGATGATTTAAAAGCAAGAATCACAGCTGCTATTGAGCGAATTGATGTGGATATGCTGCAGCGTACATGGCAACATTTGGAGTATCGATTGGATGTTTTGCGAATCACTAATGGTGCACATATCGAATGTTTGTAACAACGTTACTTTAATAAAAGAAACTTTTGAAAACAGATTCTAAATAATCTTGTTTAAGAATTTTACGTGTGTTTTCAAGAATTTTATTAAAAGATGAAATTGTACAGATAATGTTCGGACACACTGGAATTTCTAAAAACTTGTCACAACTTGGTATCAGAAAAAACTTAATGAGATTCTCTGTAAAATGGGACAACACTGGAATTTCTACACTTCATGGTTGACTTTTAATACAGCCAAAAATTGTACAGATAATTCTCGGACACCCTGTATATACACACACACACATGAGGTCTGTTCAAAACGTATCCGAACAGGGTGTTTATTTTTAGAACAAGGTCACGCTTGAAGTTGTGACTGTGTTAAACATGTCTTCGAATGTCGAGAAAAGTTGACTGATCGGGTTGCACTTCATTGTGTAGCGTCAGTCCACTGTGGTGAGCCGAGAAAGTTAAACGTGTTTTGTTTCGAGGCGATTTCTTACGATATTTGTTTTTTTTAACTGTGAATTTTACACTGAAGCTTTGAGACGTCTACTTGAAGCAGTTCGAAGAAAACGGCCGCAGAAATGGGAGTCCGGAGACTGGATGCTTCATCACGATAACGCGCCATCTCACTCGTCGCAACTTGTCCAGCAATTTTTGGCCAAAAACGCTAACCCCCAAATACAGCAGCCTCCTCCTCCTCCAGCCTCCATTTAGCTCCATACGACTTTTTTTTTTCGAAGTTCAAACAAACCCTGAAAGGACACCGATTCGATGATGACCATTAAAAGAAATTCGACGGAGCAGCTTTTGGCCATTCCGAAAAGTGCTTTCGAAAAATGTTTTCAACAGTGGTAGGATTGTTGGGCAAAGTGTATGATTTCAGAAGCGTACTTTGAGGGAGATTAAGCCCCAAACCCTGTAAGTACCATATTCTGTCTATAATCGCATCAGTTCGAATACTTTTTGAACAAACCTTATATATATATATATATATATATATATATATATATATATATATATATATAATATATATATATATATATATATATATATATATATATATATATATATATATATAGTGATTGGACCTCGAGGTGGCCACTGACTATTAGTATAAAATTCCCTACAGACTTAATATTTTCCTTTCTGTCAAACTTTCTGCATAATAAGTAAATGTTTTGTTTGAGTGTATTGTTTGCTTAAAAGCATGTCTTCGTTTACCTCCTCGAAATATGAAATTTCAGTCATTTTACACAACAAAAGTTATTCAAAATGTACAAGTTTGTACAAGTTTGTATAAGTTTGTGTGGTTTCCTTTGAATGTTGCTTTGAGTGTCATTGTTAGTGTTTGTACTGTATGTTTCCAGTTTCCCGTTCATTCATTACTCGCACGCTCATTTAGTCTCAGTAACTGGGTAGTTTTATGGCTTAATAAGTCAGTTTTTATATAACTAAGGGCATACTTAACTATATAACTATTGTTACATATATACACACATATAGAGTTATAGGTACATAATTTAGTACTACACTTTCTCAGTAAGGTGCTGAGAGGGAGAGTGGCCTTTGACACTTGTGAAAGAGTGTAAAAGACGTGTAACAATGTTCTCTTTCGCTTCACAATTCACTCGGGAAATCAAGCTCGGTGTCAATGCGATTTTTTGAACTTTTACTTCGAAGGAATCAAGTAAAAATGCGTTCGAACCGGGAGAAACACAATAAGAAAACGCGCGCGCGCATGTGTGTGTTGTGTGTGTGTGTGTGTGTGTGTGTGTGTGAATAAAGATAGAGTGAAATAAATGAATGGATGTTTTGAACTTTTACTTTGAGGGAATCAAGCAAAAATACGTTCAAACAGGGAAAAACACTATAAACAAACGCACGCGTGCGTGTGTGTGTGTGTGTGTGTGTGTGTCAGACTATATATATATATATATATATATATATATATATATATATTTTGTGTGTGTGTGTGTGTGTCAACAAAGATAAGAGTGAAATGAATGAATTAATTTTAACATGTTTTATTGACAAGGTAAATATGTTTCGAGATTTTCTTACTTTTATTTCCTCTTCCAAAAAGTGACCTTGATTTGAGTGACGTTGGGAAGGAAACGGGCGCAGATGCCGTTTCATAAGTCGGTGAATCGCACGAGAAAAAAGTCTGATTCAAAACAAGAAATTTATCATTGGAGAAACTTTACTTTTATTCTTGATTCGTGATTCGCATCAAAACTGTCCTATAAATTTCTGCCGTGTCTCCGCGCGGGATCTATACACACTTAAATGGAGAATATGATTTGGTTGGCTGGTTGGGTGAAGTTAGGTCAGGAAGACTTTGGTTTTGTGTAAGCAGAGATAAAGAAATTGGATTTTTATCAGTTTCAGGAAACCTCCTCAAAATATACTTGCATTATAAAATCGATCCTGTATATCAACTTGCATAATGTCAAAGGTAATCTTACAAAATTTTATTTCGTGGAATACATCTATATATATATATATATATATATATATATATATATATATATATATATATATATATGGGAATGAACTCAGAATGGTCCCCTGAGTTTTTTATGATACACACAGACAGTGCATGGAACAAGGAACTCTTCTGGGATAATTAAATCCACTATAGTCCGAATAAGTAATGGTAAATGACAAATACCATAGTTTTTCTTTTTCATGATGCTAGCCCGACGCGGGCAACGGGTCACTCGCAAAGAGGTCCCATAAATATAGCTTCCCTCACCAGCTATCTGCAAAGCAGACAGGATCCAGCTTTGGGACATGGATCTAGGGTTTAAAGCAGCCTAGCCCTGCTACATTTAGAACCTCAATATAAGCAAAAGACTCGCTGCCTTCACGTCAGATTCGGACTATAGTGGATTTAATTATCCCAGAAGAGTTCCTTGTTCCATGCACTGTCTGTGTGTATCATATATATATATATATAATTTGGAAACACAGTTTACATTAGTTTTTAGCTTTGATGCGTGCCTTTAGGATTAAAAAAAACAAACCTTTGTATCGTAAATTTGGAATTTTTTTTTTTTTTTTATAAACAGTATAACTAGAAAGGGTAAAAATTTGAGAAAATCCTATTGTTAAAAATGAGTCGTAAAATAAAATCGTTCAATCTGAATTATTTATCGCAGCTCCTGCAACATTTCTTAAGGCAAAGAGCGAGTGGAAAGTTTGTCCAGGCTGTTGTTTTAAGGGATCATTTGAGATTTGGGTCTCCGTTTTGTTTTTAGTATCCGATAATGCCTGACCGACGTCACCTTCCTGCTCGTTCCTGTAATGAATTATGAACGTGTTTACTGCACAAAGCCTCGCCGGGATTTACGCTCGTTATTCTTAGAATTTTGATTAAAAATTAAAAATGTTAATTTTTTAGTTAATTTAACATTTTTCAAGATTGAAAATCATAAACGCGTCATACAAAATTTCTACTTTTTGTACTACAGCATTCAGTCAACCTTCAGTGTAATCTCATCCGGGAATTTTTTTGACGATTTATTTCAGGGTAGATTAGATTAGGTTATTAGAATGTCAATGAAATTGCCCGTGAATGAGATGTCTATAGTAGTGTTTCCCAACCTTTCCTGGCTGAAGGATTTTCGATTTCTAGCGTTCAACAACTACTAACGTCCCCCCGCCCCCCACCCGCCAAAAGAAATCCACGCAGCCTCAAAATGAGCCTGTTTCTGTATTGATGTAATAAATGGCGAATGGTCGTTTCATTTGAAATTTCGTCATCTTCACAAACGTTTCAATTACTTATTTTTGTTATTTTCGTGAAATTTTGCGGCACTTCGGTTGGGAAATACTGATGTAGAATATAAATCTCTTGAAACTCGATGCAAAAAATCGGAAAACCTTTAAAAATCCTAAAATTTTATACCCATATCTGGTCCCAAATCATACAAATTTTGCAGACTGCACGCTCACCACTTACAATTATATACTAATTTCAATTATTATTAAGTCTTATAAAGAAAATGTTCCTAAGACCAGTTACCTATTTTCACAAACAAATATTATTTAGACAGTTGTAGACCTAGTTTATTCCACGGTAAAGCCAGGTTTTCCAATGAGGATTCCAGTATTCAGATTTACTGCTAATGGCATTAAATGAAGCCACCAAGTCAAGAAAAATAATTAAATCTTTAATTAAAATTAAAAATCAAATCAAAACGGAAATCCCTATTGGCGTTTTGGGCCAAGCTACAATCCTGTTGTTTATGTTTGTGCGCTGAAAGTAAAATTTCACTAAAAGATATCAGAAACTTTCTTTTTCCTTATCGATGGTCATATTCCAAATCACCAGAAACGTTCAAGTTTGCTTTTTATTTTTCTCTTTAATTCGTGCTGGCACACAAAGTATCACCATATTCAATGTCATTCCCATTTCATTTCGCGTCCAAGAGTGAAAATCTCAAAGGAAGCAATTGTCAAATCAATTTATTCTCATTTTATGCCGTTCTCAGTCTTATCCACGGCTTTCCCACTTTGGTCCAAGTTAGGTTAGGTTAGGTTAGATATAGATTAAGTAAAGTTAGGTTAGGAAATATGTCATTCTTATTTGTCGCCTTTACCGCGATGCGAATAAAAGTGACATTCTTCATCAAATGAAGAAACTCTTTCCTTAAACTTGGATTTCTCACTTTGCGCATTTTCACTCGAGGACCTGCGAATGGGAATGACATTCAGTGGGAAGTAATTGATACATAATCGTACAAAAAAAAAAACTGGACTCCACTTCTTTTTCTTTCTCATCGTAACAATTATGTTTCTAAATCTCGTAAACGTTCCATACATTAAACATAAGTCAGTTTGTCTTTACGTAAAATTGCTTTTAGGACTTAGGAGGGTTTGGAATATCACGGTCGTTATATATTATTGTGCAGTGTATACGGAATTACCATCTATGAATCCGAGAATATATCGTGTGTAATAATAGGGTCTCCCAAACTTATTTTCCTTTGTACTACCTACATCAAAACAAAAGATTGATGGTTCCATCACCCTCAGTTTGTTTTTCTGGGCAGACCTATACATTACCATTATTTTTATTCCAGCAAACTACAAATTCTGAATTTATTTTCGTTTTTATTTTATCTTTTACCAAGATTTAGGTTTTAATATTTACTTACCACAAACGATAGTTCGCGTTTGGGAGCTGCTCTACTATATATATATATATATATATACAGGGTGTCCCATAAGTCCGGCATCAGGAGAAATTCATATTTTTCTATTTCTACAAACCATAATTCATATTTTTCTCTTTCTACAGGCCATAATGTCTGTGATCAAGGAAGAACGAATTCAGATAATTCTACTCATAGGAAATCGGAGTCAAAGAGAGGCCGCTGCTGAATTTAACACACTGTATCCAGATCGCGAGCCAATAACACAGAGTTGTGTTAGCAGACTTGTTGCAAAGTTTAAGGAAACAGGATCCATAGAAGATAAACCACGCAGTGGACCTTCAAGGAGGTCCATTGACGATGATACAGCGACTGCTATCCTGGCTCATTTTAACAGAAGTCCCAATAAGTCTCTTCGGCGATTGTCCGCCGAGACAGGAGTGTCGAAAAGTAGCATCCATCGCATTCTTCAGGCTCACAAATGGCATCCATATAAACTTCAGATCCTACAGAAATTAAGCGAAGATGATGATCCCGACCGGCGGATGGAATTTTGTGAATGGGCTACGGAACAATATGTTCGGGATGCCAATTTCCCGTCCACCATTCTGTTCAGTGACGAGGCTGTTCTTTATGGAAATGGTGAGGTAAATCGACGGAACACTCGCTACTGGTCTCAAAACAACCCTCACTGGTATACCTCTTCAAAGGAACAAGGTGCATCTCCGGTGATGGTATGGTATGGCATTCGGAAGGATCGCATCATAGGTCCCCTCTTTTTCGATGAACATGTCACTGGAGGCACCTACCTACGTATGCTCAAGGAAGAAGCATTTCCCAGTGTCTTGAACGAAGGAAATTTCCCAACATGGTTCCAGCAAGACGGCGCTCCTGCACATTACAGCACTGAAGTAAGGGAATACCTGTACCAACAATTCCGTGGTCATTGGATAGGACGTCGAGGGCCTGTGGAATGGCCAGCTAGAAGCCCGGATCTCACGCCACTAGATTTTTATCTCTGGGGCCACTTGAAAGCGCTGGTGTACGCAGAGAAAATTAGGAGTGTTGATCATTTGCGGCAGCGCATTATTGGGGCATGTAACACCATTACTCCTGACATCATTCACCGTGTGCTTGCTGACTGGGTATCACGTCTGAATTTGTGTATTGAAAACAATGGTGGACATATTGAGCACGTTCTGTAAATAAAAGCTTTTGTTTTGCCTTTTTTTATTATTTTTCCTATGATGCCGGATTTATGGGACACCATATATATATATATATATATATATATATATATATATATATATATATATACAGTATACATGGGCGGACTGAGCGGTCAGGCAATCGGGCATGGACCGAGAGCCCGGGCCATTAGGGAGCCCGGCGGCCTCGGGCCTGCAGTCATCATAAAACAGTGAGTGTGTTCTCAATTGGGTCAAGTGTCTAACCGAACTGTAACATGAAAAAAAATCGGATTTCAAGGGCCCAGGTTGGTGTCAGTCCGCCCCTGACAATATATATATATATATATATATATATATATATATATATATATATATATATATATATATATATATATTTCAACTGCAAACACACACAGTATAATTAACGTAAAGAACGACGCTTGTATAGAAGAACATTTGTTCGTTCTCCCTCCTCATCTTGCGCGGGATGTTCTTCTATACAAGCGTCGTTCTTTACGTTAATTATACTGTGTTGTTTGCAGTTGAAATGTATATATGTGCGGCATGCCGGAAGTGCCCCCTCGAGGCATTGGTTTCTGCGCGTATGTAGGAGAATTACAACTTCTGATCGAGTGAGGCCCATGGTGTAGTGGTTATCATATCTGACCGGCAATCGGAAGTTCCCGGGTGGTTACCTCATTTTTTCATTTGTTCGTTCGTTCTCCCTCCTCATCTTGCGCGGAATGTTCTTCTATACAAGCGTGTTCTTTACGTTAATTATACTGTGTGTTGTTTGCATTGAAATGTATATATGTGCGGCATGCGGGAGGTGCCCCCTCGGGGCATTGGTTTCTGCGCGTATGTAGGAGAATTACGACTTCTGATCGAGTGAGGCCCATGGTGTAGTGGTTATCATATCTGACCGGCAATCGGAAGATCCCGGGTTCGATTCCCGGGTGGTTACCTCATTTTTCATTTGTTCGTTCTCCCTCCTCATCTTGCGCGGATGTTCTTCTATACAAGCGTCGTTCTTTACGTTATATATATATATATATATATATATATATATATATATATACACATGCAAACACGCATTATAATTAACGTAAAGAACGGCGCTTTGTATTGGAGAATTACCCGCGCAAGATGAGAGCGAAAGAACGAAACAAATGAAAACATGAGGTACCCACCCGGGAATCGAACCCGGGATCTTCCGATTGCCGGTCAGATATATATATATATATATATATATATTAGTACACATACTCGATAAATTGAAAATTATGAACAGGAATCCTCTTCAAACTATAATAATAGTATATGGAAATGCATTAAGTTAGGTTCGGTTGATCTAGATTAATACTACATTTGGGTAAATTTGGGCAAGAACTAAGGTTAGGTTAAGTTATGGAAGTTTAAGATGGACTGGTTAAAGTTTGATTACGTTTGGTTTCAAAAGGAAAAAATTAAGTAAAGTTAGGTTAGGCAATTTGAGGTTAGGTTAGTTTAGGCTGAAAAAGCAAAAGTTACATAAAATTATACGCCACAAACTATATATAAAAAATTATACGCCAAAAGCTAGGTTAGGTTAAGTTGCGAAGGAATAAGTTAGATTGCTTAAAATTAGTTTAGGTTAGATTACAAAAGTTTAAGGTATATTATTTAAAATTAGGTTAGGTTGGGTTTAGGAAGTTTAGGTAGGGTTACGATAGTGGAGATCGCAAAAGAATAAATTAGGTTGGGTTGAGTTGGGTAAAGTGTGGTTAGATAGGTCAGGTTAGTTTACGGGAGGTAAGAGTAATAATGAAATTTGAATAGGATCAGAAGGACAACAGTATTCACGCTTTTTTATGGAAGTATTTTTTCCTCTCATTATACTACGTGCACTGAACATTTTTTTTAGGTCACGAGACTGCGTTAAACAGGTCAACAAACACAGCCAATTTCAAAACTGAGCTCGTGAGTTATTTGACCTTAAAGTACTGTAATTAGTCATTAAACCTGAAGTAGTTAATTTGCAGCTGATATTGGGACGAACCTCTCGCTTGGCGATGCAAAATAAATTGACTCATTTCATTTCCTTGAAACGTGTCAAATAACTAATCGCTCGTTCTATTTTCAAATCAGTTGACTAGTTTCATTTTATGACTAATTAGTAAATACACTAAATTTTGAGAAGCGAAATGAATCGTATGGCTAATCGCGCGTCTCGCTGATTAGTACAGAGACTACCAACAGAGTCAAATATAAATGGGAAATATAAAATTACGAACGTGCCATTTGTCCAAAATAAATGTCGTAATAGTTTTACTTCATAAATGTACAGTAGTATACCATATATACATGATATTTATTAAAAACTTATTCTAGTCAAAATCAGCAAATTATTTTACATACAAAAACTGCTAAAGACGTAAACTCATTTGAAAACTTTTAGAAGAAATGCACGAATTATTGTATTAAACATAATGACTGCCACATTACTCCTTACATTAATAGCGCATTAAATTGCTCTTTGATTACATTTTACTATATATATATATATATATATATTTTTTTTTTTATAATAGAAGGGTCACTAAAATATTCGTACATTTTATATATACACATGGTCAGAATATTTCTGTGAAACACCAAAGGGTAGTAGGATGCACTGCATTTCCTAAACAAGTAAGGTGGTCAAATAATATGTAAATCTTAATTGCTAGTCAATGCATTCTTACTATATTGATACCAACAGTCAGATTATTCGTGTGAAATGTGTGAGAGTAGTCAGATACACTGTCTTTCATTAAGAAGTCGGTTAGTCAGATAATATACTTGGTAGTAAAACTTGGTTACTAGTCAAATACACAAGACAGATATTGTTAAAAAGCTGAATAACTTTCTTCATCGGTAACTAATAATTTGACGAGTTCAACCCCTTCAACTATCGTCCAATTGCTTTGATTTCTTGCCTTTCTAAAGTTTTTGAATATATCCATAATAGGAAGATTCTTAAACACCTCTCTTCTTACAATCTTCTTTCAGATCGTCAGTATGGGTTCTGCAAGGGACGCTCTACTGACGATCTTCTTGCATATCTCTTTGACTCTTGGTCATCCTCCTTTCGGGATTTCGGTGAAACTTTTGCTCTTGCGCAAGATATATCAAAAGCTTTTGATAGAGTTTGGCACACGTTCTTAATTTCCCTACTGCCCTCCTTCGGTTTCTATCCTTTTACCTATTACTTCATCTCTGATTTCTCTTCTGGCCGATCTGTAACTGCGGTTGTAGATGATCACTGTTCTTCTCCTAAAATTACACTTTCCAACACCAATTTTGCTGATTTAATTCTAACACCTGTTTTTAGGTAACTTTGGTGTGCTGATTTAAAAATCACCTTAGTTTTTTGCCATCACGTCAGGTTTTCGAGCAATCAAATACGGAGATATCGCATTTTGGCAGGGTTATGCCCAATTTTTTTTTCTTTTCAAAAAATAAGTTTTTACACTCAGAATCAGCATGGAAAAGTAAACAATTGTGCAGGGAGTGAACTTTAATATACAATGGTAATATTGACACATAAAGTGATTAAAAGTGTTTAAATAAGCAAAAAATGAATCCATGATCATGACGTCACGCTCACACCTGGGGCAAATCACAGATACCCAAGATTTTAATATGTTGTACATGACCTTTAGATTTAATGCACAGATTTGCATATTCCACAGATAAAATTTTAACAGCAAAACAGCTGTTAACAGGTCTCAAAAATCATCAATTTTGATAAGTGCCCTTCATGGATCACCCAAAATAGGCATATTGCATTGCACATTGCACGAAAACCTGATGTGATGGACAAAATCTAAGGTGATTTTTGAAATCAGCACATCAATATTATCCAGAAACAGGTCTTAGAATTAAATCACCAGCAAACACGTTTTTTTTTGTTGGGCAGTGTTATTAATAGTAGTGTTCCTCAGGGCTCTTTCCTGTCACCCACATTTTTCCCTTTATTTATCAATATCTATTAAGTCGCATTTTCTGTCCTATCTATTCCTATGCCGATGATTTCACTCCTCACTTCTCCACCCATTTCACAAAGCATTCCTCTCAACAGTTACTCCATGATTCGCGTGGGACGGCTATAGTGCACCTGACCTCTGATTTTTCCACTCTTTCTGATTGGAAAACCTTTGCTGCTTTCAATGCCTCAAAAACTCAGTTTCTTCATCTGTCTACTCGTCACAATCTTCCACACACGACTACCCCATTATCGTGAACAATACACAACTCAGTCTTTCCTCTTCTCTTAACATTCTTGGTGTTTCCTTTTCTTGCGATCTTTCCTGAAAAGTTCACATATACTCTCTTTTTAAAACAGCTTCTAAGAAGTTAGGTGTGCTGTACCTGCTCCGCAGTTTCCTCATCCCCACTCAGTTGCTGTCTCTGTACAGAGGTCTTGTCCACCCCTGTATGGAGTACGCTTCTCGTGTATAGGGTGGCTCAACCCACACAGCTCTACTTGATCGGATGGAATTAAAGCCTTTTCGTCTTATCAATTCCCCGCCTCTTACTGATTGTCTTCAATCTTTCTCTCTTCGCCGCAACGTTATCTCACTCTCTTCACTATCGCCATTATAAAGTACACTACTCTTCTGAACTCTCCAACTACATGCCTCCTCCTTTATGGAGTGCACGCAGTACCAGACTTTCAACATATTCTCATTCCTTTTCTACCCAACTCTCTAATGCAAAGGTTAATCGGTATTTTCAATCTTTTATTTACTCAACTGGTCAATTCTGGAACAATCTTCCTCACTCCATCCTTCCCCCTGTCTATGACCTTCATTCTCTCAAACGCAGTATGTCCAGGCATCCTAAAAATCATGGACTTTGATTTTGGCTCTTCCTCTATGGGTGAGGGAAGGATGCGTTTTTGCGGGCGTTCGCCCTTGGCCCAGCCTTTCTGCTTAAAAAAACTAGGAAATTGACTAGGTAAATTTTAGCTGCGTATATACAAACTGTTACAACATACACAGAAACAATTACTTTGCCTGATGTAATGAATTTCATCGTTTCTTAAGCACACATTACAGTATATGCGCTTCATATTCGTGCGGGATTGGCAAAAGTAAAGAAGCATCTTTTGTTTTTCCATACTTTTTGATTTGATAATAAAAGTCAATATATAATAACCGATTTATTGGATCAATATACTTAGAATCGTGTTCCTTTCCCCTTTGAATTATGCAAAACTGACACATTCTGGCATTCCATTGATGAGCTTTGCCATTTGTTTTTGAGGACAATCATCGTGGATTATAATGAAACAATAAGGAATTTATTTTCATAATATCATCCTTTCGAAGTAACATAATATCCATCCAGATAATAGAAAAATAATGAACGTTGTCTCAAATGTATATACGATTGAAATATTTTGATTTATAAGAAATATTCGACGATGCAAATACACAAATGCGAATTTCAGTGTGAAGAGAATGGTCTTCCGTTTTAATTATGTGCCCTAATTCATACGTACAGTTGCGGAAAAAAGTTTGTAAAAAAGGTGAACACTCAAAAACGCCAAAGTTACTAATTAGTTTATTTTTTCTTTCTTGATTTTTCTATTCTTCTTGGCAAAATTCAAGACATTTCAAGACATTTCAAGAAAATTTCAAAAAATACTAATTAGTAATGTCGGTGGTTTTTAAAAAATTTTTGGCGAATTTTTTCCTGAACTGTACAGGGTGACCACAATGTCTTGTCACCCCAGTAAAATACTAACTGATTTTCGTTTTTCTTTCAGACCCATTTGAAATGTGATAGCAGCAACTATACGATTGAATAACGCATATTGGCTAGTAGTACCTGGGTCCATAAACGACCACGTAATGGCAAAAATCATTGAAAATATTCGTGCAGATTTCCAGGACCGATTAAATCGTGCAGCTCATCCAAAAAGGAGCTGCACGACTGAATCGGTCCTGGAAGTCTGCACGAATATTTTCAATGGTTTTGCCATTACGTGGTCACTCATGGACCCAGGTACTAACCAATATGCGTCGTTCAATCGTATAATTGCTACTATCACACATTTCAAATGGGTCTGAAAGAAAAACGAAAATCAGTTAGTATTTCACTGGGGTGACAGGACATTGTGGACACCCTGTACATAAAGGTGTCTATTAATTATAAGGATATAAGAGTTTTTGTAATACTGTAATCTCATGTTTCTGTCTTTAAATCTCAAAAAATTAAATAATTTCTGATAATCTCTTCTCTCATAATAATTGGGCTATGTAGTACCTATGTTCAAACATTGCTTCCCATTAGATCAGCGAAGTTAAGCGATATTGGGTCTGGATAGTGGTTGAATGGGTGACCTCCAGATGACGTAGCGACGCGTGGTTCGGATCCCGCGTAAAGCTGTAGATTCCCTCCGTCACGTGACCTTTGCCGTTACGAAGGACGTTAAATTCGTAATTATTCATTCGTGATATGGTAAAATTCCCTACAAATCTTAATATTCCAGTTCTACTGGTTAGATAGGCTATACAAATTATCCACTATTTATCACATCGTAACATGATACAAAAAGGATATAATTTTTATTTGGTTTTTATTTCAAATTTTAGAGAAACAAATAAAATCGTAAGTTACTAATGCTTGATTAGTTGAACGTATAAGTTAAGTTCAAATAAAATGGTTACTAATGCTTACCCATAATTAAAAGTATAAGTTAAATTCATATAAAATAGTTACTAATGCTTACCATAAGTGAAAGTATAAGTTCATATAAAATAGCTACTAATGCTTACTTATAATTGAAAGTACACTATAAGTTAAGTTCATATAGAGACAAAGATAAATCAGCCAAAATGTGATAAGAATTTGGCTGACCCCACCCAACACATTTATTATATGAATGTACGTACAGTGACACCGAAGTATAACGATTATATTTATAATTAATTATCAATTATAAGATGATACTAATGAGACAGGAGACGGCCAGAGACTGGCGCAGCGCTCAGACTAACTAATTGATCTAACTCCTGTATTATTATTATTATTATTATTATTACCAGCATCATCAGGAATCGAACCCCCGACTTCATTTCGCTTATAGGGAAATGGTTACTCACCGATCTACGGACGCTAACTTATAAGATGATAACGGATAAAGTTGCAAAAATGAGTATAAGTGAAAAAAAGGCGTGATAAGTAAAGATAAAACATCGAGATTCATAAGCGTGCGAGACACACATACGAGCAGTCGAGCATGAGCTAAATAGGGGCAAAATTCTTGGAAAAATACTGTACCTAATTTACGATGGTGAACTCTGTATAAGTAGAGAAGATGAATGTAAGTAGAGAAATATTGGAGAGATGCGCACGGTAATGAGATGTAAATTAAGGTTAAAAGTATAAATAAAGATTTATTGTTTACAGTATAATTTGAAGATCTTTTGTTGTGACGTAATGTCTTTGAATGATGACAAAAACGAGTAAATCGCAAGAATAGTAAAAAGCTAAAAACGTATAATAACTGCATCGAAGAAAATTGCGAAGGAGACTGTATAAATGTGAATAAGCGATGAGTAGAGGTAATAAAGATAATCTTAGTAATATGTGCTTTTCAGAATATTACGCTGGTTCATAAGTTCAGGGCTCACGAGTTTTAAGGTTGTAAAATGTTAAAAGTCCCGATATTGGCCATAAACACATGCTGTATATGATGGTAGAAGGATATCACAAGTAGAGTAAGTGTAAATAATGGTATGAAAACTGTATGAGTGGAAGGAAATTTTGAACTACAGAATAACAACCTAAGTAAACATTAATTTTATATGATTATGCATCTTGTGTATATATATATACACACTAGCTGTTATGTCCAGCACTTCTTGGGGTGGGCTGATTGTATTAAATTTTAATTATTCAAATAACTTTTTATTTTTCGTCGTATCACTCCTTAGATTATTATTATTATTATTATTATTATTATTATTATTATTATTATTATTATTATTATTATTATTATTATTATTATTATTATTATTATTATTATTATTATTATTATTATTATTATTATTATTATTATTATTATTATTATTATTATTATTATTATATTATTATTATTATATTATTATTATGTGGGCTACGTCGTGGCCAATGTCGTAACACCATTTCCCGGAGATCAGCGAAGTTAAGCGACATTGGGTCTGGGTAGTAGTTGGATGGAGACCGTTCTTTGCGCCCAGATTATGTAGCGACCCGCGGTTCAGATGCCACGTAAAGCTGTAGGTCCCCTCCGTCATATGACCTTAGACGTTGCAAAGGAGGTTAAACAACCCCAATTAAAAAAAAAATATATATATATTTATATTGACTGTAGATCGATCCTGAACCGTCGTTCGAACTCGCCTAAAGTAAGTATATAATATTCTTATGATCATTCACCGAATATCTATCTGCCCGCAGAAAATACTTTTACATTTCTGAACCGATTTCGACCAAACCTCGTATGGTGGAGGGGGGGGGGGGGGGGGTGGGGTGGGGTGGATATGAGTAATGAACAAAAAATATATGTGTCACTCCCCCTCACCACCGATTACTGAGCCGGAAGGCCGTAGCACTGCAATAAAACTATAGAAAAGAACGCAGCCATGAAAATCTTGAGCTTCACAGCGTGTCAAGATTTGTGAAGCTTAAGATTTTCATGATTATAGTTTTATTGACCAAATAATTGAACCCCTAGTAATAATATATATATATATATAATATATATATATATATATATATATATATATATATATATATATATATATATATATATAAGTGAAGAAAAACCCAAATGTCTAACACTAGAAAAGAGAATTGGATAAAATACTTAAAGAGGTAAGGAATTAAATAAATATACATATTAGTATGAGAGAGAGATAGAGAGAGAGAGAGAGAGAGAGAGAGAGGAGAGTTACAAGGACATGCAAGAAGAAGCCTCAAAGACCGTTCGGTCTACTCGGAGAGGTTCCTGTGATTAAACTAATGCATATTTTAATTATTATAGCCAGGGCTGTGCGGGTCTATCACTTTCGAGTCGGGTCCGGGTCATTTTTCTAATTTAACTTTCGGGTCCTGGTCGGGTCTGGGTCTGGTCCATTATTAAAAATGTAATAATTATAATCTGGTATAGGATAGGTAATAAGACTGCTACCGTAGCTACATTAACATGTTTTCTGAAACACAGTAAAACATTATATGGCTATACGGTAGTAGCCTAACCATATACAGTAGAATCCGTTTATTGTAATCACCGATATTGTTATCAATCGCCTAATATTATCAGAATTAACAGTTCCAAAACATCGAGGTTAAATTACATTATAAAACCTCCGCTTATAGTAATCAGTTTCGGTTATAGTTATCAGAATCTTAAAATGACTCATAAAATGACTCGGCAGATTTCACCACTTTTCATCGGTCTTTCCACTCCAGCCTATTTATTGGTTCAGTTACATGCTAGCTTTCGTTCAAGACGGTAGTCTTAAACAGTGGTTACAGTGCTAACAGTGCTTAAACATTGCTATAATTTGTTGGTTCAGGTCCACTCTAGCTTTTGTTAATTGCTAAAAGAATTTCCCTCCTTGATGCCCTACATCTTATAACAATGTCATGGAAACAAGTGACTGAGAGAACCATTGAAAACTGTTTCACAAAGGGTGGCTTCTTTAAGAAGGGCACGGAAACATCTCCAAATGAAGAACCCGATGCTATTGAAGAGGAAATCATGGAGAAACCCCCAGATGGTATGTCAGAAGAAGATTTTAAAAGCTGGTTGGCCATTGATGAGGAAATTCAAGTGGCAGCTACCATGACATCATCAGAAATATACCAAGCTGTTACTGAAGCAGGCTCTGAATTGGCTGAAGAAAGGGAAGAGAATGACCCTCCAACAAACGCTCAGATGCGAGAAGCTCTGCAAATACTTCGTCGCGGCGTGCAACACCGATCTGCTGAATTTCAAAAGCATTATGATTATGAGCGCTTTATTAATGACTTACTGCAAACAAACCGCAGGCAAACAACACTAGATGAATTTCGACAGTAAATATTAAAGGTATGAATTTTTTAAATTGTTTTATTACTGCCTTTTAACTATTTTAACTTTTCTGTTTTAACATACACCGCTTTATGTTATCAGTCGGTTATTATTATCAATATAGCTGCGTTCCAAAGTGATTATAATAAGCGGATTCTACTGTATATTAATTAATCCGATTTTGGAAATGTTTGAAAGTCGGTATATTAATTGCATTAATATTTAATAGTAACTAGGTATAGTTATACACGCATTGCTAAGGGGCAAAGTACGATGTATGATTGCTCTCTTCAGCCCCCTTATTCTAAATTTTAATTAATTTTGTGAAAACAAATTCTATATTTTTTTGAGTGAACTCAAATGGAAATTATCATCTTCTTGCATTAAAATTAAATACTTTGTTTATCTTAAAAACAAAAATAAAACCGATAATATGAAATAATTAAAGTCATTTGGTAGTAATATTGTCTTTATATTTTGAGGGCAACATATTCTGTGAACTCCTTCAAAACAGGTATTGATCTAGCGGCATAGCCTATACTTATTTCTCCTAGAACCTAGATTGAAAGTTGTGGCAAGACAGGAAAGAGATTTCTGAATTTTTAACCGATTTTTTTTTATTTTGAATATTCACAATTACACAGTATGTATATATATATATAATATATATGAATTTTTCACGAAAGTAACAGCGCATTCTACACTATTTTATTTGAGAAGACTTTATTCCCCAACACCGTTCGATCGCAAACACAATACTGCGTCTAATAACACTGCCCAACACCAATTTTGCTGATTTAATTCTAACACCTGTTTTTAGGTAACTTTGGTGTGCTGATTTAAAAAATCACCTTAGTTTTTGCCTATCACGTCAGGTTTTCGAGCAATCAAATACGGATATTTTGGAGATATCGCATTTTGGCAGGGCTATGCCCAATTTTTTTTCTTTTAAAAAAATAAGTTTTTACATATTCAGAATCAGCATGGAAAAGTAAACAATTGTGCAGGGAGTGAACTTTAATATACAATGGTAATATTGACACATAAAGCGATTAAAAGTGTTTAAATAAGCAAAAAATGAATCCATATTAAAGCAACACGGGACCAGTTTTCTTAACATTGTCTTTTTCTTGTTTTCTTACTTTTCAGTGCTGATAAATTTTCTCTTATAGGACTTCCTAGAATGAGAGATGTCAAGACAATCTCTTTGCAGGCTCCAGCAGTAGTCAGCCATCATATGGGTATCCCATCTTCCTTGGTATCGTTCTTCCATCACTTTGATATCTTGGTGGAATCTTTCACCTTGCTCTTCACTAACATCAAGATTTTCTGGAAATTTATCCAGATGACTGTTGAGATAGTGAACTTTAATGCTCATGTTGCAACCCAACTGCTGAAGTTTACAAGTAAATCCTTTACAAGATCTTTATAATTTTCAGACTTTTTGTTTCCTAGGAAGTTCTTAACTACTGCCACAAAAGCATTCCAAGCTCTTGCCTCCGTTTCGGTCATTGAGTTACTGAACTGCGGATCTTTCATCAGTTTTCTTATCCACAGATAAAAATTTAACAGCAAAACAGCTGTTAACAGGTCTCAAAAATCATCAATTTTGATAAGCGCCCTTCATGGATCACCCAAAATAGGCATATTGCATTGCACGAAAACCTGATGTGATGGACAAAATCTAAGGTGATTTTTGAAATCAGCACATCACTATTATCCAGAAACAGGTCTTAGAATTAAATCAGCAGCAAACATTTTTTTTTTGTTGGGCAGTGTAATGATTGCGAAAGAGAATTTCTTTGCGGGTTCAGAATGAGGCTTAGAGCGGAGAACAATCTTTCAACGCTAACTTGTGCGCACGGAGTAGACAATGCTACCAAGGCTGCCTGTTTTAATTCTCCTCTCATTTCCATCCACCATTTCATGGGATATTGATGGATCAATTTCCCAGCTGAATCTCTCTTTTTCGCGAGGCGAGGACATTTTTCAAACTGTATCACGCCTGCTTCAAACTTCGCACTCAGTGACACAGTTTGAATTCGTCCTTCCTTCTGGAGAAGTCTTTCCTTTTGTCGCAATTCTTTTTCAACTCTCAACTCACAAACAAACAATAAAATACAGGGTGTACATAAAGTCAGGATCTATTTTTGTGAAGCACTTGGAAATTATATGGAATTTAATCATAAATTGATAAAGTGGTAACATTTATTAAATAATTAAGAGTAGGATTCGACGTGACGCCCATCAGTATCCCTGCACAGCTCAAATCGTTCCGCAGCATTTCTAAACACATTCTGGAGCATTTGCGGGGTTATGTTATCTGCAGCAGTTCGTATACGTGTACGTAAGTTTTCAAGACTCGTAATCTTCGTCTGACAGACGTGCGATTTGATAAAGCCCCATGCAAAGAAATCTAAAGGGGTTAAATCTGGTGACCTCGCTGGCCAAGGTCTGTTGCTTCCGCGTCTGATCCAGCGATTTGGAAAACGTCCATTTAGATAATCCTGAACAATTTTGGCATAGTGACAAGGAGCACCATCATGTTGAAAGACGACGGTACTAACAATCCTATCCCCGTCGTCTATCAACATGATGGTGCTCCTTGTCACTATGCCAAAATTGTTCAGGATTATCTAAATGGACGTTTTCCAAATCGCTGGATCGGACGCGGAAGCAACAGACCTTGGTTGCGAGGTCACCAGATTTAACCCCTTTAGATTTCTTTGCATGGGGCTTTATCGAGTCGCACGTCTATCAGACGAAGATTACGAGTCTTGAAAACTTACGTACACGTATACGAACTGCTGCAGATAACATAACCCCGAAAATGCTCCAGAATGTGTTTAGAAATGCTGCGGAACGATTTGAGCTGTGCAGGGATACTGATGGGCGTCACGTCGAATCCTACTCTTAATTATTTAATAAATGTTACCACTTTATCATTTTATGATTGAATTCCATATAATTTCCAAGTGCTTCACAAAAATAGATCCTGACTTTATGTACGCCCTGTATATTAGGATTAGGCTATTCTTCCGTCACCGTTTACTCTCCACTTCCAGTGAGTCATTTGGAGGGTGGAGTGATAATTCAATACATTGTTGCCAAATCTAAAGGCGCACACATAAATTTTGTAAACTAAAAACCCGGCTGTGCGGGTCCTTCACTTTGGGGTCGGGTCTGGGTCTGGGTTAATTTTAAAATTCACTGTCAGGTCCGGGTCTTTTTTCTAATTCACTATCGGGTCCGGGTCCGGGTCTTATCTCACTTTCGGGTTAAACTCGGGTCTGGGTCCGGGTCCGGGTCCGACCTGCCAGCCCTGATTATAGCAGTAGTAGAAAACTGGATAGGAAAGCATAATGCTCTGACCCCCACTCTCCGTTCCCTCCCCGCCAAAGGCGGGTACGGAAGAAGGATAAAGAAAATACCTTGACTCTGGAAAAGTAGACAAGGAAATTTTACAGAAAAGAGGAGAATATATGAACTAGTTCCACAATTACGCTATGCACAGATAGAAATCGTACACTAGATAGCACAGTTATATAAACTGACTCATAATATATTTGTGTTGATCTCATATCAGCTACTTTGTATCGTCACAAAAACCTCGAACCCATGGTTTTGATTTTATACAAAATATTTACACTTCTATTTACCGAAGTATCGGTCCAACAAAGACCCCTCTAGGCTCTCCGTACAAAGACTCCTCTAGGCTAACCCCAAAAGGATTAAAGATAAAGGTTAAACTTTCCGTGTGTATACCCATGTACGTGCAAAGCCATCACGCCGACAAAATGATGAACTGTTTCTACAGGAAAGGGATTGAAATAGGAAATAAGAACAGAAATCAGATTTTCCCCACCATGCCCTTACCCGTCACGTGTATCCAGTCACCCAAGAGAAGCGAAAAAAAGAAATCGTGACGGCAGAAACGCAACTCTACCTCACCTAATCCATGCTATGCATATTTTTTTTGTTCGTTACGAAATTATTAGGGATGTTGCAAATATCCGCATCCTTGGAACATCCGCAGGTATAAATCTAAATATTCGAAACCCCTCCGCATCCGCGGGTGTCGATTTTTTGACATCCGTAGTATCCCTAGAAATTATGCATTTCTACAAAATACGTTTCTACTCTATTCTTAGACCTATCAACAAATCAAGCAAGTGTGTGAACATGTTTTCTTTAATTGACTGAGTCATGTGCTGGTTTTTTTTGTGTATTTTTGGGGTATTACATGTAAAATTTCAAAAATACACCTTGAAATTTGAATCAACATGTAATTAAAGAATTATCACAAAACAAATTCAGCCTCCAGGTAAAATCTTTTACTAAAAAAGAATACAGGGTGATTCAAAAGTCAGGTTACATGGGGCTTTTCTGTTTCTTTGCAGGTAAATGAGTTATGAAATGTTATCGAAGGAGGAGCGCATTGATGTGATATTCCTAGCTGGCTGCACAAGTGCATTGCCATTAACGGTGGCCATATCGAACATGTGATGTGACTATTCCCCTGTATCATTACATAATACAGTATTTCCCTATGTAACCTGACTTTTGAATCACCCTGTATATATAAAATAATATAATAAACTTTCCAATAAAACGTGTAATTGCTGGCATTATAAATTAAAATTAGACATAATTAATGAAGTCCTAGGCTAGGCTAGCTAACATTTTTAATTTGTATAAACCTCACTTTATATTTTGTAGTAGAAATATACAAATATTTAACTAAAAATTCAAACAGCATATTTTACATCTCATAAAATAGACAATAAATACAGTATATCCCTAGGCTATTAACAATATATTTTACATAGGACTAGCAGTAATATATTTTATAGCAAAATAGTAAAAAAATATTATATTTTTATTTCAACATGTAACCAAAAATGTAATTGCATTAATGTAACATAAAAATGTTTCCTCACACACACACACACACACACATACTATATATTATATTATAATGGAGGTACTGTAAGTGCGATATATATATGTAACCAAAAAACTATAGAAAAGAACGCAATCATGAAAATCTTAAGCTTCACATTTGAGCTCATTGTATCAAGATTTGTGAAGCTTTAGATTTTCATGGCTGCATTCTTTTCTATAGTTTTATTGACCAAATAATTGAACCGACAGTAATTGGAAAGGCAGCCATGGAAATCTTGAGCTTCACATTGTGTCAAGAAGATTTGTGAACCTTAAGATTTTCATGACTATAGTTTTATTGACAAAATAATTGAACCCCCAGTAATTGGGGGGGGCCGCAGGCTCCCCAGTTACTGTCAGTTCAATTATTTGGTTAATAAAACTATAGAAAAGAACGCAATCATGAAAATCTTAAGCTTCACATTTAAGCTCATTGTATCAAGATTTGTGAAGCTTTAGATTTTCATGGCTGCGTTCTTTTCTATAGTTTTATTGACCAAATAATTGAACCGACAGTAATTGGGGCGCCGCAGGCACCCCAATTACTGAGACCCAAGGTGAGAGGGATGGGAATGATGTTCAAAATAAATACGCCGTAGGCCCACAATTCGATTCGGTTTGGGCCGAATGCCCAAGTACCACAGATCTAGCGAAATCGGGGCGTAGCGCTGATCTTTTGCTGAAAGTCCTGACAGAAAGAAATGAAAAGGGAGTATTTGTTGACAATTATATCTACAAGGAGATTCTTCAGTAATGAAATAAAGATAAGTTTATGATGAAGTGTTCTTTTTTATATTTTATAACAGGAAATAATACCTTGAGGTAAGAAAATTCATTTCCTAGATGAAGTAACTGGCCGAGGGCTCCAAGCCTTCCGCAGGAAATAGCAAAAACCGCCCGTAGGGCGGTATTTTTGCTAGTATATATAATGATACATCTATGATTTTGAAAATACACCTAAAATTTGAAACATTAGGTGTATCATACATCTAGACATTTTTGAAAAAAAAACCCAGGTCATGTGTATGTGTCTGCCAACTCTTTGAATATCGCCGAGTTTCAACTTCAGTCTCCCGTTGTGCAAAGTGTTATGCAGCAAGTAATATAGTGAGTCGTTCACGCTTTGAGGTGTTGTGCCACCACGAGAGTAGAGAAAATCTCCGGCGAGGAAAATCAGTGGAAGGTCCCTGCATCTATCCCCGTCTACCTGTCCTTATGGAGAATGAGTGTTTCGTGGGTGATCGCCCGTTGTTGCTACGGCGAATTTAGGAGTCTCTCATTTAGAGATGTTTATGAGGCAAGTGATCAAAAAATTAGTTGCTCGATGGTTGATCATGCTATGTGAGGCACAATACAGCCCGAGACGTCTCTTTAGAGAGAGAGAGAGAGAGAGAGAGAGAGAGAGAGAGAGAGAGAGAGAGAGAGAGAGAGAGAGAGAGAGAGAGAGAGAGAGAGAGAATTTTTTATTTTGCATTTTTATGGCAATCAATTCAACATTCAGCTCATCCAACTGTACATTTTACTTGTTACTGAAAACACCAGATTTCATTTTATTGACATTTCAAAAAAGTTTGTTAAAGGTCAACCAGTCTATAACTTTGGTAAATTCATTTTTAAACGTCTCTTTCACCGTACTAACATCTTTGCAAGATAAAAGCGCTTGTATCATCCGCAAACATTATCAAGTTAAGTATATTTGAAGAGCGTTAAAGATTATTTATATACACTCTACAGTAAAAACAACAGTGAACTGAAAAATGAGCCCTGCAGCGCTTATGTTTCACAATCATATTAATGGGATAGTGAATGCTGCAAATTGATATCTGCTGGACAAATAACTTCTAAACCAGTCGTTATTAATACCTCTAAAACCACAGTAATACGCACTAAAAGTGGTAAACAATTTTTATTATTAATACCTCTAAAAACACAGTAATAAACACTAAAAGTGATAAACAATTTTTCCTGATTTATTTAGTAATTTCATTTTTCTTATATTTTAGTGCAACTTAACTATTATTAATACATGGTATTAGTAATATTAGTAATTAACTAAAAGGATTAGTAACACGTACGAGTTTGATTTTGTTTAATTACTCGAACAATTTAATAGTATTTAATAGTTACTCTTTAGAATCAATGAATAAAATTTAGATGAAAACGCTAAAGTAACTTTTAAAATATGAAACAACAGACCACAATAACAAAACTTTCATTTTGCCAGAGCACTGCAAATTACTTAGTTGATGGGGTTGTTTAACCCTCCCTTTGCAACATCTAAGGTATTTAACGCGGATGACCTACAACTTTACGTGGGATCCGAACCACGAATCGCTACATCAGCCGGACGCGGAGGACAGTCTCCCATCCAATTATTCTCCAAACCCAATATCGTTTAACTTCGCTGATCGACGAGGAAGCGACGTTATGACATTGACCACGACGTATCCCCCGCAAACTACTGGCATTAGTTAAATTTTAAAACGTTTGAACAAACTTTACTAGAATCTTTTACGTGCGTATCGTCCGTTGAGCAGAAAAATATTATGGTCTGTAACATCAAAGGTCTTCCTAAATTCCATGAAATGAAGATAACGATTTTTTATCCTCTTTTGGCGACATTGATGCTTCCCGTAAGATTTAAGATAGCCATTTCACTCGATTTTTCTTCCAAAAGCCAAACTGATGCGGAGAAAATTTTATATAAATCTAAATAATAACTTAATTTATACATTTAATTTAGCCAATTTTCTAAAAAAAAACAAAAAAAAACAAAAATTATCTTTTCATCAATTTTACATTTCTTGCTCTGATGTGACCGTTGTTTGTGCGTGGTTATAAATATGGTACTCCATAAAACATTTTGGGAGGTACAATAAAATTAAAATGATGTTTCTATTTTTATCTTTCCACTTGTCATTTCGTTTTACATTATTTTATATGAGTAGTTCTGCTCTGAACAACACTGTCTCGGTGAACACCATGTCTGTTATATGATGAAAACGCTTATTGTTAATTTATAAGTAGTTGAACAGTGGCTGCGTGGATGTTGATTTTCGACTTAAAATGCGTGTAGTGATTCCGGTAAGCGAATTTCAGTTAGTTGGTTGTTATTTCATTTATTAGTGGTACGTTTAAAAAAAAAAACTTAAAATAAAAAAAATTGCAAATAGAATTAAAGCTTCGTTGTCCTTCGCCAACATAGCTAAAACTGGCGAATAAAGGAGACATTATTTTATTGTATACATTCAACGCGTTTGCCATAATTACCAATTAATATTCTGTAATAAATTATTAAACAAAAAAAAACAATAAAATAAAAAGTTTAAAAAATAAAAAAATTCAATTTCTTTTTTCAACTGCCGAGATGCCAAACGTTAAATTTTATCATCCTTTTCATTCTTTCACTTAAAAAAATGATAAATCATCACCTCCATAAGCTCATAACACTGAACATTAAATTTTAAATTGCTTTTTTAACCTTTTCTCTGTGGCTTATACGACCGTAGTTCACCGACAAATCATTCACATCAAACATGGATTGGTGAATTTTGAAAAAGGGTGTTATATATATATATATATATATATATATATATATGTAAAGAACGACGCTTGTGTAGAAGAGCGTTCCGCACAAGATGAGGAGGGAGAACAAACAAATGAAAAATGAGGTACCTCCCGGGAATCGAACCCGGGATCATCCGATTGCCGGTCAGATATGCTATCCACTACACCAAGGACCTCGATCAACCAGAAGTCGTAATTCTCCTACATACGAGCAGAAACCAATGCCCTGAGGGGACACCTTCGCATGTTCGTTCTCCCTCCTCATCTTGTGCGGAACGCTCTTCTACACAAGCGTCGTTCTTTACATTAATTATACTGTGTGTTGTTTGCAGTTAAAATGTATATATGTACGGCATGCGAAGGTTCCCCCTCAGGGCATTGGTTTCTGCTCGTATGTAGGAGAATTACGACTTCTGATTGATCGAGGTCCTTGGTGTAGTGTATAGCATATCTGACCGGCAATCGGATCTGGGAACCATTATAATTGGAAACAGGTTAGCCCGTACTTTAAATTTCATCAGAATCATTTACCACTTCGCTAGAGAGAAGGCAAAGAAAGTACACTTCTAATTATGAAAATCTTGCAGTAAACAATTGTCTTGCTTGCATGTATTGGTACTGCATTTGTAAATTGTATGGTGATAGAATTAATATAATTGATTCAAAAAATAAAATGGTCATTTTCTTCCGAGTTGTTTATTCATACTGTATATTTTGAATAGTGACTTGGACATATAATGAGTTTGCTCGTTTGTACACAAAAAACATTCATAATAAAATACTAAGTAAACATGGGGGCCCATATACCAATCTTTCCCCGGGGCCCGGGGCAGCACTCGGCGCCCTGAGTACTACAGATAAACAGACCAGACTGTATAAAATAGTAAATTATACAAGATGAATTTTAACTTTACGTTTACTCCCTAAAAATATTTTGCAATTCGAATTGCAAAATATTTTTTGCGTAACCTCGAATTTACGTAAGTCGACGAAACGTAAGTCGAGGAGCGCCTATATATATATATATATATATATATATATATATATGTGTGTGTGTGTGTGTGTGTGTGCCCTCACCAGCGTTCCAACCCACAACGACGGGATAAAAGTAAACACAACTTATCATACATTTAAGCAACCCTTTCGCACTCGAGGTAATGACTAGCATTTAATTCAAACTGTCTGGTGCAACGCTGGGGGTGCCGTTAATGCAATATCCTGCATGAATCCATACGATTATACATATATATATATATATATGGTGGTGTCGGTGGTGTATATCGGTGGTGTAGTGGTTAGCGTCGCTGACTACGAATCCATCGATCGGCCCGGGTTCGAGACCCGGTGACTGCAGCCGGCGCGCAGCAAAACCCAGCTGTTCATCCTTCCACACAATAAAAAAGTGGTTGGTAGATAAATGGGTACCCTGGGTGGCCTAGACGCTGGGCTGCTGGTGGGGCGTGGTTCGGATTCCACGTTAAACTGTAGGTCTAAGGTGGAGTGAAAAGCTTGACCTTCGTCAGAATGAACAATTCGGCCAGAAGCAAAACCAAGGTTAATTATAATATATATATATATATATATATATATATATATATATATATATATATATATATCGTTATATATGCCAAATGCCAATAAAATATCCTAAAAATATACATTTTCGTAAAAAGTAGAAAACGCAAGAACAAATAATTCAAGATAAGAAAACGCTTTTATACGTTTAAGAGATATTGCAGCAGTTGTCATGACAACGAAAATTGTTCTTATATGTAGTAAATCTAACTGAAGTGTAGTGAAGTTGAATTATTTGAGGACAGTGTAAATATTTGATTTCTTTAGATCAAAAAAACAGTTATTTGATATTGACGTAAGTTTTTTATTTGTAGCCTTCTGGCAAACATTAACGGAAATAGTTGTTCTATTTATTGTACCATTATTAAAGTTGCCATTCAAAAAATTCAGTTTTGGTTGAGCCACAGAGTGCCTAAAAACCAGATAGGTCGCTTCTATAGTAATTAATTTGCTTAGCAACCAATCGTTGCTAGGGACTTTTCTAAAGAATGGTCAAGTTATAAATACGAGCACTACACAATAATCACAACTTTTATTTCTGCATTAATACTTTCTAAAGAACGCCTAGCTGATAGGCAATGCATAGGCTTAACCCCATTTAGAGTATTATTTATTTATATGTACATAGTTCTGGTGTACTATGTACCTTAGGGTACCTGTACATCACATGGTACACGTTAGTGTACTATTTAGTGTACAGGTGATAGGCATGGGCGTCGATTGCGGGGGGGGGGGGGAACGCAGGGGACATGTCCCTCCCCACTTTTTACAAAGGGGGGCAGCCTACCAGTTGTCCCCCCACTTTCGTGGATGAATTGCAATAAATGCTAATTATTAATGGCACCTAATAAGACGTTATATGCAGTGGTGTAGTGCTAAATAAAGAAGTGAGGGAACGCATTTTGAAAGTGTTACTTACTCAGATGCGGGGGGGGGACAATGGCGAGCGCGGCGAGCCCATACAGCTGGGGTTCCGGGGACACTGTAAGCCCCACGGGAAATCTTTTGAAATCTGACCAATTTCAGGGATATTTTGAGGTCATATGCACTGGATATTAGGATATATTCCAAGGTTGAAGATGCAGTATTTCCAGTGTCATTAGATATATGACATCCAGTACGATCAATGAAAATAGCTAACAACTGGAATGATTAACTAAAAAAAAAAGCTAACAACTGGTACGCCGTGGTGACTGTTTCACCAGATCTTTATAGGCTAGCATTGCTCAGTCGAAGCTAAAGAAATGAAACAGTTAATGATTCTTTCTCATATTTCTTCTAGGGGTGGGAATTCAAATTTCATGACGTTAGAGATTTGTAAGTTCGGATTTATTTGAAATAGTGAGGGAACGCCGTTCCGTCTACCAAAAAAAGTAAGGGAACGCCGTTCCCACGCGTTCCCACAGCACTACACCACTGGTTATATGTCGTATTATATGCATATGCAAATGTAATAGCAATATCAGACTCTTTGTGCATAATTTTCAAATATCCTTTACGCCTGGAAGCCCTTTTTTACCTGACTGATGAACGCATCATCCTGATACCATTAGAGAAGTTGATCAGTTATTCAACCTTTGCAATGTGACCAATTTTGATGAAATTGAAAATAATACACGATCCACCATTATATGTATTAAACCAGCGATCCCTGACCTGTGGTACACGGGGCTCTTTTAGCTGGTAAGCCCCCACCCCTTACAGAGGGAGAAGAGAGCCAAAATCAAGGTCCAAAGTTTTCTGGATGCCTAGACACTCTGCGTTTGAAAGATTGGTCATATACAGGGGGAAAGATGGATTCAGGAAGATTGTTCCAGAGTTCACCGGTTGAGTAGATGAAAGAGTAAAAATACCGATTAACCCTTGCATTAGAGAGTTGGACAGAAAAGGAATGAGAATGTGTTGAAAGTCTGGTACTGCGTGCTCTCCTTAGGAGGAGGCATGCAGTTAGAGTATTCAGAAGAGCAGTGTCCGTTATAATAGCCACAGTAAAGAGAAAGTGAGGCAACAGTGCAGAGAAGAGAGACTGAAGACAGTCAGTAAGAGGCAGGGAACTAATGAGAAGAAAAGCCTTTGATTCCACCCAATCAAGTAGAGCTGTGTGGGTTGAGCCACCCCAACACATGAGAAGCGTACTCCATACAGGGGCGCACAAGACCCCTGTACAGAGAGAGCAAGTGAGTGGGGATGAAGAAACTGCTGGGCCGATACGCATACTACTAACCTCTTAGAAGCTGTTTTGGAAAGAGTATATGTGATCTTTCCAGGAAAGATCACGAGAAAAGGAAACGTCAAAAATTTAAGAATTGAATCTTCTTCTCCTTCCAGAAAGGAAGGATTGAGTTGTATTGTTGAATATTAGGCGATAGTCGTGTGGAAGATTGGGACGAGTAGACAGATGAAGGAACTGAGTTTTTGAGGCAGTGAAAGTAGCAAGGTTTTCTCTGCCCCAATCAGAGATAGTAGAAAGATCAGGTCAGGTGCATCATAGCCGTCCCACGCGAAGTATAGAGTCACTGTTGAGAGGGATGCTTTGGGAAGTGGGTGGAGAAGTGAAGAATGGAATTATCGGCATAGGAGTGGATAAGACAGGAAGTGCGACTTAAGAGATCACTGAGAAATAAAAGGAAAAGAGTGGGTGACAGGACAGAGCCCTGAGGAACACCACTATTAATAGCTTTAGGAGAAGAACAGTGGCCATCTAAGGGGTTCCAAAAAACCTTAGCTCTCCCATTTGCAGCTTACATGTTTACTTATATCGAAATAGTTTTTAGTGATTATAAAAATATATAAAATTCTTTATTTATTGCAGGTATTAAAATTACTCTAGCTGATAAAGTGATAATATAATGGCTTCTCAATTAATTGGTGATTCGGAGAGGCAACGTGATAGATCGCATACGAGCAATAACATTTCGGGAAGCTCGTGATGCTGGAGCCACCTTTATAACACGTTCATGGGTTGCCAAAAAGTTGCGAAGAAGTGAGGACTTTGTCAAAAGAAATTGGAATAAAACTTTGGATGAATGTGAAATGGATACAACCAAATCTGGGCGCCCAAATTTGCCACTCTCTCAGGAAACAAAGGACATCATTGAAGGCGGTACGCGTAAGCGGAAAAACAGCTGTGCTAAACTTTCTAGAGAGATCGAAGTGTTGAGAGGAAAGATCGTTAGTGGTGAGATCATTCGACTGTACCGTCATAGGCAAGGTTTAAAGCCTTGGTATGAACTTCCAAAGCCAAGAAAACTCAACTCAACTTAACATCGATGACAGAATGTGGTTTGCCCATTATCTTGAAGATTGGGATGTGGATGATTTCATGCATTTAGTGTCTCCGATGAATTTTTTGTTTACGTAACACGTTGGCCTAACTACCAAAATGATCGAGTGTGGGCCACAACACCAGATGAAATCGATGACAATGAACATTATCGCGAATTATTAAAAAGTCCAGACTGTGTTGGTGTGTTTGTTTTGTTCACTGCAAAGAAGCTCATGTGGGTGCTGAAGCAAATGGTCAGAGTTGGGATGGACAGTATTTTCGTGATATTATTCTATCCAGCATGTCATTCCTTTTCTAAGAAACCCAAACAATGTTATGGATGTCGATCAGGTCACACTTCTGCACGATAAGGCCCCCTACTTTAAGGCATTAGCCACTCAACAGTTGTTGCGGAACCATGATATCATTTCTTTGGAAATGAAGAATGGCCAGGAAATTTCCTGACCTGAACGTCTGTAAACACATTGGATCAGTTATAAAGGACAAAGTTGAATGTCTCTTGTTTCAAGAACCTGCAGCAAATCGATTTTCGAAGGATACAATGACGCAACACATTGAAACTGTTTTAGCAAATTTGCGTAACGATCAAGATCTATTCACGTCACTTTTGGCAAGCTACCCAAAGCGAATTCAGGCTGTCTTGGAAGCCAATGGCGGGAACACCAAGTTTTAATTGTTTCTCATTAAATGCAGGATTAAATTCTCTTTTGTAAGGTATGTTTAGTTTTATTGTACCTCTAATGGTTTAGGCCATGGGCGGGGGGGGGGGGCTAAGGTTTATTGGAGCCCCGTACATTCTACAACCGATTCTACTGATCGGCTAGAAAGGAAATCAGAGATGAAGGCACAAATAGAAGGATAGAAACTGAAGGAAGGCAGTTTCGAAATTAAGGGTTTGTGTCAGACTCTATCTAAAGCCTTTGATATGTCTAGAGCAGTGGTAAAGGTTTCACGGAAATCACGAAAGGATGACCAAGAGTCAGAGAGATATGCAAGAAGATCGTTAGTGGAGAGTGCCTTGCGGAACCCATACTGACGAGCTGAAAGATTGTGAGAAGAGTGTTTAAGAATCTTCCTATTAAAGATAGATTAAAAACTTTAGAAAGGCAAGAAATCAAAGCAATTGGACGATAGTTGGAGGGTTAAGAACGGTCACTCTACTTTGGGACAGGCTGACTAACGCGAACTTCTAACAAGAAGGAAAAGTACCAGATGAAAGACAAAGACGAAAGAGTTTGCCTAGGCAGGGTGTCAGCACAGAAGCACAGTTCTTGAGCACAACAGGAGGGACACCCTGAGGATCGTACGCCTTCGTAGAGTTGGGCCCAGGTAGGGCAGAAAAAAAACCTTGTAAGATATTCTAATTTCATACAAAAGTAAGTCAAAAGGAGGAGGAGATGGAGGAACAGCACCGGAATCGTCCAGGATTGAGTTGGGGGCGAAAGTAACTGATAATTACTTTAATAATAATGTATTTATAAGAGTAATATTATTTGTAGATGAAAAATTCGCAACCTTTCCGGTTGTGGTACTTATAAAACCATGGCGGTACATCAACATAATAAGGTTACGAACCCCTGTATTAAACGGTAAGGGTAATAACACAGACTTTTCGAGTATTAATGATATATTCTACACCATTCACGCACATGAACTAAAGCCTTCTCCGTCAACGATTTTGCACCGAGCGTCATTTCACTGATTTTTCTTTTCTGGTTAACGCCGGACGATTTTATTCAATCTTAGAAAGGATTTCTGGGATTAAAGGGTAAAACAAGCGTCGATTAAAGCAGAGTTATACAAAATACACTTTTCTGAATTATCCTCAGAGAAATATTTTTATTTTTAGATAAATTATAACTAATCCATCACTGTGCCATACCTTATTAAAATATAACGCTTTACTTTCATCCAATAATTAAAAAATACATCTATTTTTTAGGGAATTAAAAAGCAATTCTTATACATAAACATCAAAATAAAAATTTTTCATCTTTTCCAAAAGTTCGTGAAGCGTATAAATCCAGCGATTGATCGGCCGTTTATGTCAAAACAAAATCCTTCTAGACCCTAACTGGTGCCACCTCAGCATTCCATTGTAATATTTAAATTCCACATAAATGGTGCCAACTTAGTTCGTGCATATGTTCCCACCAACTTGTAGGGGATTTACCCTTATTTTATTTTTTTTATTTTTTTTTGTAACACTTTTTGTCGAGAGTTAACTGTGAGTGAATCACATTTGAAGTTGATTCTTCCTTAATGAAGAGTAATTGGGAAAACTATTTCGACGCAATTTCACCTTCATACATTAAGTAAGACTGAAAGCATCCTTTCCTACACAAATTGAACTGTAGCCATTTGCAGTCTGATTCAGAGACAGAACTGAGATCTGTGCAGGCTGAAACTGGTGTCACGAAAGGATGTTTCATTTCATTCTACGAAACTTTTCGAAAGTGATAGCTGTAAGGTTGGGTCGAGTAATAATTAGGTCTAAGAGATGTACATCACGTACACACCCACACCCACCCACCCTATATATATATATATATATATATATATATATATATACACACACTAGCTGAGGTACCCGGCGTTGCCCGGGATAAATTTCACATTGCTGTTGCATATCGTTCACGGTCAGCTTCAAGGTGTGATTGTCTTTCTTGGGGTGTTTCTCTTGCTCTGGTAGCTGCTACACTTTCTCGGACAGCTTCAAGACGTGATTGTCTTTCTTGCAGTGTTTCTCTTGCTCTGGTAGGTGCGACACTTTCTCGGACAGCTTCAAGACGTGATTGTCTTTCTTGGAGGTTTTCTCTTGCTCTGGCTGTTGCATGTCGTTCACGGTCAACTTCAAGACGTGATTGTCTTTCTTGTGAGCTTTCCTGCTTCCGGGCTTCTTTATTTTTTCTGGCTGCTGACGTAGATCTGCCCAAACTTGCCCGTTTCTTTGGTGACATGGTAAAGTTGTTGCGATTTTCAAAAACTGCAAAAAAACATTGCCACATTAACTTCCTGTAACTATTCGCACAAACAGACAGGCTGACCGACTCTGTGCTGACATTCTTCATCCCATAAGAGGTTCCCGTGCCAAATTTGGTAGCTCTAGGACAAACGGTTTGAAGTCGTCCTAAAAAATAATTATATGTGAAGCTCAAGATTTTCATGACTGTGTTCTTTTCTATAGTTGACCAAATAATTAGTCATGAAAATGTTAAGATTCAGAAATCTTGACACAATGTGAAGCTCAAAATTTTCACGGCTTTGTTCTTTTCTGTAGTTTAATCGCGGTGCTGGGGCCTTCGGGCCCAGTAATTTTAATTATTTAATTTATTAACATTCTTCATCCCATAAGAGGTTCCCGTGCCAAATTTGGTAGCTCTAGGTCAAACGGTTTGCGCTTGCATAAAGGACAGACAAACAGACAGGCGAAAATATAATTAATATATATATATACAGTATATATATATATATGATGAATAAAACCACGAAGGAAAGGAAACACAGATGGTGCTCAAGCGCTTTCGTCTAATGACATCCTCAGGAACACTGAAATACATAAAGAGTTACAACCTATATATAGGTTACAGACAAAAAAAAAAATATATATATATATGCAATAAACGGAAAAACAAAATTAAAGGATTGTGGAAGGGGGCACACAAATTTATAAGGAAAAACTATCGATTTTTAGCACAAGATTAAAAGAATTGTTTCCAACCAATGTTATAGATAAAAAAAAATATATATATATATATATATATATCACAAATTTATACTGGAAATCTGCCCGGGTTTTAGAACTGCTCTTTTTGTATAAAAAAAAAAATTGAATAATTATCGATTTTTAGCACAAGATTAAAAGAATTGTTTCCAACCAATGTTATAGATAAAAAAATAAAATATATATACAAATTTATACTGGAAATCTGCCCGGGTTTTAGCACTCTGCCCTATTTTTTGTATATAAAAATTGAAAAATAAAAGTTAGTGGCATACAAATTTACCAAAGATTTAGCGTTCTACCTTTCTTATCTAAATCTGTTCTGAAGGAATTCAAAACAACAGGATCGAGTTGAAAAACCTTTGCTTATGTTGAAGTTATTTGTTAGTTGGATAATGGCAGACTCAAGAATATTTCTATTAACAATGTTGCTAGAGTGAAATAAAACTGAAGCATTATTCCAATCAATACAGTGGGATAACTCTGACAAATGGACAAAAAGAGCACTGGACAACTGTCCTGTTCTAACGGAATATTGATGCTGTTTTATACGTGTGTGCAAATCCTTTCCCGTCTGACCTATGTAAAAGGAATCACATTGTTTACAACCAATTTTATAGATAATGCCTGAATTATTGGTAGGGCTATTTTTTACTGTGATATTTTTCACAATATTGTTATATGAAATACTACATTAATATCCAAAAGTTTAAATACATTAGCAATGCCTAAAAAGCCCGGGAAAAATGGAAGTACTAAAATATTTTTTGACAAAGTACGAGTGTTATTATTGACGCGATAGAAATTCGTTTTGCCTTGTTGAGACAAGATTCCATAAACGCAGATGGATAACACAGATCACTTCCAATACCGTTGATTTTTTCTAATTCGGCATCTATAACATTGGTTGGAAACAATTCTTTTAATTTTGTGCTAAAAATCGATATGCTAAAACCCGGGCAGATTTCCAGTATAAATTTGTATATATATTTTATTTTTTTATCTATAACATTGGTTGGAAACAATTCTTTTAATCTTGTGCTAAAAATCGATAATTATTCAATTTTTTTTTTTTATACAAAAAGAGCAGAGTGCTAAAACCCGGGCAGATTTCCAGTATAAATTTGTATATATATATATTTTTTTTTTATCTATAACATTGGTTGGAAACAATTCTTTTAATCTTGTGCTAAAAATCGATAGTTTTTCCTTATAAATTTGTGTGCCCCCTTCCACAATCCTTTAATTTTTCTTTTTCCGTTTATTGTATATATATATATATATAGATTTTTTTTTTTTTTGTCTGTAACCTATATATAGGTTGTAACTCTTTATGTACTTCAGTGTTCCTGAGGATGTCATTAGACGAAAGCGCTTGAGCACCATCTGTGTTTCCTTTCCTTCGTGGTTTTATTCATCATAAATACTTTTCACGTGTTACTTTCGTGAAATAATTTTCATATATATACACACAAAGGTTTTATATATATATATACACACACACAAAGGTTTTATATATATATATATATATATAATATATATATATTATATATATATATATATATATATATTGCTCAGCGGTGTGTGGTTAGGGAAACGAAGTGTTCCAATAAAGATAAAACTCGGTATTAAGATGTATGTTTTCCACTTTAACGAAAGCTTTTGCATTATTCAAGCTATCAGTTAAAGTTCCTTAAGAAGTGTTAGTGCGAAACAGTGATCCCTGTATCTATTCTACAAAGGAGAAATAGAATGCCTTAGGAAATCCTTTTCGGCGAAACTGAAAGTATGATTTTAAAGAAACGCATCAGCTTAGCAAACTGGAATGTAAAGAACCATTTCGAGAAGAAACTAAACTAAACATATTTAGGTTTAGGATTCCAGTGTAGCGGACAGCAATTTACAACACTCTTAGAAGGAATAATAATGTTTAGGGGTTCCCTATATCTTCCGTCACGGCAAGGGTCATGGGACAAAGGGGACATACAGCTTTACATGGGATCCGAGCCGTCTAAAGGTTGCTAAATCATCTGAACGCGGAGGGCGGTCACCCATCGAATTACTGACCAGACTCATCCGGAGAAGATAGTCACCCACTCAACTAGTAAATAACCCAACGTCGCTTAATAATACTCAGTCAGGAGAGCCAGAAAATGGTACAGCGTTGGTATTAATCGTTATTATTGAAGATATGATACCAATACAGTACAAAGAATTGATAGTTAGACAAGAGAAGTGAACAAGTAATTCAGTAATGTACATTTAATCCGAGATTTTTATTATTTTTAAAAGGAAGAGTATAATTCAAACTACAAATCTAAAAATAATCATCGGCAAAACTTAGTAAGATGCAGGGATCACCCGAAGATCAGGGCCCCCAGCCTTCTTTAGTTAGCTTTATAAGGCTAACTAACGAAAGCATCACGATCTAACCTAACCAATCGTCAAGGGCGTACAGTTGACCTAACGATTGGTTAGGTTAGATCGTGATATTTTCGTTAGTTAGCCTTATAAGGATAACTAAAGAAGGCTGAGAGCCCTGATCTTCAGGTGGTCCAAATGTAGTAACTGAACTAAGTAACTTTAATAATATCGTAAATTGATTCTTAAACGAAATAAATTTTAACACGAAAAGCACTTTTGATTAAGGCTGTTTTTAGTTTGTCAAAGCCTGAATAAGTGAATAATGGAAAAGCTTTCAAAGCGGAAAGACATAATGAACGAAAGTGATATCTCTACAGCCAAAGGATGCGTACCTCCAGTAAGAACATAAAATGCAATTATCTTCAAAGATATATTGAAGCCATTAAAATTTTTAAATAAAACAAAGATTTACGTATTACAAAAGGAGATAAAATCTAACACTATCAAGTCAAAGTGGAAAAAGTTTACTATTTGAAAAAAATAACGATTAAGTAAAGTGAGGGAGCTATTGAAGAATAGAGACCCCAGCCTTCTTTAGTTAGCTTTATAAGGCTAACTAACGAAAATATCATGACCTAACCTAACCAATCGTCAAGGGCGTACAGTTAACCTAACGATTGGTTAGGTTAGGTCGTGATATTTTCGTTAGTTAGCCTTATAAGCCTAACTAAAGAAGGCTGGGGTCCCTATTCTTCAATAGTTCCAAAGTGAGTATTCTAAATCGTCTTTAACAGCGTATTTTTCCTTACCTAACTTACAATGTTTAGTTAAAAATGGTCACTAATGAGACCAATAATTGTTTGTTGTCAATTCAGTGAACTCGGTGGAATGCATAAACGAAGGTTTAACTACTAAATCCTTTGGTTAGCGTTGTATCTAATTCGTATATCATAACATAAATCTTGTTACTATAATGATGCCACCTTTAAAACTGTTAGTTCGTGATGTTCGCTCTATTCTCACTATTACTGTGGTCGATTTATTATACAGGGTGTCCCAAAAGTCCGATCTCATCGGAAAATTTATTTTAAATTAAATTTACAAAATACATTGCGCGTTATTCTTCTACCTGCAACAAAAAAAAAAAGGGTTCCAAAACAAGACATAAATTTGAACATTAGTTCTAATGTATTTTGTAAATACCGGACTTATGGAACACCTTGTCGAATTCTAAAATGAAAAATCACCCGATATTCATTTCTTTTTAATACTAATGACATGAACGCCTGAAAGAAAGATTACAAATTCCACATTACTCACAATTATTATTATTATTATTATTATTATTATTTAGCTACCCTATTATATGTTGAATGTTTTTAACCTAGACTTTTACATAACAGTCTTGGTTTTGAGATTATATGATGCAGATGTATGGATGCTATCCTTTATGACTTTGGTCCGATTATACGAAAGTTTTGAAGCATTTCTTAACAACCTTAATAACTTAGTCCCATCAATAAAAATTATTGTATAACAAGAGAAAATACCAATTGGATACTATTCCTGGACTTAAACACTCAGATGTAAAGATCAATCTAATTTCTCTAAATCAACAAATAATAATTCGTTTGTACACTTTTACTCAGATGATCCTCACGTTTGGTCCATTCAGAAACTGGATGGGTGGCAGTTCTTTGCGTCCAGATGATGCAGTGACTCATGGTTCGGATCTCGTGTAAAGCTGTAGATTACCCGTGTTCTTTACATCTGAAAAGTAGGGATACGTAGGGGTAGGGAGTAGAAAAACAAAGAAATATCAAGAGATTTTGTTTTAATATTTTTTAGACGTTTTTCCTTTCAAAATTGACGTCAACTCATTGAGAGACCAGCAAATATTTGTTGTTATTTCGAATCTCTGAACCAACACTCTGGAATATACACCACAAATCTACAGTATCTCTTCTTTAAATGTTTTCGTATTCGATACTTGAGAACGGCCCATAGAGTCTCTAGCTATACAAGGCTTAAATCAGGGAAACTTCCTGGCCAGGCCACTACTTCAGTGTCATTGTCTTGAAAATGTTTTTACATCTTTCGATGCGTGACGAATGCAAAAATCTTGTTGGAAGATCCATTTTTTGCTTCTAATCCATTTACAAGCAGAACCCAACAACTTTAGGTCATCACTGGAATGCTTTTGACGCTTGTTGCTTGATGGCTAAACTTGAGTTGTTTTGCCTCCTTCTCAACGTTTAAGGTCATATGACGGAGGGGACCTAAATCTTTACGTGGGATCCGAACCCACGGGTCGCTACATTATCTGGACGCGGAAGACAGTCCCTCATCTAACTACGACTCAGACCCACTGTCACTTAATTTTGCTGATAGACGGAAAATGGTGTCACGACATTAGCCACAACATAGTTCCGCCTTTGAAACTATTAATCATCCCTTCCACAAAGTTAAACAACCCTAACAACTGTTTATTATTCATCATCCTTCCATTAAAAATTTATTTCCTCTTCAATGCTCTTGTAAAAGCTTCAAGAGTTGAGGATTCCAAAATTTTTAAAGTGAATTGTATTATCTTCAATCCCTTTTAGACGACCATTTACTCTCACCTAAAAAAAAACAACCCCAAATTCTTTAATCCACACAAAATAAAGCTTAAAAATTGATGTAAAAAATAAATTCATATTGTCTCTTCATATTAATCTCGTTGATATAAATCGATTACTAAAAATTACTGGTATTTCCCTAGTTTTTAATTATATTAATACTAAAATTCATATCTTATAAAAATTAAAAAATACATCCCATCACCCTTAGTTCAGTGAATAAAACCGTTTCCCTATAAGCGAAATGGCGACGCTAAGGTCGGGGGTTCGACTCCCGATGGTGCCGGTAATAATACTAATACAAGAGTTAGCCCAATGGGCCGCATTAGTTTGCTGTGAGCGCCGTACCAGTTTCTGTCACTCCTCAATAATTATTATAAAGTAAAACTTTGGAAATGAGAATCAAACAACTTAAGCACGTATTCAGAACGGAGAATACCTTGTTCAGTCACGTGTCTAACTACAATTACGGAATTAAATTAAATAATTTCAAAAGTTAATTAAAAACAAAGCTACAATAGAGACAAATATCATATAAGGAGCGTATTAATTTATAAACAACTTTAATAACAGTCGACGACAATTTAAATTTGATAAAATCATTTCAAGTCTCCCTGAATCTGAGGTCAATACGAGTGATAATCCCTTTTAGTATACATCTTCCTTTATCTCTGTCTGTTCTTTCTATATATCTGTATTTGTTACTTCCATTTATTCAATATATTAGGGTTACCATACGTCCAGTTTTTCCCGATATGTTCGGGAAATTTGAATAATTATAACATTGATTTTTTAGGCATGACACTTCTTATTTATTGCTACTCAATGTAGACGACATGTAGTACACAGTGTATATAATTATATATATATATATATATTAGTGATGTAGGTCACATCCGCATCCGCATCCGCGGAACATCCGCACATTTTCTCGCATCCGCATCTGCATCCGCACTTTGGACTGCGGATGTCGTGCGGATGTGGACCGTTGAGATAAAACGTCATTAATAGCGAAAATTATCAATTCTACTATAATAATAGAACTAGTTCATTGTGCGCAAAGTGATGCAAGCACAAGACGAGAGGCTGTTCTTCTTGTATGAAGTTACTCTCTTGCAACCTACTTAGATCCACGTTACAAAGCTAAGTTATTTTCACCTAGTACATTAGAACGATTTTGAATCATCACTTGGCAAAGCTTGAAGAGCTTCAATCTCTTGAATCTGTCGCTTCGCCACCCACCAAAAGAATAAAAGTTTCAGTGACAGAACACACCTTCAACAAGCAAATCTATCACAGAATCTCTCTCTCAGTTTCTTGAGTCAAGCAGCGATGACGAGACCTACGCGATGTCAAAAGATGTAGTAAAATGATCGAGATCTATCACCAAGAAAACGCCTGGCTGCATGTGACAATCCTATTAGTTGGTGGAAAATACGCAGAATATCTCTCCATACTTGAGTAAACTTGCAAGGAAACATTTAGCACGTCCTCTCCAACAGCGTACCAAGCGAGAGATTATTTAGCAGTGCTGGATTAATATATGAATGAAAGAGAAACAGACTGGCAGCAGAAAGCAGAAAAATTAATGTTCCTTAAGCATAACCTCCTTCATAATTAAGTTGAATATTAAACGATGAACATCTTAGTTTACTTTTATTTTAATTACTCATTTATAAATATGCCTAATAAAACTTTAAACTTAATATAAATAGTTATCAAGCTAATTAAAGATCTCTTTCTATAAGGGTGGAGGTTGGGGAAAGAGGTCGTAACACAATTATGGTTTCTAATTGTGGCTGAAACTCAACAAAATATAACGAATTTATTTCAGACGAATTCACTAATTGATTTCTATATTAGTTAGATGCTTGCTATTATTTTATATGTTCAGGGAAAAGTACAGCAATTATTGTACAATTAATCAATTATACTACATTATAGCTACAGCTCTCTCTATATAATAACTTATTATATACGTTAAACACAACAAATCTCGCATATATCCTAAAAAAACGAA
>JAJOZX010007967.1:57500-197799 GCA_023014485.1 Bathynomus jamesi | reverse complement strand
TTCCTGCACCATCGCTAACTTGTATGGGTGAAAATGTAATTCTTCATGCAAAATCCTTCTAACAGTACGATTGCTGATTCCGAGTGCAGCTGAATGTCTCCGAGCAGAGCGGCCTGGGCTTTGCAACATCGCTTGTCTGACCCTTTCAACGTTCTCTGGAGTACGCACAGTGCGTTGCGGCCCCTTCGGTTTTGTTTTCATTATTGAGCCTCCTGTTCGAAGATTGTTAACCCAACGTAAGATTGTGTCACGAGCGGGAACAGAGTCATTTCGATGAATGTTGAATCTGCGGCGAAACGCACGCTGAACTGCTGTCACTGACTCGCCACTCCTAACAAAATGATCATACGCGAACATGCGGTGTTCTAACGTCCACTGCTCCATGATGGCACCTGAAAGATAAAGGTGAGTGTTAGTTAAAGTTAAATGCTATGAACCCAGGAATGGAATGCTACTACCGCACGCCCCTCCCATTCCTAATGGCCGATTACTAGCTATTCAAAAAACACTTGATTCCCGTGCCCCACCCTGTATATATATATATATATATATATATATATATATATAACCTTAGTTTGCTTCCACCCGAATTGCTCATTTTGACAAAGGTTAACCTGGTTGCCTTCACTTAATCCTACAGCTTGTGTTATATATATATATATATATTATGTATATATATATATATACCTTTCAACCTTTCAAATGTTCCGTGCGATGATTCCTCATTTCACGAAGATCAAGTTTGTCGCCCTCGTCTCGAGTTGGCCAACTCTCCACCTCACATAGCCAGGTACCCCCGGCTCATCTGTGATTGTTCTGAGCCAGACGTCTAATCTTCTTTTTAAATATATATATATATATATATATATGAGATTTGAAGGAGAATAAGTCATATACAGGTTTTTAAGGGCTTTCGGTCTATCTATAATTGAATCTTTAAACCGTAACCAAATCATGGGTTAAATCCAGTTGATCCTCCTTTTTTTCTCTATGAAGTGTTGTCATAGAATGAAGATGGCAGAGAAAGAACTGAAGAGCTGTTTAGGGAAGTAGGTGGCACTGGACACGATTTATACATGCAAAATACTTGAAATTTATGCTTATTTATGTGAAATATATTTAGACAAATTTAGAGAAGCCTTAAACGAAATATCAACAATTTGAATTACATCATATGATGATCTACAGATCTACAGAAGCTAAGGCTAACAAAGACCCTAAGATCCACTCTAAAGCTAGCCCGAGAGAAAGGAAAGAGTAAGGGGTTAAGAGAAGAGAAGAGAATAAGGGGTTAAGTAAGGAGCAACACCTATCATTCGTGGGTTAAAATTCATTCAGAAAAAGAGGAAAAAGGTCTCACCATCATCATCCGCCGGCCACTGCCGACAAGTCAGAAAAATAGTCGGAGAAAATAGGAGAGGGGTGAAAGATGAAAAGAAGTAAAATAAGAACGCTTACAAACCATGCAAACACAGTCTTAACTCACTGTCATACCATGCAAACTACAAACATGCAAGTAGAGAGAGTTACAGACATGCAAGAAAGGAGAAAAGAAAAGAAAATAAAAAAAAGTAGGTACAGTTAAACAAAAAGTGGGTTAGTTTACGCTACGAGCTACATCTACGTTCGTGTTAGTTTTTTTTTTTTTTTTTTTTTAAATTTTATTGCTGGCATCACACGCTGGCATGTCACAAGCTGGCATTCTTCGTCAACAGACTCACCCTCGAGCACCACCACCAGAGCTCCTGTTAACTTTTTTTTATTTAAATTTAAACAACGTTGATACTTTTAAAATGTCTGTCAAGACGGTTCTTAAACATATTAACGCTGGTAGAATGAACGACTGACGCGGGAAGATTATTCCATTTATCAATTACTTTAAACGTAAAGAAGTTTTTAGCGATATTAGTAATGAAACGTCTGCCACGCAACTTAAATCCGTTATTGCGAGTATTACTATTATCGAAAGTGAACAATTTGTCAAAATTTACGTTATCGATGTTATTAACGATTTTGAAAACTTCAATAAGCTCCCCCTTAATCTTCTAGTTTCGAGTGAATACAGGTCTAACTCTTTAATCCTATCTTCATAAGGCTATGATGATGATGATGATAATGATGATAATGACAATAATGACAATAATGAATTACATCATATAGATTTTGACTTGATTATATATAATTTTTTATATATACTGAACCTCTCTCCTATTTTATATATATATATGAGCCCCTCCTTCGCTATCGATTATATGTTACCACAAATGACCCAGCTGTTATCAAGTGAGATTAGACTTTGATACAGTTTTAACGTTGGGTATTTTCCTCATGCCCACAATTAAAGTAAGAACTTGGAGGTTCATTGCGTAACTTTCTTTTTGTATTTTCTTTAAGAATATTTTTTTGGATCGTGGTTTGGCAAAGTTTTTATACTATTTCTACTATTCTATTATTCTACTATTCTGTTCTACTATTCTATGATTCAACTATTCTAATATTCTACGATTCTGTTCTACTATTCTATTTTACGATTCTGTTCTACTATTCTACTATTTTACGATTCTGTTCTACTATTCTGTTCGACTATTCTATTATTCTACTATTCTACGATTCTGTTCAAACTATTCTATTATTCTACGATTCTGTTCAACTATTCTATTATTCTACGATTCTGTTCAACTATTCTATTATTCTACTATTCTACGATTCTGTTCTATACTATTCTACGATTCTGTTCTATTATTCTACTATTCTATGATTCTGTTCTACTATTCTATGATTCTATTATTCTACGATTCTGTTCTATTATTCTACTATTCTATGATTCTGTTCTACTATTCTACGATTCAACTATTCTAAAATTCTATTATTCTACGATTCTGTTCTACTATTCTACGATTCAGCTATTCTATAATTCTATATTTTAAACTTTCAATTTCTCGTTATAAAGAAAATGGAAATTTCTTCTCAATTTCTACTTAAATTTACGAGTATATTTTTGTATGCAGGAAGAAGGAGGGGCCAAGGGCAACTGCCTTTAATATATCCTCTCTAATCTCTATATTCGTCGTCTTTGCAACGAAAGAATAATCTTAATAAAATATTGTAAAAGACACGTAATTTTGCCGAGACGAGACACTGTACATTCACCCATTTTCTTTTTCAGTTCCAATATTTTAAGGGTAACATTAATAAACCTTTTAATTTATGCATTTCCAAAACTAATTGCGAAGCTTTGTTTTTAACGTGTCTCTAATTACGGGAACAATGGGGGAACCAGATGCTCTTATGCAAATGACTGTAAACAGACCTGTAGAATGAAAGCGGGCGGGAATTTACTTGAATTTAATGTTATGGCTATATATATATATATATATATATATATATATATATATATATATATATATATAACGTAAAGAACGACGCTTGTATAGAAGAATATTCCGGCAAAGATGAGGAGGAGGAGAATATTCTTCTATACAAGCGTCGTTCTTTACGCTAATTATACTGCGTGTTCTTTGCAGTTGAAATGTATATATATATATATATATTACAGTCCATGCGTGAAACCAGTTATTTTACCTAATGCTTAAAAAATTTCAGGCATTTCGTGTAATATCCGTGACTCTTAAATGTAGGTACTATGCATTACTAACCTAACCTAACCTAATCACCCTAACTTAACTTTCACGAAGTTATAGAAATACTATGTATAATAGAGACGGAAACCAACCTATAATACTGAAACATATTCCAGAGAGACAGGAAAGAAAACGTAGCAAGATCGAAAGGAAAATCAGGACTCTATTCAGGCAACGAAGACAAACCGTAAAACATCTCCACAGATGCAGAACTGATGCAAAGAGACTCAAACTAGAGATTTAACTTGGCGAAATAGAAATGGACTTAAAGCAAACATTCATACATAAGACAAACGAGGAGGAAAACAAGGTAGCAGAAAACAAAAAATAACCCAAAATACTTCTACACTTTTGCGAAAAGAAAAATGCAGTGTAAGGAGAGTATTGGACCGTTGATAGACGGGGAGGCCGAATACACAAATGACTCGAAAGAAATAAGTGAACTGCTTAGGGAACAATTTAAATCTGTGTTTAGCACCCTTAAGTCCGAGATGGAAGTGGAAAACCCAGACGAGTTTTTCAACATTGATACAGATCAACCAAGAACAAATCCCGGCACAAACCTATTAATGGACTTCGAGTTCACGGAAAGAGATGTAATTACGGCCTTATCACGGATGCGAGACAATTCAGCGCCAGGGCCAGACACATGGAGTGCCACATTTCTGAAGAAATGCAAAAGAGAGTATGCAAAACCGCTATACTTACTATGGAGGAAATCACTCGACACAGGACAAATTCCACTCCCCTTAAAGAACGCGAACATTGCCCGCCTATTTAAAGGTGGTAACAGAGCAATGCCCAAAAATTATCGGCCAATAGCTCTCACCTCACACCTTATAAAGTGTTTTAAACGCATAATTAGAGGCAAAACTACCTACTACTTACAAGAAAAAGACCTATACAACCCAAATCAACATGGCTTCAGGGAGGGTAGATCATGCCTGTCACAGCTACTAGACACCAGGAGAAAATATAGGAACATTGTGTCGAGGACAAAACATTGATGTAATATATACTGACTTTGCTAAAGCCTTCGATAAATGTGACCATGGAATCATAGCACACAAACTTAAGGATACAGGAATTACTGGAAAGCTAGGAAGGTGGATATTTAATTTCTTGACGCAAAGAACGCAAAGAGTGGTGGTAAACGGAGTTAAATCGGAAGTCTCGGAAGTAGTGAGTTCTGTCCCACAAGGGACAGTATTAGCTCCCTTGCTGTTCATAATAATGATTGCAGATATTGATGCAGGTATTAAGAACAGTATTGTATCATGCTTCGCAGATGACACAAAGATATGTAAGGAAATATTGAACGAAGATGACATAAGAAAACTACAAAACGACACTGAAACATTATTCCAGTGGGCAGAAGACAACAATATGAAGTTCAACGAAGAAAAATTCCAACTTCTAAGATATGGTAATAACAAAGAGCTACAGAAAAAAGGGTACAAAAACTCCGCAAGCCAAACAGATAACACCAAATCCACAAGTCAGGATCTTGGAGTAATAATGTCGTCGGATGCAGAATTCAGAGAGCACTATAAAATCAAAATCACAACGGCTAGAAAAATAATGGGAATCATCTGGAGGACTTCCGCAGCAGAAAAGCAAACATCATGCTCAAATTATGGAAGAGTCTAGTCCTACCAATAATTGAGTATTGCTCAGTACTCACAAGCCCACACAGAAAAAGAGACATTGCGAGCAGGGAAGCTATACAAAGGACTTTTACGTCTAAGATAGAGGAAACGGAAGGTGAAGACTACTGGTCTCGACTACACTCCCTGGAACTCTACTCTCTGAAAGAAGGCGCGAGCGGTACACAATAATATACATATGGAAAATACTTGAGGGCTCTGTCCCTAACCTCAGAAATGAAATAGAAACAAACTGGAATGAGAGAAGAGGCAGATTTGTACGGTTCTAGCTGCGGTGGGACAAGGAGCCATGAAAACGAGGATGGAAAATATCCTCAGAATACGGGGCCCAAAGCTTTTCAATGTCCTTCCAAAATTAGTGAGGAATCTCCAGCACACCGACCTGAATAACTTCAAGAACCAGCTGGACAGATTCTTGTGCAAAGTCCCTGACCATCCACGCGTGGCTGGCTACGAGGGCAGGAGGAGATCAGAGAGCAATTCCCTCCTTCACCAAGTCCCGCAAATGAGACGGGATGCTGCAGAGGGGTCGACCGCAGGTCGATCCTGAACCGTCGTTCAAACTCAAAAAAGTAAAAAAGTAAGATTATATATATATATATATATATATATATATATATATATATATATATATATATATATATATATATGTATATATATATATATATATATCTGATGATCTAACAGAAGTATCTGAATGAAATATTAAAAGCTCAGTATGAATCATCTTTCAGTATCCCAAAAACTGAAAATTGATTTGCGATAAAAACGCGTTTCTTTGAAGAAGAACCACAAGGGGAAAGTATAACGGATTTCGACTTTACGACGATGATATTACACAAGCCATAGGGAAACTAAAAACACACTCAGCGGCAGGACCGGATAAATGGAATGCCACACTGATCAAAAACTGCAAGAATGCAATCGCTGAGCCCCTATACTGGATATGGAGACGATCATTAGACACGGGAGAAATACCTGGCATCCTGAAGAGCGCGAACATAGTCCCAGTATATAAAGGAGGAGATCGATCCCAGGCCAAAAACTATAGGCCAGTGTCGCTTACATCTCATCTCACTAAAATATTTGAAAGAATAGTTAGACAGAAAATCTATGACTTTTTGGAAACTCAGAAAAAATTCAATGATAACCAACACGGGTTTCGATCAGGCAGATCATGCCTATCACAACTAATGGAACACTACAACAACATTATTGATTCACTTGAAAGTAATGAAAACTATGATGTACTATACACAGACTTTGCTAATGATAACCAACACGGGTTTCGATCAGGCAGATCATGCCTATCACAACTAATGGAAAACTACAACAACATTATTGATTCACTTGAAAGTAATGAAAACTATGATGTACTATACACAGACTTTGCTAAAGCGTTCGACAAGTGTGACCACGGAATCATAATACATAAACTGAAATATATGGGAATAACAGGAAAAGTAGGGAAATGGATATATAATTTCCTTAGTGAGCGGAGGCAAGTCGTTACAGTACAAGGAGTATCTTCATCAGAATCAGAGGTCCTCAGCTCAGCACCGCAAGGAACAGTATTAGCTCCACTACTCTTCATAATCATGCTAACTGACATAGATGAGGACGTTACCAGAGACAGCACAGTAACATCCTTTGCGGATGACACAAAGATCAGTAGAAAAATAAGAAACCCAGAAGACATAGGATCTCTACAAACCGACATAAACAAAATCTACAAGTGGACTGAAGACAACAATATGAAGTTTAACACCGAGAAATTTCAGCTATTACGGTACGGAAAAAGAGAAGACCTAAAGTGCATGGAATATTATACCCCAAATGGACAGGAAATTCAGAGAAATTCCAGAGCAAAAGATTTAGGGGTCGTAATGACAGATGATGCGAAATTTGAAACACAAAATAAGATAGCAGTAAACAGAGCAAAGAGAATAACGGGTCAGATATTGAGAACCTTTAAACGAAGGGATAGGAATGTAATGATTCCTCTACTGAAAACCCTGATCATACCCAAATTAGAATACTGCTCGGTCCTAACTTCCCCATATAAAAAAGAAGACATTAGACAGCAGGAGGGGATCCAAAGAAGCTTCACAGCCAAAATCAATGGGTGCAAAGAACTAAATTACTGGGAAAGGTTACGAGAACTAGACCTATATTCACTGGAAAGGAGAAGAGAGAGATACACCATTATTTACACTTGGAAAATAATGGAGAAACTAGTCCCTAATCTTACTCTGAATCCCATAACTCCCCAAACAACGATGGAAAGTAGAAGTGGTAGACTGTGTCGTATTCCCAAATTGAAGGCGAGACAGGGAACATCCTTAACCCTGAAAGAAAATAGTTTTGTAGTGAGAGGACCAAAACTGTTTAATCAGTTGCCCAAAGATCTAAGAAACACGAAGGGAGTTGCAGTGGAAATCTTCAAAAGAAGACTAGACGCCTGGCTCAGAACAATCCCCGATGAGCCGGGCGTACCTAGCTATGTGAGGTGGAGAGCGCAAGAATCCAACTCACTACTTCACCAGGCCAACTCGAGAGGAGGGGCGACAAGCTTGACCTTCGCGAAATGAGAAATCATCGCGCGGAACCTTTGTAAGGTATATATATATATATATATATATATATATATATATATATATATATATATATAATGCGATTTTTGTAATTGAAAAAACAAATAAATAACTAATTTTTTGTGATCAGGAATATTTGTTTACATTTAGCAGTGAAATCCGACCTTTGCAAACACCAAAATGTTAATAAAGTCACGGTTTGTATATCTCGGTGCTAAATCCAGTCATCAAGATGAAAAATTGAGATTTTTGGCTTATATTCATCATTTGAGGTTGCACCTTGGGTTCAACGGTTTATATATACAGTATATATATATATATATATATATATATATATATATGGGCTACGTCGTGGCCAATGTCGTAACACCGCTTCCCGGAGATCAGCGACGTTAAGCGACATTGGGTCTGGGTAGTAGTTGGATGGGAGACTGTCCTCTGCGCCCAGATTATGTAGCAACCCGTGGTTCGGATCCCACGTAAAGCTGTAGGTCCCCTCCGTCATATGACCTTAGATGTTGCGAAGGAGGTTAAACAACCCCAATTAAAAACCACCTCGGTGGTGTAGTGGTTAGCGTCGCTGACTACGAATCCATCGGCTCCGGGTTCGAGACCCGACGGCAGCCGGCGCGCAGCAAAACCCAGCTGTTCATCCTTCCACACAATAAAGAAAGTAGTTGGTAGATAAATGGGTACCCTAGGTGGCCTAGTGTTTAAGACGCTGGGCTGCTGATGGGACGTGGTTCGGATTCCACGTTAAACTGTAGGTCTAAGGTGGAGTGACAAGCTTGACCTTCGTCAGAATGAATAATTCGGGCGGAAGCTAACCAAAAGTTATATATATATAGAGGACGGGGGGGAGGGGGGAGAGAGGGAGTGAGAGTGAGGGGGAAATACAGGCTAACAAAGACCTTAAGATCCACTCTTGGCTAGCCCAAGAGAGAAGTAGAGAAAATAAAGGAAAATTAGAAAATGAAGAATAATGAAAATTGATGCCATGCTTACACTTGGAGAGTGTAAAGCTTTCACCACAGAAAAAGGAGTAATAGTAAAGTATAGAACAGTCAAGGCTCTTTCCCTCTTCCACCACCCACTGCTGATCGAAAATAGTTGCGTAAGAAAATTTATAGGAAAGTAGGAAAAAATATAATGAAAAGAATAGCTTCAGAGTTCATTCACACCATTGCGTATATTTCTCGTGTACCCAGTTACGCATTAGAGGACAATGAAAAATAAAGGATAGCATGAACCATTTAACTGCTTAATTTAATCTACACCATGCATAAACTTAAGAAAAACGAGGGTACTTTTTCGTTATCTGCCCCCATGCAAAATTGAATGCCCGGTTAGGTCAACTACGCCCTTGACGATTGGTTAGGGTCGTGATATTTTCGTTAAAACTAACAAAAATATCATGACAACCTAACCGGGCATTCAATTTTGCATTGGGACAGATAACGAAAAAGTACCAAAACAAATATCTGTGTAGGCATATATGAGGCCCTCCGTGGAAGAACTGGCTAAGCGACAAAAGTTAAAAAAACGTCAGAAAACAACGAAATATTTTCAAAAGTTACGTTACTTTCAAATTTACAACTTTTAACTGCGTTTCCTGGAGGTTTTTTTACTTTTGGCGTTTAGCCATTTCTTCCACGGAGGGCCTCGTTTTAGGCCTACACACACATATTTGATTTTCTTAAGTTTGTTTGCTTAAAATTACACATTTTATACTTTTAGAATAAAAAGATTATTTTGCTTAAAAAATGTTCAATCCAAATATAATTTCATCCTTTAACCCTTTACTGCACAGAGGTCTTTTCCGAGACTGAACCAAATCGTGTGGCGTTAGCCAGAACAAAATCATTAAAGTTAACACTGCGCTCCAGGGTTAAAATAAAAAAGAAAAAAAATTAAATAATTTGTATATTATTTTATTGGTAAAATGTTTCTTTGATTAACCCATTAGTGCCCATTGGGTAGAATTTCCTACCGACAAAATTGTTTGTCATTATTGCATAACTTTTTCTTGTATTCGCTTGATCTTCGGTACGAGTCATTGATATGACGCAATCTAAAAGATTGTCATATCAATGACTCTTTAGATTGCGTCATATCAATTACTCTTTAGATTGCGTCATATAAATTACTCTTTAGATTGCGTTATATCAATGACTCTTTAGATTGCGTTATATCAATGACTCTTTAGATTGCGTCATATCAATGACTTTAGATTGCGTCATATCAATGAATCATACAGAAGATCACGTGAATACAAGAAAAAGTGATGCAATAATGACAAACAATCTTATCGGTAGGAAACTCTACCAATGGCCACTAATTGGTTAAGTTATGAAAAAAGGGACTGAAATGGATAGAGTACTATGCCCCAAATAGACACGTAATTCAGAGAAACGAAAGAAAACTATTTTGGAATTACAGTAACTGACGATAAGAAACTTGAGACCATAAACAAAGGGGCAGGGGAATAACGGGGGGGGGGGGGCGATACTGAACATTTTTTAAAAGAAGTGACAAGAATGTAAATTATTTCCTTGCTAAAAATACTGATCATACAAAAAACTGGAATTCTGTTTCGTCTTAACCTGGGAGGGACAGAAACGTATTTTCTGTCCTCCCAGTGTTAACATCCTCGTATATACAGGGTGTTCCAAAAGTCATCACCCCATTTATTTTTTTGCTTATAACTTTTGAACCAATAAGACAACAAATACTGTAGAAAGTGGAAATAATGTATTTTATTTAGGATTATGTCAGAATTATGTTGTGGTGTGTAATGTTCCATCTTCAAATTATTGGGGTTGATCTTCTAGAATCTTGAAAAAAAATTCAAGAAAACAATAATTAAATTAAGGTTACAGCTACTTCAGATGGGGGTGATGACTTCTGGAACACCCTGTATATGTAAAAAAAAAAATCCAAATTAATTACTTTGTAGAAATTTAAAGAAAAATTTCACAGCCACACGATCAATGGCTGAAAAGAGCTAAATTACTGGGGAAGATTTCATAAATTAAAAATTTATACGTGCTGGAAAGTATATATATATATATATATATATATATATATAGTGAATCAAAAGTCTGGAAACATAGGAACTATGCTTTTCAATGCAAATATACATATATATTTGCATTGAAAAGCATAGTTCCTATATATTTGTTCCCAAACTAAAGGATAAACAAGGCACATCTTCAACTTTGAGAGTCCATAGCTGCTTCGTTATTACCGATATCGATGTGGAACTCTTCAAAAGAAGACTAGACCACCTGGCTCAGGACAATCCCAGACGAACTACGTGATATGGCGAGTTCAAGAAAGCAATTATTTCCTTCATCAGGTTAATTCTAAAGGTGGGGCGACGAGCCTGACTTCCGCGAGATGAGATCGAACCACGGAACTTCTACCAGGTTACTATATATATATATATTAGTGATGTATCGGATGTCAGATTTCAGACATCCGCGGATGCGGATGTTCATGCATAAATTTGTCAGCTTGATATGATAGTTTAAATTCATACCTAATTTATTAACTAACTTTCGATTTTGTTAGTTAGAAATATTAGATATTCGATGATATTAAATAATACTATTTTCTAATTATAATTTCTTTACATACACTCTTCTCTTTTTGGACGAGTTTTCGCCACACAACTGTGTGTTACCAGGATGCGGGACGGGGGACCCAACTCGTCTCGCATCCCACCAACCACTTTCCCTAACTACCACCCTTTGGAAAGTAATGTGCTTACGACATTGTTATGTATTATAGCATGAACAATTAATTATACAAATACGCGACAGACATTGGCACTTACATTAAAGATCAAATGAAGACTCCGCAAGTTTCATCATTTGAACTGAATGAGGGACAAATTGTGCTTAAAAAATAGCAATTTTTCCGACTGGTCTCCTTTCAACTGATTGCGTTTTCTATCATAAATAAGGCCAGTCCCGCTGAATAGTTGTTCACTGGGAATACTTCTTGGAGGACAGCTAAAATACACTAAATAGTACACATCCGCAACATCCGCATTCAACGCAGGCGCGGATGAGGATGCGGATGCGGATGTGACATGCATCACTAATACCTTATGAACCTTATGTTGTTTCGTGCGTTGGTCTCTCTTCACACGGAGGTCAAGCTGATGGCCCCGCCACTAGGTCTGGCCTGGTGGAGGAGCGAGTTGCTTTCTTGCGCTCTCCACCGTACATAGTCAGGCACGCCCGGCTCATCTGGTACTGTCCTGAGCCAGGCATCTAGTCTTTTCTTGAATATAATAGAATAATGGGTTAACGAAGTATGTATGTATATATGTATGTATTAAGGGGGGGGTTAATAAATAAAAGAATACACACAACTATTAAATTTATCATAAATAAATAGCGCACTTTGTACTGGGTCAGTTAGTATGTATGTACAGGGTGGCCCATAAGTCCCAATCGGTTATAATTAAAGCTAAAATCCTTCTAGCGGAGCTCACATCGATGTAATCAGTCACTAAGGCAAGAATAATTGTCGAGATGGTTATATTTTGGTTATATTTGGGTTATATTTTGACTGAAAAATCAATAAATATTTCTAAACTTACCCATAAACTTTTTACTTGGTTTGATTTTTTGTATTTTCGCTTTAATTATAACCTATTGAGACTTATGAGTCACCCTGTATAAATCTGTGGTGTGCGGTCTTTCTTCTATTTTTTTTGTGCAATTTTGATCCGAAACTCAATTTCGGAATTGAAACCAAAAAAAGTCGGATTTTTTTTCCAATAAGACGTTTCGGGACTTGGAAAGACCTCGACCGCTCTGTAATTATTGATTTCGGCTAATTTTAACGAGTCTTCCTTATCGCTTCGTTGCCATAGTGACGATGGTTTTATTTTTTTAATTAAAGTAACATAAAACACCCAAAATAATTTAACTTTTGTTACCCGTCTTTTGTTCCAATGTAACGCTGGATATATATATATATATATATATATATATAGAAACAGCGTGTAACAAAAAATTTCAGAACGATCGTGTGAAGGCAGCAAATGTATGAAGCTAAAATATTTCCCAAAACGATTCTCTCTCTCTCTCTCTCTCTCTCTCTCTCTATATATATATTAATATAATTCGTTTTTTTTGCCAAGATTTTGTATTTTCTGTTAATGAACATTAAGACGAGGTTGATAGCCATAAAAGGAATTGCCGACCTTCTTATCTTGTGCATATACATTAAGATTTCAGAAATGGAGAAAGAACGAAGTTGGCGGTAAAAGAGGCGAGCTTTAAAATTATGTGTGTGTGTGTGTGTGTGTGTGTGTGTATGTGTGTTTTACTTCGTTGCTGAGACTTGGATGAGAGTGCAAATGTTTCAAATTTACCAAAGCAACACATTACAACTAAATGAAATATTCAAATTGATTTTCTTGTTTTAGGACCTTATTTTTGTTGCGGGCCTCCGCACAGACCTTTTCCTCACGAGTGTAACTCCCTTCAATATTAACTATTGTGTGTTATTCTACCTGCAACAAAAAGAAAAAAAAGGTTCCAAAACAAGACATCAATTTGAACATTCGTTTTAGTTGTAATGTAGGGCCTATCACTTTTGGTAAATTTAATTTATATTAAATGTTCCTATGAGACCAGAATTATGGGACACCCTGTATATAATATATACAGTATATAAATTTTTGTAAAAATTACAAACGTATGATATATTTGTTCTTATTAATTATGAGCATCATTATAATAATGATGATGATGATGATCTACAGATCTACAGACGCTAAGGCTAACAAAGACCTTAAGATCCACTCTAAGGTTAGATGATGATAATAATAATAATGATCATAATAATGATGATGATGATGACGATAATAATGATGATGATAATGATGATGATGATAATAATGATGATCTACAGATAATAATGATGATAACAATAGAGGAATAAGCATATAATAATCAACATGCCGACATTTGAGTGTTCGTCTATACATTATAATCGGCCCCCAATTAGGGGCAATGAATGATCCCATTATTAAAGCGTTGAGCAAAACCTCCGAAACCCCGCATGAATCATGACGCAATTAAAAAATCAAACTGTATTAACCCAAATAGTTCATAATTACACGTGTAACGTAACAAGGGCAAATTATGTTGTTGGAGGGAATTGCAGACATATATTCCAAAATGTCGTAAAGCATCCGCGTCTTTATTTTCGATCTTAACCCAGTGAACATAAATGTCATAACGAAACCTGCCTCTTTCCCCCTCCCCTCGACCCCCTTTTTATACAGGATATTGTTAAAGCCTTTTATAACGTCTCAACCTCGAGAAATTGTTGGAAATGATGCATCGAGAGAAGACTCTGTACATATATATGCAGAACGTTTCAAAGGTGAATCTCTTGGTTTTCCGCAATTCATCCATGCATTTAGCATTTTTGCTATATATATATATATATATATATATATATATATATAATTGTGGAGAAAGGGGTGTTCTTAGGGAACCGGCATTTAAGGGTAAAAAGAATGATCAACGCCCACCCACGTCAACATTATGAAGGTTTAATATCAGACGTATCGGAAGTCAAACTCCCATCATCAGTGGCTAAAAACAATGAAAGGGTAATAAACGCGATATAAAACTAGTGAAAGACTAGTTAGACAGGTAGGTAATTAACTTAATTTTAAAATACTTTCAGTAGTTGGATCAAGTAAAGATAAGCACCCCTAACCTTTTTTAGTTAGCTTTATAAGGCTAACAAACGAAAATATCACGACCTAACCTAACCAATCGTCAAGGGCGTACAGTTGACCTAACGACTGGTTAGGTTAAGTCGTGATATTTTCGTTAGTTAGCCTTATAAAGCTAACTAAAAAAGGTTGGGGGTGCTTATCTTTACTTGATCCCAGTAGTATACTTGCAACAATAAAATTACAATGACAACCATAATTTGAAGTTCAATTAAGTTTAAGTTTAAAATTATGGTTGTCATTGTAACCATAATCTCAAATTCAATTAATTAAACTTAATTGAACTTGAGAGATTATGGTTGTCATTGTAATTTTATTGTTGCACGTATACTACTGAAAGTATTTTAAAATTAAGTTAATTATGTACCTGTCTCACCTGTCTCACTCGTCTTCCACCAGTTGTATATTGCGTTTTTACCTTTTATTGTGTTAAGCCACTGATGATGGGAGTTTGACTTCCGAAACATCTGATATTAAACCTTCATTATGTTGACGTGGGCGTTAATCATCCTTTTTATCCTTATATATATATATATATATATATATATATATATATATATATATATATATATATATAAAGCTAGTAGTGTTATTTTGTACGGGCGAAGGTTAACTTAAAGGAAGGTCCAAAAGAGAACTTCTCCTCTCCTTTTTGCAATAAGCAAATAATGGCCAATTAGTCTTACCATTAAAGCAATTTAGGCCTCTGCTATAGCTTCTGCGTGTCCTTTTGGGTATAATGCCCCGGAAAAACGACTTTCTTTTGGTTACCTCTCATCATTATATTCTCTGTCGAGCAATATTTGGAGTAACTTTCATAACTCCAGCGTGGTTGGTTGGTTTCTTGGAGAAATTACCTCAGATTTTGCATTTTATTAGGTCCTATATTAAAAATAATAAAAATTGGCTCTAAAATAGATTAAAAACACCTTGAAATGAACTTAAAATTGATGACTTTAATTTATTAACTGTTTTTTTTTGAATTTTCGCAGCAACATTAATCACAGAGTGAACTCACTGTTTATTTAGCTCTTCAGCCGTGTGTATGTGTGTGTGCGTTCGTGTGTGTGTGTGTGCGTGTGGGTGTGTGTGCGTGTGTGCGCGAAATGAAGAAATGACGTAGAAATAGTCATAATTCTTTTAGTTTTGGTTGCCTACAGCCTACGCCCTACAGCAACAGCAACTTGACTCGAAGCTGTGGACCTTTTCCAGTTTGTGTACCGTTTTTCATATAATTTATTTTTGAGAATATTTTTGTTAAAACTAACGAAAATATCACGACTTAACCTAACCAATTATCAAGGGCGTACAGTTGATCTATTATTAATTATAACATTGTTTCTGGAATAGTATTTACTATTTACTAATAGATCAACGATAATTGGTTAGGTTAAGTCGTGATATTTTCGTTAGTTTTAACAAAAATATTCTCAAAAATAAATTATATGAAAAACGGTACACAAACTGGAAGGTGCTACTGTAGTATGCGGTCTACCTACGATTCGGCGGTCTACCTTTTAATTATAGCTTCTTATCTTGTTTACTAATTGTTTGTTTACATCCCATTGTCAATCGCCCTTGACGATTGGTTAGGTTTAGTCATGATATTTTCGTTAGTTTTAACGAAAATATCATGATTAAACCTAACCAATCGTAGGTAGACCGCATACTACAGTAGCACCAACTGGAAAAGGTCCGAAGCTGTTATCCGTCAAAAGTATCTTACACAGTTGAATGCTGAGGTGATCGTCATGCAACAGGACTGCAAGTGTCGCTAAACATACAGTAAGCACTGCGTATGGCTAACTCTTTGCACGCACGCGGTAAATAAGATAAGTGTAGATAAGGATGGATGGGGGGTGAAGTCTTTCATTCCATAGTTCAAATACTTGTATTTTAATTTTAAATGTAGAAGCCGCGCCTTCGGCTGATCACTTCGTGATATTTAACGCTGCTCATCTTGATAGATCCAACCCTAACGGGCGACTGAGAGGGAGACATTAGCTCCACCCACTTTACGCGAGGCAGCCAATCATAACAGGCGACTGAGTGAAAGAGATTTGTTACTCCGCTTAACTCCGCTCAAAACCGCGCAAAGTTTTTTTTGGAGCAAGTGTAGTTTACGTCCCCCTGTGGTGCCTAGTGTAGTTTACGTTCCCCTACATTATCCTAGTGTAGATTGCGTTCCCCTACATTATCCTAGTGTAGATTGCGTTCCCAACTTTGTCCGCGTATACCTAATCAAATAAAACGTTAAAACTAACGAAAATATTACGACTTAACCTAACCAATCGTCAATATATATATATATATATATATGTATATATGTATATATATATGTATATATATATAATATATATGTATATATATATGTATGTATATATATATGTATATATATATGTATGTATATATATATGTTATATATATATGTATATATATATATATATATATATTATATATATATATATATATATATATATATATATAAATTAACGATTGATTAGGTTAAGTCGTGATATTTTGGTTAGTTTTAACGTTTTATTTGATGGATTCATTTAAAAAATGTCTCCTAAAGATCCTAGTGTAGTTTACGTTCCCCAACTTTGACCTAGTGTAGTTTGTATCCCCTTTTGCGTCAGGGGGACGTAAACTACACTTGCACCGTTTTTTTAACTATAGCTAGAAATATTTTGTAGTGTTTCTCTGATAAAAGATAAGGCCATTGTTTTCTTTTGTTACACAGCGCATGCGAATAAAATGAATCTAAATAATATGGAGGAGTTTCAAAATATATACTTTGAAGGGTTTTTCTGTATGTAATTATGTATTTAATTTGCATGCAAATGATAACACCAACATGAAACATATCCGGTAAATGTACGCGCTAAAATATATGCATTAAATGCCCGGAAATGTAAAATTTAAATGTATGTTCTTGTCTATCTTGTGAAACTGCGACAGTCTTTAGGATACTTCCAGATCTCCTTTCTCTCGTATCGTGAAACAAATGTGCGGATAAGCGATATTAGCGGTGTTACCAGTCTCTCTCTCTCTCTCTCTCTCTCTCTCTCTCTCTCTCTCTCTCTCTCTCTCTCTCTGTATCTAATACCGAAAAATGGTTTCGTCCAACATGGATTATCAAACCGGATATTGTTTGTTGAGTGAAGCGTTAAATATTAAACGTTCTAAGCTTGAATAAAGTGCACAGCTCCAAAATATCATTTACACGACTTAACACATGAAATGGATGTAATGAATGTGTACATTTGTACACAAGTAATGTGTGTATATATATATATATATATTCATTCTACCACAACCTTTATAACGCGTGTGTGTGTGTGTGTGTGGTCGCTCGGTACGGTCTTTAAAGTATATTTACGCAACAATTAGTCATTTTACACGATTTTTATCTATGGTCACATAACATGACATAGCATAAATTTTATATACACACACACACACACACACACACTTGGTACACCTGGTAGTAGTTTCGTGCGTTCGTCTCCCTTCACACGTAGGTCAAGCTGGTGGCCCCGCTTCTAGGCCTGGCTTGATGGAGAAGCGAATTGCTCTCTTGCGCTCTCCACCGCACACATAACCAAGTACACCCGGCTCATCTGGTGCCGTCCTGAGCCTGGCATCTAGTCTTCTTTTGAAGAATGTATATATATATATATATATATATATATATATATATATATATATATATATATGTATGTATGTTTGTATGTATACCTATTATGTATACACAATAATTGTTAATAATTATCGTTGTTCAAATGCCAAATACCAGACATTAATATAACGTTAATAACATACTGGAACTAACATGAAACGCAGTTTTGGAGACAGCCATCATCATTTTTAATATATGATGTATTCACTCACTCATTCTAACTATATACAAAAACGTTATAGTCCTTATTAATTCCTTTATATTTCCTCTATATAAAGGATATATAAAGGAAAACCTATATATATATATAGGAGGCTAAAGGAAATGTGAAGTAATTTTGAAGAAAATATAAAGGCGTTTTAATGTCGGCAAATAATGGACGCTGCCAAAGTTGCGTGTTTGAAAGAATGAATATTTTTTGGATGAGTTCCGATAAAGTTAAAAGAACGATAATATTTGGGAAATGAATTGGAAAATGACTGGAACAGGAAGAGATGATATACAGGGTGTCTCAGAAGTCGCGCACCATTGGCTAATATAGCTTTATTTAATTTAATACCTTGAATTCTCTGTTAGACGGAATAATTGGTGCTGAACACTTCCATCTAAGAGGGAACTATTATTTAATTATTAGTTATTATTATTTAATTATTAATTAATTAATAGATATTTAATTAATTATTAATTAGTGGATATTTAATTATTAATGATTATTAATAATGGATATTATTTAATTGTTAGTTATTATTATTTAATTATTAATTATTATTAATTAGTGGATATTTAATTATTAAATATTATTAATTAATGGATATTTAATTATTAATGGATATTATTTAATTATCATTAATTAATAGATATTTAATTATTAATTAATGGATATTATTTAATTATTAACATTAATTAATGGATATTTAATTATTAATTATTAATAGTTGGAAATGTTTCCCCCTAAAAATTCTGAGATCGAAATTAATTTTCCGTTTATTGGCGATTTCCGTCTAGGGGAGGTCCCGTCAAGGGGAATCTACTGTAATTATAAAGCGCGACTTCTGAGACACCCTGTATTTTACTGATTAGCATTGCATATGTTAATCGCTGTTATTTAAACTGCGTATTAAAACTGTGGTAATAATGTTAATGAGTTTAAGTTTATCTTCTGCATAGGTTCGAGCCCTCTTAAATGCAAATTAATTTTATATTTTCTTGTGGCGGATCACGTGACATAACGTCATTAGTTTCACAATACAATAGCAATGTGGCTAACTATGAAGGGGAAAAGGTCTTAAAATACCAGAGACTCGAACATGAAATAAGGAGAATGTGGAATGTGGAACCTGAGATCATCCCAATAGTGGTGGCAGCAACAGGGGCAGTAAAGAAATCTACAGTAGAGTTCCTGAACCAACTGCCCATAAGTATAACATCTGGAGAAGTTGTAGGGGAGATACTACGATACAGTACCTCTATCTTACCTCTAGTACTAGGCTGTACCTAAAAAGTCCTTAGGGTTAAGGTTTAACGCCGGAAGTAAGAAACTCTTCTCCAACTGGAGTCGAAGGGAAAAAACAAAAATCAGCTTCTTTGGTTGTACGCATATTTGCAGTTGGTTCGTGTGTTTTGTTCGTATTTTCCTCTAGCACTACCGTATCTACTAACGTATCGCCCCACTCCCACCCGGTTAGGGGGTGGGAGGGGGCGATACGGATAGGCGGAAAATTTGTCACAAAATCTTAGGTTATTTATATATTACAATCAGTGTGTGAAATCAGTCATTTCACATAATGCCTAAAAGCTTCAGGCATTTAGGGTAATTCGATTGAGAGATTAACAACTTCGTGAAGGTTAGGTTAAGGTGGTTAGGTTAGGTTAAGTTAGGTTAGTAATGCGTATTACCTATGTTTAAAGGTCACAGATATTATAAAAAATGCTTGAAATGTTTAGGCACTACGTGAAATGACTGGTTGAGTGGTTTCACACATTGACTGTAACACACACACACATATATATATAATATATATATATATATATATATATATATATATATATATATATATATATATATATTATAATAAATTGTAGACAATAAAAATTATAAACAAAACCGTAGCTGAAAAAGTTGGACTTGAAACATATCAAATAAAAAAGGTAAACTTTATTAGAAGTATGTAATAAGAAGTTCTGTTTGACTGTAACTTAAATTAAAGAAGGTGAGAGGCTATTATCATTCCTGTAATTTCATACTTGCGACACGCACCAATTATGTTATTAGCGTTCCCCGGACGTACGTACATACGTACATATTCTTAACACGAAAGGTTTTTTTTTTGGGGTATATGTTGAAATATCTTTGAAACCCGCATTTCATCTTTTCTTCATTTCTCTCTCATTTTTTATCATTTTCAACTTTTTGGGGGGTTTATGTACAAGAATATTTTAATACAGTTTAAAATTTTCCTTTCTCTTGTTTTCATATTTACCCCTCGCGGCTGCGTGTCGTTAGAGGTTATTCTGCCATTGTCTGTTTTGTATTATTATTTCGTGCGTACTGAGCCTCCTCCTAAGAGGTTAGGAGAAAAGGTGAAAAGGTTAATCATGAACGGTTTTACCGTGTTTTCATAGAACTTTCAGACCCTTATTACGTTCACATATTTTAATATAGTTTGAATCCCGTTTTTTCGGGGGGGGGGGGGGTTGCATTTAAAATTTGATGGGATTTGTGGTTTTTAATAAAGAAAAAACGCATCATATTTACGATAATAAAATTGGTGTTGTGCTTTCAATGTAGAATGCATCTAAGTCCAAAGGTTTCGTAAGTACTTCATGAACGAAGCTTTAATGTGTACTGCTAACAGAAGTCATTTCTTATGTCATCTCTCCACAAGTTCGTCTGTGTGCCCTAATAAAGTTACCCTATAAACCTTGTATTATCTTTTATGTAATCATAATTAAACCTATTTTATACTACAAAATCGTAACTAACTCTATATGAAATGGTTTTATCTTATAATTAATCGAGAGCCCAGTAAAGCCTAAAACGCTTAAGCGCCATACTACTCAGGTAGAAATAAATATGAGGGATCGCGCGTCTTACGGTACCTAAGCGCCACCACGGGCGAAAACGTGTTTTTGATGGATATCACTATTTTCACCCTCCCTCTATCGCGTGGTTTGGGTTATAATGACCTTACGACACTAGAAGGAAGTATGGTTGAAAACCTTATGAAGCGAACTACTTTTTTCACCTCTATCGCCAGCCAAAAGTTCACCCAAAGTTCGACATAATAAGAAAATTAAAAAATATATATATAAAATATGAAAATCTATTCCAAAAACTCATCAACATCTTCATTAGCATACTTAGAACTCTAATTTAGCCAAAAATGAACGTTTTAGCTCAATTAATAACAGAGATACTATTGCGAGAATATTGCTGAACTTTGGAGACGATTTCTGGCGAATTTTAATTTTGGCGCTTAGGTACCTTAAGACACGGGACCCCTCATATATTCGATAGAAAAATTATTATAGGCCTAAGATGGTAAATTATAGTATTTTGATATTTATTTTTACAAATAAAAATTTATTATTAAAAAAATATCATTATTAAAAATTATGATTATCATTATTATCATTAAAAATTATTATTATTAATATTATTAATAATAAGCTGAGAAGAAGAAGAAAACTCAAAAAATTTGTGCGCTCTTGTTACACGTGTGTGTATTTTGCTTGTAGTATATAAGGTTATGTGTAAAAGCGAGTGTGTGCGTCGTCCTTTATTACAGTAATTAGCATTATCAGAGTGATGTTATTAATGAATATTTTCTTCGAAAACTTTGAAATTCATGAAGTTAATTAACAATTTTTGTAAGTTCAAAATATTAATGAAGGAAAAGTTTTGATTATAATCCGGAAACGAAATTTGAACTTTGAGATAAACATTTTTTTTTTTTAATCTGAACTAAAATTTCTTTATAAAGGAAACTAAGAACTAACTTGTATGGAATGTTAATATGATTATTTTTTAATGTGATTTGTTAATTAATTTGACTGTTGGTTAAAATGTTAATCATTGTTGTGGATAGCGATTATTTATTCCGAGAGAGAGAGAGAGTTTTGAGCGTTTTAAAAAGGTAAACCAATCGTGTAAAAGCTTAGAGCAGTAGTTCCCAAAACCTTTATTGGCTGCGACTGTAAATTGGCCACCAACAGGACCTCCCGACCCTCAGGCTTATGATAAAATTTAAATATGTGTATGAATATAAATTGAATTTAGAAATAGGAAATACAGTGATCCTTCGCGATCCTATTTGAGGACCCCCGCGACCCTGATTTGGCTCGGGACCCGACGTTGGGAACCACTGGCTTAGAGTACGGCCTTTTCTTTTAACCAATAAGTGAATGTATAACAGTTTGGGTTGAGTGGCCTTTTTCGCCGGGTACCAAACACCAAGTTCCTTCCTCGTCGTAACGGTGAAAGCTGTGCTAAATTCTAATGTGAACTTATACAATTAATACTCCAGCACAATGCGGGTAAGGAATATGTAAGGAGTATGTTCCATTCTCTCTCTCTCTCTCTCTCTCTCTCTCTCTCTCTCTCTCTCTCTCTCTCTCTCTAGTCGGAGGACTGCGATCGTTGTCCACGCTGGTGGCAATGACCTGTTCCTCAAAGGCGGTGGGGTAGGTCTTACTGAAGGGATCATCACCGAGATCATGTCTCTTGCGGATGATCTAAAACTGAAGACAGACAGGGGAATGTTAATGGGTATTTTACCGCGAATGAATGTCAGTGACCACGCGCTCAGTAAGGTCATTGGCATCAACGAGAGGGTACAAGACTTGTGCGTTCCGCTGGGCGTGAAGTTTATTGACCCCTTCGATGCATTTTCGGGTAGGTGGGACCTTTACCAGAGGGATGGTGTCCACCTCAATAACAAGGGTAAAGGTGTGCTAGGCGCGCTGCTCGACCGGCACCTATACAGAATGGTGAGGTCGAGTCCGGGGAGAGATGATGGGCCCCCACCGGGGAGAGATGAGGATGAGCCGGTGGCGGACATACCTTCGACTGAAGGGTGCGTCGAAGTACAGGTGGGTGACCCTCCTCCTACGTTGGAGGGGGCTCAGTCTCCTGCGGAAGTTGCCCCCTCGTTAGTGAGGGGCTCTTCAACTCCCGACAGCCCTGGCTGTTCGGGAAACGGGTCGTGCTAGGGGGCGGTCAGAATAGGGAAGGCTCCCTCCGTGCAATGCTTTTTAATGCTAGGTCAATTAGGAACAAGTTTTGCGAGCTACGGGCGCTCTTAGCATCAGAATACCAGGATATCGTTGCTATCACCGAGTCCTGGATTCATACTGATCGTAGGGACTACGTTGGGGAGTTCGAAATTCCCGGGTATAGAATGTTTCGCAAAGACCGCACCCGTGGGGAGGGGGGTGGGGTACTAATATACGTCAGAGACACGTTGAGTCCGGTTGACTGCCAGTTCCGGTCGGAACGGGAGCTGCTTGGCGTCGATCTGAACGTGGGAGGGACGAACTATAGGTTAATCTTGGTGTACAGACCTCCGCATCTCCTCCTCGAGGACGATACAGCCCTGTACACCGAACTCAGTAGCCTGCTAGGGGATAGGGTGTGTGTAGTTTTAGGAGACTTCAACTGTCGCGGCATAAAGTGGGAAAACAGGACTGCCGATGCTGAAGGGAGGAGGCTAGTTGACTTTGCTGATGAGAACTTCCTCACTCAGTGGGTCAACGAGCCTACACGAGGCGAAAGCGTTCTAGACTTAGTATTCACGACCGAAGACAACCTCGTCACTGGCCTCACCGTTGACGAATCGTTGGGCGGGAGTGATCACGGTCTTATTAGGTTCCGTGTGTGCGTCCCTCGGGTGAAGCGTAGTAACTCGAGAGCAGTAAGCTCGATCTCCGGCGGGCGAACTTTGTTAGCCTCAGGGATAGCGTAGCAGAGATGGGGTTAGAGGTTGGCGGCGATGTTGAGGGAGTGTGGAGTGCATTCCGGGATGAGTTTATGGTGTGCAGTCTGCTGCCATACCCTCAAAACCGGTCACCCCTGCTTCAACGCAGCCTAAGTGGTTCAATCGTGGCATCGCTTCGGCTATCCGAAATAGGAAAGTAGCGTATAGGAGGGCGAAGGCCAATCGTTCCCACGAGAACACTGAAGCGTATGTCCGCCTGTGTAGGGAAGTGAAGGCGAAGGTTAGGCTAGCGAAACGTAACGAAGAACTACGGGTGGCAAGCCTCTGCAAGGGGAACCCTAAGGAGTTCTTCAGTTATGTTAATAGTAGAAAGCCCATTAGAAGCATGATAGGTCCTTTAAAGGACGGAAGCGGCGTTCTGCGGACCTCCGACGCGGACATCGCTAATGTGCTTAATGAGTACTTTGCGGGAGTGTTCACCAGGGAGGATACCCGCGTCATCCCCGAGCCAGCTGTGAGGCACGAAGGTGCTGGCCTGGATAGTGTTAGATGTACCGCGACAGTCGTTGCTCATAGAATAGACAAACTGAGCGCGTTTAAGGCTCCTGGGCCAGACCAGTTTCTCCCCAGTGTTTTGCGAGAAGTGCGCGACCAGGTGGCTCCCCACCTGGCTACAGTCTTCAACAAATCGTTGGTGATGGGCCAGGTGCCTGGTGACTGGAGGGAGGCCAACGTGACCCCTATCTTTAAGAAAGGGGATCACGAAAGTCCAGGGAACTATCGTCCTATTAGTCTCACTTCAGTTGTAGGTAAATTATTAGAAAGGATAATAGCTGATAGAATCGTTGACCATTTGGATTCCTACAAGCTGCTTGGGGACTCCCAACATGGGTTTAGACGGCATAGGTCGTGTCTCACCAACTTGCTCGAGTTTTTCCGTCATGTTGAGTGAGTACGATAAGAGTAGGGCGATTGATATACTTTATCTCGACTTTCAGAAAGCCTTTGATAAGGTACCTCACCGCCGGCTAATGGCGAAAGTGCGCGCGCGCGCTGGGTATCGGTGGGGAAATAGGTAGGTGGATTGAAAACTGGCTGAGGAATAGGCGGCAGAGGGTGGTAATTAAAGGGGCTAGTCGGGTTGGGCCTCGGTCACTAGTGGGGTTCCTCAGGGTTCCGTTTTGGGGCCACTGTTGTTTACCATTTACATAAATGATATCGACGGTGGCATCGTCAGTCGGATCGCCAAATTCGCTGATGACACCAAGCTTGGGGCCAATGTTGGGACGCCCGAAGCGATCGAGGAACTGCGTGCGGACCTAGGTAGGATAGGAGAGTGGTCCGAAAAATGGCAAATGCCGTTTAACTTGGGTAAATGCAAAGTGATGCACATTGGCTACGCCAATCCCAAGTCGGACTACTCGATGTTGGGCAGTAATATCGAGGTGACTGATTTAGAAAAGGACTTGGGTGTGCTAATTAGCAGCGACCTTAAGTTTACGAAACAGTGTGTAGAGGTGGAAAAGAAAGCCCAGAAACTATTGGGTTATATCAGGAGGCAATTTCAGTTTCGGAACAAGGAGATTGTGCTCTCACTGTACAATTCCCTTGTTCGGCCGTACCTGGAGTATGCTGTGCAGTTCTGGTCGCCCACCCTCAGGAAAGATATTGAGAGGCTGGAGCGAGTGCAGGCGAGGGCCACAAAGTTAATCCCTTCCGTTAGGCATATGGGCTACAATCGACGGTTACGCGCCCTGAACTTGTTTTCGCTTGAAACTCGGAGGCTGCGCGGTCAACTGATCGAGGTTTTCAAGCTCTTACGAGGTTCAACGATGTCGATTTTAGAAGTATGTTTAGTTTAAATGATAACCCAACTCGCAACAATGGTTGGAAGTTGGATTTGAAACGGTTTAGGACTAGTGTGTGTGGGAATTACTTTACGTATAAGATCTGTGACACATGGAACAGGTTACCTTCGGAAGTTGTGAACAGTTCCTCTGTGGATCAGTTCAAGAAAAGGTTAGACGAAATCTTGCACACTATTTGAGTGTGTAAAGACATTTAGGACCTCAGTCTGCGGAAATTTCTTTTCCTATAAAATAGTTAATATCTGGAACCAACTTCCCTCAGAGGTTGTTTCCAGTCAAAGTGTAAATCTGTTTAAAAATAGGCTAGACAAAGTACTGAACACACTCATAGTTTAAGATTAAAACCTCAGAAAACTCTGCAGGAGTTCGCTTGCTCGGTGTCTCTGTGAGCAAGCTAAATATAAGAGCTATTATATATTCTCCACTTTCCTGTAAAATTTCCTTGGCTACTTTTCCAGGGTCAAGGTATTTTCTTCAACCTTTTTCCGTACCTGCCTCTGGCAGGGAGGGAGCGGAGGGTGGGGAGAGAGCCTTCTACTTTTCTATCCAGTTTTCTACTACTGCTAGGATAGTTGAAAGAAAAATAAACTTTCACAAAATTTTCCCTGGCACCCGTTGCCATTGGTACCTCGGTATGGGCCGCAAGGCCTTTTGAGGTACTTCTTTTCCTTGTAACTCCTTGTAACTCTCTCTCTCTCTCTCTCTCTCTCTCTCTCGTAGGCTAAATTAATAGTAAATTAAAAGCCACACCTGTAAATTACAAAGTCAAACTTACTAATTTATTTTAAAGAAAAACCAGTGTCTTCATTCTTTCCTTGGGGCGCATTGTGCTTCCAAAGGAGGAATGACGTTGCTTATAATAGAAAATACCCTAAAGAAGTAGAACAGTACTAGTAATTAACGTATTGAAAAGGAAGCACTCAGAACACAGAAATTAAAGGGATATTTGTTCAGTCAGACTGCAAATGAGAAAATGTGGTAGCGTTTATATGAGGCCCTCCTAGGAAGAAGTGGCTAAACGACAAAAGTGAAAAACGCCAGAAAACGCAGTTAAAGTTGTTCCAATTCGAAAGTGATGTAACTTTTGAACTTTTGAAAAGTTACAGAGAAAACGAAAGATGAAGACTACAGGTCTCGACTATAACCCCCCCCCCCCTGCAATTCCCTCCCTGGAAAGGTGTGAGCGATACACAATAATATACATATGGAAAATACTGAAGCGATGTGTCCCAAACTTAAGAAATGAAAGAGAAACACACTGGAATGAGAGAAGAGGTGGATTCTGTACCGTCCCAGCTGCGGTGGGACAAGAGTTCATGAAAACTAAGATGGAAGATACCCTCAGAATAAGTGGCCCAAAACTTTTCAACGTTCTGCCGAAAGAACTGAGAAACCTCCAGCAACCAACCTAAATAATTTCAAGAACCAGCTGGACAGGTTCTTATGGTGCAAAGTCCGGTGTCCGGACAACTGCCCCCTGGACAACCGCCCCCCGGACAATTGCCCCCCGACAACCGCCCCCCCAGACAATTGCCCCCGTAGGACAATCGCCCCCGGATTATTGCCCCCCATAAGTAAATAAAATTAAATAGAAATTAAATTTACGTTTAAAAAATGGCAAGCTAAAACAATATTTAACAACATTAATTTTGCTTGTAGCCTGAAAAAAAAATAGATTTAAAAAGTTAGCAATATTTAACAAAAAATTTTCCAATTATTGCTTACTTATTTATAATAAAATTATGAAGTTTAGCTACTTAATTTTATTTAAACAGTTGGCAAGACTTATTGTATTTCATATATACTATGGATTAATTAATTATATTTAAACAGTTGGCAATACTTATTGAAAGGTCGTTTTGAAAGTCATAGTTGGTGGTTAGGTTAGGTTAGGTTAGGTTTGTTTTTTTTAAAATATTAATAAATTTAATTCCTATTTAATTTTTATTTACTTATGGGAGGCAATAATCCGGGGGGCGATTGTCCTACGGGGGCAGTTGTCCGGGGGTCGGTTGTCTGGGGGCAATTGTCCGGGGGGCGGTTGTCCGGGGGGCAGTTGTCCGGGGGGCAGTTGTCCGGGGGGCAGTTGTCCTAGCACCGCAAAGTCCCTAACCAGTCATACGTAGCTGGCTATGAGGGCAGGAGGAGAGTGGAAACCAGCTCTCTCTTCCACGAATCCTGCAAATGAGGCGGGATGCTGCAGAGGGGTCGACCGCAGCTCGATCCTGATATACCAGTATATATACAGTATATACTGGTATATTTACTGGTAAAAACTGAGAAAATGTTATCCAAAAGTATTTCGTTGCTAAACAGTATAATAATTTAGTAAATAACTGAACTGCGAGTCCAATGAAAGAATGTGTCCTCTACTACTGCAAATGTAAACTGTAAAGACTGTTGTCGACTGTCCAAGACAATTTTAGCTAAGTTTACAGTACAGTTAACAAAGTATCATTAATAGATTGTGAAATAGGCCCTGTGTTGTTAATTTCAAATAGACTACTTTTAGTTTAAAACTCTCTCTCTCTCTCTCTCTCTCTCTCTCTCTCTCTCTCTCTCTCTCTCTCTCTCTCTCTCTCTCTCTCTCTCTCCATCCATATATATAAATGTTAGGCTTATAAACTTTATATTATTATAATATATTAAAGATATATATGGTCTCCCCTCGGTCTGAAATCCATTTGTATCATCACTCATCTGGCGCAAGTCCTCATAATCGCATTCCACAGACATTTTCAATACACTGAAAACCAAAATATTTTCTTCATTTCTTTCTCGTCTTTATTCCAGTTTTCTTTTATTTTTGTTAAAGATTATTTCCCTTCGATAGGGGAATACCATAAGTACAGGGTGTCCAAAATGTCTTGTCATCCCAGTAAAATACCGACTGATTTTCGTTTTTCTTTCAGATCCATTTGAAATGTGTGATAGCAGCAGGAGCAACTATACTATTGAACAACGCATATTGGCTAGTACCTGGGTTCATGAGCGACCACGTAATGCAAAAACCATTTGAAAATATTCGTGCACACTTCCAGGAACGATTTAATCGTGCAGCTCCTCCAAAATGGAGCTGCACGAATACTAGCCAATACTAGCTACTACTACTAGATACTACTAGATACTAGCCAATACTAGCTACTACTACTAGATACTACTAGATACTAGCCAATACTAGCTACTAGTACTAGATATATTAGCCAATATTAGCTACTAGTACTAGATACTACTAGATATTAGCCAATATTAGGTACTAGTACTAGATATTAGCCAATATTAGCTACTAGTACTAGATATTAGCCAATATTAGCTACTAGTACTAGATACTACTAGATATTAGCCAATATTAGCTACTAGTACTAGATACTACTAGATATTAGCCAATATTACTACTAGTACTAGATACTACTAGATACTAGCCAATATTAGCTACTAGTACTAGATACTACTAGATACTAGCCAATATTAGCTACTAGTACTAGATACTACTAGATACTAGCCAATATTAGCTACTAGTACTAGATACTACTAGATACTAGCCAATATTAGCTACTAGTACTAGATACTACTAGATACTAGCCAATATTAGCTACTAGTACTAGATACTACTAGATACTAGCCAATATTAGCTACTAGTACTAGATACTACTAGATACTAGCCAATATTAGCTACTAGTACTAGATACTACTAGATACTAGCCAATTATTAGCTACTAGTACTAGATACTACCATACTAGCCAATATTAGCTACTAGTACTAGATACTAGCCAATACTAGCTACTAGTACTAGATACTACTAGATACTAGCCAATACTAGCTACTAGTACGATACTACTAGATACTAGCCAATACTAGCTACTAGTACGAGATATTACTAGATACTAGCCAATACTAGCTACTAGTACGAGATATTACTAGATACTAGCCAATACTAGCTACTAGTACGAGATATTACTAGATACTAGCCAATACTAGCTACTAGTACGAGATATTACTAGATACTAGCCAATACTAGCTACTAGTACGAGATATTACTAGATACTAGCCAATACTAGCTACTAGTACGAGATATTACTAGATACTAGCCAATACTAGCTACTAGTACTAGATATTACTAGATACTAGCCCGTACTAGCTACTAGTACTAGATACCACTAGATACTAGCCCGTACTAGCTACTAGTACTAGATACCACTAGATACTAGCCCGTACTAGCTACTAGTACTAGATACCACTAGATACTAGCCAATACTAGCTACTAGTACTAGATACCACTAGATACTAGCCAATACTAGCTACTAGTACTAGATATTACTAGATACTAGCCAATACTAGCTACTAGTACTAGATACTAGCCAATATACGTTGTTCAATCGTATAGTTGCTGTTATCACACATTTCAAATAGGTCTGAAGGAAAAACGAAAATCAGATAGTATTTTACTGGCATGACAAGATATTGTGAACACCCTGTATATGGTTAAAGGGACTGTGGATGTGACATTACACTGTAGAAGAATTATTTTACAGTATTTATTGATGGTATCTTACTTAATTAAATTCTTTGTACGGATTTAAGTGAGGGTTGGAATGTCACGCGGAAGAGAGTAACTATTTGCCGACCATTAAACTATCGAGTGAAAACTATTACAGAATTTTTTTTGTTTTTCTTTTTGTTTTGTTTTCTTTAGTGTTTGTTTGTCTCTTCAAACTGTCTCTTTAGGGTGTATTTACTGCGTTACTTTAAATTCAGTTTCGTGTCCACATCAGAAATAAGTAAATACAGAATATGAAGCATGACGACATTACCATCTAAATTAGTTGCCATGGAAACGTTACGTACGTATATTGCGTCATAGCAATCGTAAAAATTTACGCGTAACAACTATTATTTTATACCCATTTGACATTTTAGATACGTCCGAGCTTGAAATGGTGTTTCAGAACTAACGAAAACGTAAATACGAAAGTACCATGTAGGTTATAGGTTATATTATATAAGGGGGGGGGGGAGCGCGGAGGTAGATAGAATGATATTTAATCGAACCAGAATTAATGGACTTATACTAACCGTAATTAAATCCAATCTTGAGTCGTTCAAATTGGATAATATCGAATTCCAGTTAATACCGGATCGATCCAATTCACGTACGTCATTATGATAAGGCTCTCTCTCTCTCTCTCTCTCTCTCTCTCTCTCTCTCTCTCTTCAATATATATATTAGAAGAAAAATGGCGTTATTGAGCCTTGGAGACCGTTTTTGGCTCTCCTTCTGCGAAGGGTCACTTTGCGGGCGCTCGCCCTTGGCCCCCTCCTTCTTGCACAATATATATATATATATATATATATATATATATATATAAATAATGCGTTGGTTAAAATTTACACTGATTTCGCTCGAAATAAGGAAATGAAAACCTGGTACCATGCATGCATGGTTACAATTTTCACAAAGATTACCTCCTCAACATTGTTGTTTTTCATTCTAGCATTTAATGGTAGCTTTGTTTTTGAACAAAAGTGAATTACGCAAAATTTAGATTTACTTAACAAAAAAAAGTTACTTATTGACTTTAATTAAAGATAATTTTAATTAAAGCTAATTTTAAAATCTATTAATATTTTTTGTTTTTCCTAAAATTACGAGATTTTTCACCATAAATTTTGTCATCAACGGACCACATTTTAATGGTGAAAATACCGTGAAAAGACGTGTACAAACAAACAAAACCGGCGGGGCCTCATTTTAATGGTGAAAATACCGTGAAAAGATGTGTACAAACAAACAAAACCAGCGGGGCCTCATTTTTCGGACTGTGAAGTTTAAAAAAATTGTTTTTTGGGTCTTTTAAGATTAATTTGACTCGTTTATTGATCAATTTCGTCCCATAGTGAGTATTTAAATAGTACCTAAAGTAAATACTATGATAATAGAATGATTTTTTTTGTTTGTTTTTTTATTTTGTCTGTGTTTTTTAGGGTATCATGCCCATATAAATGTAAAGTTAAATTTACTACTAGAAAGGGTATAAATATATACTCTGTGACATTATTTTACCCCTTTAGTTTACATGTTTGCGCGTACATATCTATACAGACACATACAGACGCGAGATTACGCGCACACATTATGATAGTACGTATGAGGTATAGCAGAATTTTTTCGTCGTATAGTTTCTTAACATGTATATTAGGGTGGAGCGAAAAATACTTTTTTTCTAGTATGAAGTTCTAATAGTGATTAAAAGTTGCATTTAGTGGACGATATATACCTGCCAAAATATGAGTTCATTTGTTTAATATGTTCAGCTGCCACCAGGGGCTAAATTTAACACATTTTGGGTAAAAATGAAAAAAAATGCTTCTATTTTAGGTTTATCAAACTATTATAAAATTTTATCTTAGAATTATCTAATAGTTTGATTAAGATTCTTAAATGATAAGAATTCGTTTTGTAAAAATGCCTTTTCATATGCTTAATATCTTCAGCTGCCACAAGAGGGCTGAAGTTAACTTAAAAGTGACAATTAAGTATGATTCTGTATTTACTTGAAAAAGGGAACAGTAATAAATTAGGATGTCTCTCCTCCTTATACTGGCTTGAGACAGTTAAGAAACGTTTATTTCGTGCCTTAGCGGAGTTACCACCCTTTCCCCAACCAACCTCCCTCTAGAAAGGGTTCTTGCTGAAGACTATTTAGTAATTTGCTTTTGTGTCAAATTTTGGCTGTTTTTTCCTTGATTCTAATGTAGCACGAATCCAACTGTCTCTGTTTGTAGGTCCGCAGACTGATCCAGCAGCGTCTGTAACGAGCTTGACTCCTCTCTCTACGGCTTGTGTATGACATGGAAACTGAAATAATTCTGAATGAAGAGTAGTACCATGTTTGATGCATGATTCAATATCATCAAGAGAAACTCCTTGGTTATCGGTGGTTCTGCTATCTGAAAATCTTGCCACATAATGAGATCTGTATAGTCTTTGGCATAAAAATTTATTTCTGGCACCTTAAAATACCTGATAACATCTGTTTCTTGAATGCATGCCCTTGCTTTATGATACGCCTAAATCCCAACTGACGCACATGCTCCCTTTCATCAGCTATCATTGCAATGAGAATGTTTTCTTGATTTGCGTAATATGCATTTCGCTGAATGACTGAGTATTCATGTACTCTCCTAAGCTCTTCACGGAGATACCGGCTTCTTGCAATCATATGCCACATATGTTTAGCACCATATTGGCATAATGGTTTACGCTTTATCTGAAACCACATTGGTGCGTATACCCTAACAATGAAAGTAGCTAATTCTTGTAAATTGCCTGAAGGATTCTCTGTGCTTGCATATAACCGCAGAGTCCTGTTTGCTGGGTGAGCCACCTTGAATGTGATATATTGCCTGGACTCTTATGACTAAGACTCTTTGAGAATGTTCCACTTGATATAGCCTTGTGAATTTCAGAAGGTATTTCTGGTCAGTACTTATGTCATCTACATCAACTTCACACATGTCCTCTTGAATTTCAATGGGTTTGAAGTTAACTATGGGAAGCTTTTCACAGTCTGAAAGTGCTCGGCCAATTTCTCCTGAAAATGCTCTTGGTCCAGTAGTGGTACCATCCAAGTGATGAAACAGATGGCGCAATGGAAGTTCATTAAGGTGTAAAAGGCATATCAGCCACTGCAATGGCTTATTAAAGGCTTCTTCCAGTAATCTTATTGTGCCTCCAAAACTACCAGTGTTAACCACTGTCGAATCACAGCCAACTGCAACGATGTTCCCTATATCAACATTCCTTTCTTTCAAGCAATTCACTAGCGCTGTGCAAATGTATTTAGCTTTGCCACTGGAAGGTGTCACATGTGCAAAGTACAGAGAGTGTGGTTCAGATATTATGCTGATATGCTCTTTGCGTTTGGTTCTTTGGTGGTTAGAGCCATCACTCTCCTGGACTTGAATCATTGTTTTATCCTTTCTGCCATCAAAGTATAATCCCCGCATGGTTTTTGGCTCTCCTATCTGTTGTAGTTCCTTCTCTGTTTTTGTCTTTCACGTCTTAGCTTACTTATGTCTATAATATTCCCTTTGTCTTCGGGAGTAACAATTTTAAGATCTGCCAATACTGCAGAAGCAATAGCAGCCCCAGCTCTGTCCGACATTTTAAATCTATCACAAGTAATTGCTAATGAAGGCAGTGGCTCACGCATCTGTTGTTCTGATATTACATATTGAGTTGAGGTTGTATCTTCCTCATTATCTTCAGATATCTCTTCTAGTTGTTGAAGTTCACTTGTCTCTGTTTCGATTTGTAAGTTGGACGTATTGGTTATAGCAGCACTAGTTGTTTGTGAGGATTCCAGACGTGCTTTTTCCATTTCCTTTCGATGTTCTCTTGCTTGTAATCATCTTGTGTGTGCTATGTCAATGCTTCCTATCACCATTATTCTGCGTGTTCGTTGGTCATTTAAAAAATCCTGCTCTTTTGGAGGGACTTTCTTACTCTTTTCACATGAGCATCTCCTAAACTCCTTACATTTGCAGGTGCAGATGTCAAACAAAGTGCATTTTGAAGTTTTCAAATTCTTCAAGCTGATTTTTGTACTTAGGCTGATCCTTGCGTGACTTGTATGGCTTTAATAATGACCTGTATTTATCATGGTACACTCGCATCATCTGTAAAACGCGTGTATGTGAAACTATTGGCAAAGAGGCCTTCTTCCAAATATTTTCTACCTTTTTGGAAACTGCCTCTGCTATTTCAGAAATGAAGGCTCCTTGTTATTCATCTGCTCCTTCACTAAATGTTTTGTGAACAGGTAATCTTTCATAATGCAGTTATAAGTTGGTAGTTGCATATCACTCATCTCACAAGGTACTTCAAATATGGCACACTTCATATGTTCTCTAGTGAAATGTTTATATTTAGTATTTGATGCCATAATATTTTTAAGAAAAATTCACAATCACAAAAATCCTGTAACATCAAAACATTATATAATTAATATATATAATATATTTTATAAGTATATATAATATATTATATAAATAAACTAAAATTATATAATGCATTATAACAAGCATTTTATAATAAAATCAATATTATCTCTATATAAATCACTTTAAAATAAAGTTTTATAATATTCCGATCATATTAAAAAACTCTCCGATCAACTGAGCGACTAGGCCTACTACCTAAGAAGACAAGTGTTAACACACTGTTCTAATGACTCACAGAAAGAAATTCCTTCACACCAAAACCCTCCCCCACAACCCTCCCCCACAACATTCAGTGTAGTCTCAACATGACTCAGTTACTCTAAATTGTGTTAACTTCAGCTCTCTTGTGGCAGCTGAAGATATTAAGCATATGAAAAGGTATTTTTACAAAACGAATTCCTATCATTTAAGAATCTTAATCAAACTATTAGATAATTCTAAGATAAAATTTTATAATAGTTTGATAAACCTAAAATAGAAGCATTTTTTCCCTTTTTACACAAAATTGTGTTAAATTTAGCCCCCTGGTGGCAGCTGAAACTTTTAAACAAATTAACTCATATTTTGGCAGGCATATTTCGTCCACTAAATGCAACTTTTAATCACTATTAGAACTTCATACTAGAAAAAAAGTATTTTTCACTCCACCCTAATGTATATCGCTAATCGGATGATATGTAGTATAATTTCTGATATTGAAACTAACATTTTATAATTATGGGCTTTATATCCTGCCAATAAAACTTATCATTATTATTATTATTTTTATTATTGTTATTTTTATCATTATCATTATTATTATTATTATTATTATTATTATTATCATTATTATCATCATTATTTATGTAAATGGGTATAATGTCAGAAAATAACCGATACCCAGTTTTACTCCGATTAAGAAATTTTGGGATACGCGATTAGGAAATGAAATATTCGTACAGTTTTATAGGTAAAACACAGGGTGTTCCAAAAAAGATATGATGGTTGGTCCTGTTCAATACATTGTAATCCGTCAGATTTTTTGTACACCCTGTATATCTATCAGATTTTTATTTTATTTTTAATAATTATTGCCGTAAGTCATTATTCACGAATTTAACAGCATAATGAGTTATTTTAACAGCCGTACAGCATCTGAGATCTAACAGATAAGACTTGACAAAAGCAGGCCGTTGAAAATGTACACAACTTCAGGATGGGGGATGAGAGCGCTCTTTATTTTTATCTTTTTTGGTTTTTGTTGATGTTGTTTTCGTGTTTGTCTCAGAAAGGATTCGCGCGCACGTCATTCTAAAAGAAATCTAATCGATTTGCCTAAAAAGAGGGCTTTGTTTATGATCTTGATAGCGAAAAATTAGTGATGCTCCATTAGTGTTATAATCCCGTTCTTTTCATTGTTGTATCATTATATTTTTAAGCTGAATACTGTAATAGCTTCATTTCCTAATTGTATACGAGTGTCTTTTACAGTTGATTACTGTAATAGCTTCATTTCCTAATTGTATACGAGTGTCTTTTACAGTTGACTACTGTAATAGTTTCATTTCCTAATACGAGTGTCTTTTACAGTTGACTACTGTAATAGTTTCATTTCCTAATTGTATACGAGTGTCTTTTACAGTTGACTACTGTAATAGCTTCATTTCCTAATTGTATACGAGTGCCTTTTACAGTTGAATACTGTAATAGCCTCATTTCCTAATTGTATACGAGTGTCTTTTACAGTTGACTACTGTAATAGTTTCATTTCCTAATTGTATACGAGTGTCTTTTACAGTTGACTACTGTAATAGCTTCATTTCCTAATTGTATACGAGTGCCTTTTACAGTTGATTACTGTAATAGCCTCATTTCCTAATTGTATACGAGTGTCTTTTACAGTTGACTACTGTAATATACAAGTGTCTTTTACTTTTGAAGCTAATCTATTACATTTTTTATCTTCTACAATGGAAAATGGTTCTTTCCGCCTTAATAATGTTTTCCAATTGCTTTATGGAAACCCTCGGGTTAAGAAGTAACCAGTGTGGTAACATTGCTTCCCGTCAATCAGCGAAGTTGAGCGACAGTGGGTCTAGGTACTAGTAGTTAGATGGAGCTAAATGATGTAGCGATCCGTGGTTCGGATACCACGTAAAAGCTGTAGGTCCCCTCCATCGTATGACCTTAATGTAATCTTGAAACCCTACCATCATTTATGTACCATACTTTCTTCTTAATAAATACTTCTTTTAAATTGAGGTGTACTAAATAACCTATACTACAACAACTTAATTTACTTTCAGACAACTGTGATGTATTTTACTGGCTAATAAGTCTTTCTTGTATACGTTTTTGGCTTGAAATAACTTCAACATTCGTTCCACGAGGACGTTTATATTTCATGTGAGTTAGTATATTGGTAGCTGTGAACGTTCTTGCTCGTTTGTCACCTCTGGATAATTCAGTTTTACACACACACACACACACACGTTTTTATCGTAGCCATTGTCGTAACATCGCTTTCCGTTCATCAGCGAAGTTAGGCGTCATTGGATCGGATAGTTTTGGATGGGAGACCGTCTTCCGCGTCCAGACTATGTAGCGACCCGTGGTTCGGATCCTACGTAAAGTTGTAGGTTCCCTCCGTCATCTTCAAGAATTCTAAACAGAGAAGCATTATAATCTGTTACGATAATACACTTACGAAAAAAAAAGAAATCACAGATCACTTAAATGATTCGTGTTTCACACACACACACACACACATCACACGAGCTCATAGAAATGTTATTTGGGTTGAGAGTTGCCAGAAACTATTTTAATTATAATAAATAACAATAATGCTGGAGGATAACCATCGTAAATATTGTAAATAATTTATTTCACAAATATATTTACTCGAAATAAGCATTCGTTGAGAATATTGGTCAAATACAGTAACAAAATGTTAGTTATGACTTTCAAACTTAGTCATCGTATATGTAAATAACGCACACAGATCTTTGTAATATACAATTATGCTGCATTTAGCTTAAAAATGTTAATATAATCGCTCGATTATCAAGTGTGTGTGTGTGTGTGTGTGCCGGTGTACGTAGGCTACATTATATTGCGTTCATTACTTCTTGTATAGTTGCAATTTTATGGCGATTTTAAGGGTCGAACTACTTCCAGTTGTTGTTGCAGGTATTTCGAATGTCTCTTAACACGTTATTACGAGATATAAAACATCGCTAAATGACACTTTCGGTCGTGCGGTCGATGGAAGAATTCCGCAAAATGTTGGACCTCTGATTCTTTATATATTTTTCGGTCATCAAATTACCTGCCAAAATTTTTGAAAATTTGTCAATCATAACACTTTAAATCATTCCCTGTCGAAATGTTGGAATACACAAAATGTTTAGTTGTGAAATTTATTCTATATATATATATATATATATATATATATATATAAAGAGAGGGAACGTCATGACGGGCAGGAAGTAATTAGCGGGGGTCCCCAGTCGCACTTAAATTATTATTTTACAATGCAAAATGAAAAGGAATTCTTAATTCAAATTTTATATTTATATATTTTTTTTTTTTTTGTTTTAATTCATTAAGAGAAATATGTATTTACAATTTAGTAAAAAAACATATATATGTGTGTGTGTGTTGTGTGTGTGTGTTTAGTTTACACAAATAAACCCAGAATAAAATTTTAGAAACTTTTACTACCTCACTTTTTCCTTGTTTTGCAGTCACCATTTCAATATTTCTCTAGTATATACCTCTTTATAACCTAGTTAGTCCTTTCGTCCTTATTCCTGCAAGTATCATTGAGTTTTTCCCACCATCATTTCAGTTATTACTCGTATTATCCTTATTATTATTATTGTTAATTAATTATTAATTATTATTAATTATTATAAATTATTAATTATTATTAATTCTTGACAGAATCCCCTTGTTCTCACTCAAGTTGGCTTTGAAGCGTTTGATTTTTATTTTCTTTCGACTCTTTTAATTATGTCTATTGTCTATTTCCAAAACCTTATCGTCCCATTATCTATCCACCAACTATATTTCAGGATTTTCCTTGCCCGTATTTCCCTTCACGCTCGTACTTAGGTCTCTCATTATATCAGTTTGATGTGCCCGAAAGCGTATTTTATATACGGTCTCTTATACCATTGTTCACCTATCTATTTTTAATTGATCCTATGATTTCGTGTTCCTTACTTTTGAAATTATTTTCTTGTGTAGTATACCGACTTAAGGACTTCTATATCCTAAACGTGTGTGTTGTCAAAAAATTAGTATATTTTTGTTTATACTCCCATATGGTTCCCGTATTTATTTTATACATATATATATATATACTTTCTCTGTATACACACACACACACACACACACACACACACACACACACGATGTATGCATGACTTATATATCCAAATTATTGATGATTTCACTAGTTTTTACGTGGTTTTATTTGCTTAGTATAGTTGGCATTTCCCATGTTGGCTTTTTGAATTTGTGACTGAGTTTAATTTTATGGTGTCGTATATCGCATAGCATATTCATAATGGATTTTACTCTGTTTAAAATGCTTCTATTTACAGCATAGCTTCGCGCATCTGATTACTCGCGAGTAAAAAAAATTGGTACGTTAAATTCTTTTGTAATTAAGCTGCCATTAAAAGGGAGTGTTATTTCAATGGTAACTATTAGTTTTATTATAAGCATTGGATGTAACTAGTTTTTTTAATGCGTATACTCAGGCCTAAAAAATTTTCTTTCTCTCTGATATTATTTCCTGTTTCTAATTTTAATTCAGGTCGGTAAAATTGTTCATCAAATTCTTCGAAGTTAAGCGTATTTGTCGTACAGATATCGTACGACAGAATTCTTCGAAGTCAGGTATATTTGTCGGGCGGGTATCGTCTACTATATATGTTTCATTGCTGTTAATTAAATAATTGGCTATCACTGCGACGCCTTAACTACCCCTCCATGAACAGGAACACCTTGTTAATTAACGTAACACCTTGTTAATTAACGTACCAATATATATATATATATATATATATATATATGATGAATAAAACCACGAAGGAAAGGAAACACAAAAAGGTGCTCAAGCGCTTTCGTCTAATGACATCCTCAGGAACACTGAAGTACATAAAAGGTTACGGCCTATATATAGGTTACAAAAAGAAAAAAATAAAACAAATAAATAAATAACATACATACACAAACATATATATATATATATATATTCAGTGGCGGCTCGTGGTAATTTTACTTACGCATGCAGTCACATGCATTACAGTGTAGTACATATTAGATAAGCTGTATTTTGTCTTTTATGGTATTCTTATGAGTTATGTAGTAACCGAGGATAGAACCAATATTATATTAATAATATTAATAATAATTTTAACTTTATTTTTTTAACTTAAATAATAATTTTAAATTCATTGAGTATATTATTTACGCATGCAGTGCATGCCTTGCATTCATTAAGAAGCCGCCCCTGATATATATATATATATATATATATATATATATATATATATATATGCAATAAACGGAGAAGTAAAAATAAAAAATAAAAATTAAAAATTAGAGGATTAACAAAGAGGCATACAGATTTGTAAGGAAAAATATCGATTTTTAGCACAAGATCAAATGAATTATAAAAATACAAATTTATACTGGAAATCTGCCCGGGTTTTAACACTTTGCCTTTTAGAGTCAAGTTTCGATATATATATAAATAAAATGAAGATTAAAAGTTAATAAAGTAGCATACAAGTTTACCAAAGATTTAGCGTCCTACCCTTTTTATCTAAATTTGTTTTGAAGGAATTCAAAACAACAGGATCGAGTTGAAAAAGACCTTTGCTTATGTTGAAGTTATTTGAAAGTTGGATAATGGCAGACTCAAGAATATTTCTATTAACAATGTTGCTAGAATGAAATAAAACTGAAGCATTATTCCAATCAATACAGTGGGATAACTCTGACAAATGGACAAAAAGAGCACTGGACAACTGTCCTGTTCTAACGGAATATTAATGCTGTTTTATACGTGTGTGCAAATCCTTTCCCGTCTGACCTATGTAAAAGGAATCACATTGTTTACACCCAATTTTATAGATAATGCCTGAATTATTGGTAGGGCTATTTTTTACTATGATATTTTTCACAATATTGTTATATGAAAATACTACATTAATATCCAAAAGTTTAAGTACATTAGCAATGCCTAAAAAGCCCGTGAAAAATTGAAGTACTAAAATATTTTTTGACAAAGTACGAGTGTTATTATTGACACGATAGAAAGTTCGTTTTGCCTTGTTGAGACAAGATTCCATAAACGCAGATGGGTAACACAGATCACTTCCAATACCGTTGATTTTTTCCAATTCGGCATCGATGTATTCCGGACTGGCGATCCTAAGGGCGCGGAGAAACATTGATGAAAAAATGGCCTTCTTAGTGGGGGTGTCATGTCCCGAGTAAAAGTGTACGTAGGACAAATTGTTGTTTTCCGATAGATACTAAACTTAAAACCTGGGCTTTCCCTATGTACACGCACATCCAAAAATGGGATTGAATTGTCTTGTTCCACTTCTAAAGTAAACTTAATGGAGGGGACTTGATCATTTAACTGAAGGAGGAAATTATCCAGGTCACGATTCATGGGCCAGATACACAAAATATCGTCGACGTACCGCAACCAAGGGATGCCAACCCCCAGGATTCTCGGAATGTAAGTAATTTCGAAAAACTCCATATAAATATTGGAGGGGAGGGGCGATAAGGGGTTGCCCATGGCCATCCCAAACACTTGTTGATAATACTCGTTATTGAAAGTGAATTTACAGTCTTTGATGCAAAGCTTAATAAGTTCCAAAACAATGTGTGAAGGTAGTGGCAGGTCATACTTATGTAATTCTTGGGAGAGAAAGTCAAGCATATCATCAATCGGCACTTTTGTAAACAATGAACAAACGTCAAAACTGATCAATCTATCGTTAGTTTCAGTACGTGCATTATTCAATTTTTCAGTAAGATCCATGGAATTTTTTACATGTGAATCAGAGATAGTTCCGAGAATGGGGGACGGACTTTGACAAGCCATTTGGAGAGTTTATAAGTAATAGAGCCCACCGAGCTAATAATAGGGCGCATAGGGTTGCCAGGTTTGTGGGTTTTAATAAGACCGTAAAGGTAGGGCAGAGAAGGTGAAGTGGACATGAAAAGCGGAATTAAGTCCTTATGATCTGTGAGAATGCGTTTCAAGCCACTATTAAATGATTTGATGACGTCATCCTGCGGGTTCTTCCTAAGTTTGCTGTATGTGGCGGGGTCCTGGAGAAGCTCGTTCATCTTTCCGATGTAGTCCACTTTGTCCATAATAACTATGGTGTTAGCCTTGTCTGCTTTAGTAATATGGAGCTCCCCATCTTTTTTTAATTGTGAGAGGCCATCGCGAAAACGTTTAGGAAAGTTATCTTCGTAATTACCATTCGCCGCACTATAAACGAGGCCTTTAACTATGTTAAACAAATACTGAGGGAGATTACACTGTTTTTCAAAACACGCGAGACTAACAAATTTGTAAAGCCGAAGGTTTTTTAACAATAAAAAAGGACATACCATATCCAAGGGCACTTTTTGCATCGTCACTAATGTTTTTCGAAGAAAGGTTCAAAACACACTTTGAGCTTGCTTTTTTACTCCACTGACTATTTCGAATGAGACTTTTAATTTTCCGATCCAAAATGTTACGAAGTGAAGTAGTTCTCCGACGCAACTCGTTGTAAATTTCATCAAACAAAGGTTGGATCCACGGTTGGGGAATAACGGTTACAAAATTATGTTTGGCGATGTTTAAATTTTTGAAGGCGGACCACTCATTTTGTCTGGTGACTTCAATATGTTTCTTTAAAATTAATCTGCTGAAGTTGTTGAACGGATGGTCGTCAATTTGTCTGAGGCGAATCAGAAGCAGGGATTTGGGAAGAACTTGCTCCTCTAGACAGTTAGTAAGAAACTTTCGTCGGATACGAATTGCATGCCCCTTCATTAATGTAGAAGAAAACACGGACACAAACGGAGACAAGAGAGGGAACAGCAAGCCGAAGGAACGCGTGGTGTTCATTATATGAAAATTATTTCACGAAAGTAACACGTGAAAAATATTTATGATGAATAAAACCACGAAGGAAAGGAAACACAAAAAGGTGCTCAAGCGCTTTCGTCTAATGACATCCTCAGGAACACTGAAGTACATAAAAGGTTACGGCCTATATATAGGTTACAGAAAGAAAAATAAATAAATAAATAAATAACATACATACACACAAACATATATATATATATATATATATATATATATATATACATATCTACACACATATATATATATATATATATATATATATATATATATATATATATATGCAATAAACGGAGAAGTAAAAATAATAAAAATTAAAATTAGAGGATTAACAAAGAGGCATACAGATTTGTAAGGAAAATATCGATTTTTAGCACAAGATCAAATGAATTATAAAAATACAAATTTATACTGGAAATCTGCACGGGTTTTAACACTTTGCCTTTTAGAGTCAAGTTTCGATATATATAAAAATAAAATGAAGATTAAAAGTTAATAAAGTAGCATACAAGTTTACCAAAGATTTAGCGTCCTACCCTTTTTATCTAAATTTGTTTTGAAGGAATTCAAAACAACAGGATCGAGTTGAAAAAGACCTTTGCTTATGTTGAAGTTATTTGAAAGTTGGATAATGGCAGAATGTAGTATTTTCATATAACAATATTGTGAAAAATATCATAGTAAAAAAATAGCCCTACCAATAATTCAGGCATTATCTATAAAATTGGGTGTAAACAATGTGATTCCTTTTACATAGGTCAGACGGGAAAGGATTTGCACACACGTATAAAACAGCATCAATATTCCGTTAGAACAGGACAGTTGTCCAGTGCTCTTTTTGTCCATTTGTCAGAGTTATCCCACTGTATTGATTGGAATAATGCTTGTTTTATTTTATTCTAGCAACATTGTTAATAGAAATATTCTTGAGTCTGCCATTATCCAACTTTCAAATAACTTCAACATAAGCAAAGGTCTTTTTCAACTCGATCCTGTTGTTTTGAATTCCTTCAAAACAAATTTAGATAAAAAGGGTAGGACGCTAAATCTTTGGTAAACTTGTATGCTACTTTATTAACTTTTAATCTTCATTTTATTTATAATATATCGAAACTTGACTCTAAAAGGCAAAGTGTTAAAACCCAGGCAGATTTCCAGTATAAATTTGTATTTTTATAATTCATTTGATCTTGTGCTAAAAATCGATATTTTTCCTTACAAATCTGTATGTCTCTTTGTTAATCCTCTAATTTTTATTTTTTATTTTTACTTCTCCGTTTATTGCATATATATATATATATATATATATATATATATATATATGTATGTGTGCAGATATGTATGTATATATATATACAGGGCGTCCCAAAAAAATGTATACACACTTTAACAGCTGATAGCTCAATTGATGTTTCTTTCTTTCCAAGTTAAACCCATTAGAATTAATAATGGCAGTCAGACTAAGCTTTGAACAAAGGAAATTCATTCTAAAATGCTACTGGAAGTGTGAAAACGAAGTTGAAGTGCAAAGACAGTTTAGGAGGGAGTTTCAAACAGATCCACCAACGCGACTTACCATCACTCGAATTAGAGATAAGTTTGAAGCCGATGGAACTGTTCAGAATGTCCACAAGAAGCGTTCCGGAAGACCACGGACATCGACAAGCCCCACAAAGCAAGAAAGAGTACTGGAAACGTATCACCAAAGTCCAAGAAAATCTGTGCGGCAAGCGAGTCGTGAGGTAGGAATTTCAGAATCGTCTGTCCAACGCATTTTGAAGCGCTGTCAATGGAAAAGTTACATTCCAAGATTAGTCCATGCTATTAATGAAGATGATCCCGACCGAAGAGTGGAGTATTGCGAGTGGTACTTGGCACGATGTGGATGTGGATTGGACGAAGGGGTTTCGTAGAATACCCTCCGCGTTCACCAGACCTCACACCACTAGACTTTTTTTTATGGGGATACTTAAAAGACAAAGTCTACGCTATAAAACCTGCAACAGTCGCTGAATTGAGAGCAGCCATTGAACGAGAATGCACACAAATACCAAACGAAATGTTTCGTGATGTTTGCGATTCCATTGCTTCGCGTTATCAGCAGTGCCTGGACCAGAACGGACGTCAGTTTGAAAACAGGCGTTGACAAAACAATTAAATAATGTCTGTAGATTCTATTACATTTTGAAAATGAAATGTATTTTAATAAACACTGCCTTTATAATTATTTAAAGTGTGTATACATTTTTTTGGGACGCCCTATATATATATGTTTGTGTGTATGTATGTTATTTATTTATTTATTTTTTTTTTCTTTCTGTAACCTATATATAGGCCGTAACCTTTTATGTACTTCAGTGTTCCTGAGGATGTCATTAGACGAAAGCGCTTGAGCACCTTTTTGTGTTTCCTTTCCTTCGTGGTTTTATTCATCATAAATATTTTTCACGTGTTACTTTCGTGAAATAATTTTCATATATATATATAACACACACAGACCGTGTATGGAACAAAACTCTTCTGGGAAAATTAAATCCACTATTAAATCCACTGTAGTGGATTTAAGTTTCCCTGAACAGTTCCTTTTTCCATGCACGGTCTGTGTGTATCATGAAAAAGCCTCAGGGGACCATTCTGAGTTCAATCCCATATATATATATATATATATATATATATATATATATATATATATATATATATATATATATATATATATATATATATATATATATGAGTCTCTCTGCATGCTTAGAAATATGAGTCTCTCTGCATGCTTAGAAATAATACATTAGTTTTCTTCATTGGGTAAATGATGATTTAACATTCATCAGGTAAATGATGATTTAACTTTCATCTATTTTCATTAAGTAAATGATGATTTTTAACACTCATTGGTCAGACATTGAAGTAAAAACAACGTTTATTACATTGACTTCGTACGTGCAATTTATTCTTCCAAAAATATTCATTTTGTGTGTGTGTGTATATATATAAATATATATATATATATATATATATATATTCACAGCAATTTACAGGCGAGTATGTAATTTTCGGGCTTTGTTCGCAGTTAAGTTGAATAATGAAATGTATTTGGTTAAAACTATAATTTGGGCACAATCGCTTGTCTGTTTCGTGGAAGGTGCGAATGAAATGAAGTGAGGGTTGGTCACTGCTTTGATTCGTGTTGTGAAGTCTCTCAGTTCGAGAAAAGATAATGTCTATTATGTAGGCGTAAAATTTCTAACTCTAATATTATTTCATTATTATGGTGGTGTTTTTTTTTTTTTTTTATGATCATATACAGGGTGTCCCCCCAAAAATGAGTACTTTTATTTACCCGTTATTTTATAATGGATGCATATTTATTATCACTACTAGTACAGTTCCCGTCACTTCGCTGACGGTTAGACAGGCTAAACTACAAAAAAAGAACCCAGCCGTGAAAATTTTGAGCTTCACATTGTGTCAACATTTCTGAATCTGGTATCTCCCAAAACATCCTCCTCACCATTCATACAACTTGGGGGCTAACACCCTCCCCCATTACCCCCACCCCTCCCCATTACCACACCCATCCCCCATTACCCCCACCCCCACCCTTCCCTCCTTCCCACCACCCCAACCCTTCCCCCCCCCCCACCCTTCCCCCACCCCAACCCTTCCCCCCCCTCACCCTCCCCCAGTGCTAAACTACAGAAAAGAACACAGTCATGAAAATCTTGAGCTTCACATTGCCGCCCGTAATACAATTTCTGAATTTTTTTCTCAATTTTTTCTCACAATTTCTGAAAGTGTGACGGACAGACGGACAGACGGACAGACGGACAGCTCTCTTATTATAATATAGATTATTATTATTATCATTATCATCATTATTATTATTATCTCGGTATTATGACAGGATTTTTATTACGATTATAATAACGCGAACCACTTCATCCGACGCATTCCAGAAGATAGAAGCAATACTCTTCATAACTTGGTAAAAATAATGATAATAATGATAATAATAATAATGATAATTTTATTGTTCTCTGATAGATGTAGAAAACATAGAATAGTTGTACAAAGAATAGCATCGTCCTCGTCAAAAAATCAATGTATCTCGGAAACGAAGCGATTGTGGATTTATGTTCATAAGAACTTTTTTGTTCACTTTCACGTCCTGAATATGTATACTAATTTATGAAACAATTTAATAACACCCTGTATATAAATTTTTTTTAGGAGAATGTTTGTTAGTAAATATAATTTGTTATTTGCCTATATTTTATTAAGTTAAATACGTCAATAGTAGCAGGAATAAAAAGTCAGCAGAAGTGTTCTTTTTATTATTCCAGTAAAATTATAATAATCCACACTACCTCATAACTCTGTTTGTCATTCATTTCAGTAACTTTTAATTTTGTATTTGACATTTTGGTGTTCAATTTCAATTCATCATTTCGAACACCTTCTTTAGAATTTATCCTTCCTTTCGCCATTTGTCGCGCGTCTCAAACCAATTTGACGACCCCAGAGACTTTATCTTTCGCACACAACAGCTGATTCCTCGAACGCCGGACCATTGAACGTTCGAGGTCGTTCAAAACAACCTCATTAATCAAATTTGAGAATTAAGGAACTTAACTAATAAAAATGTAAATTTTTAGAATATTGAGATGGAGCCTTCGGCGTATGGCCAAGGTGGAAATCTTGAGATTTTTAGCTACCTAAATTTTGGAAGCATTTTGGAGGGGAAAAGTTGGCAACCTTTTTATTAAAACAATATGATGAGTCCATTTCTGGTATATGTCAGGCTCAATTTGTATGTTCAGATGTTCAGAGTTCAGAGTTCAAATTTTTAATAAGACCTAGTTTGGGTTTTACCCAATTTTGCGTTAACTCATTAATTATACAGTGCGTTCGAAAGTCTCTCCGTAGTCAACCAACACTTTAAAAAAAGTGTTTGACAACAAGTGTAGACGAGTTGCTCTGTGCCTGCAAAATGGGGCAAAACACTTTCAACACATGCTCTAAAATCAAAAGGTTATGTAATAAAAGCACTAAATCATGTTTTCAATGAAAACATTGTAGTTTTTCAATTTCCTATGCGTTTTAACAGCACTGCGTAGAGACTTTTCGAACGCACTGTATATGTTATAATAATATAAAAAAGTACAAATTATCATTATTATTATTGTTAATATTATTACAATGATGTGTAGGCCTATTTTTATTGTGATATTTACTAAATTACTTTAGAGATGCAAATTTCTGTTATTTTACGAGTAATTAAAGCTGGTATAAAAAGTATAAAGTACAGAGCCATGGGATTTGCAGTTCACTGGCTTTTCTGTATTTGTTGAGAGGGGAAGAGAGAGAGAGAGAGAGAGAGATTGCAGTGTACAACAAGGGATAACAGTGCAAAAAAGGTTAAATGCCACTGTCCCATGCATATCATTGTTACAGTTCTCGGCTTTTTCTGTGCACCCACAAATTGAACAGCATGTCAGACCAGCTTTTCTACATCCGCACCGTTAGCTTCTACACTTGGTAGTACACCTGCAAGGGTGTAATACCAATTTTATTTTTGTGATATTAATGTGGTAGGTGTGGTACGTGTAATTTAAGAAACGAGTCACTAGCAACAAGTACTTTAATTACAGTAAATACAGTTACTAATTACAGTTACTAATCAAGAATATCTGTGTGTGCACCATCATTTTCGAGCAGTGCACAGGCGGTATGGTTTCATGCTGAGATCTTTCGTCATGTGATCTCTCATTGTGGACATGGGGACTGCAAGTTCTTGTGATCGTTTCCTAAGTGATTTTTTGGTGAACGAGCCACCGATGCAATCACACCTTCACATTGTTCTGGTCGCGTTGTTGGTCCTTGATGGAACCAGTTTAAAGCAGCTTTTTCTCCCAGCGTAATACCGTCTTGTTGGTGGTGCAGCCTTATTGAATCTTGTGTTGAAATCATTTTGGATATCATGCATCGTTTTTGCCAGTATGTGACCTTTCATGAGCCCATGTGCTCATCACTATCCTTTCCTCCAGAGTGTAAGTGGACTGGTCTGCCATTGTTCACGCAACTCTAATACCTGGAAAAGAAAAACAATGTCAATGAATCACATACAAATTCAATTAATCACACAAAAATAAAATTGGTATTACAATATGTACATTTTGTAAGGGATGACGGGACTTTTCGAACACCTGTAGATGTTGCTAGAGATGTTTGCCCTTCTTGAAGACTCAGCCACCTGAAAATATGCTACCTTCGAGTGACGCTCTGATATTTCACATCCAATGAAGTCATTATTTGGTGCTCGTACGGAGGCAAACCCATGTTCAGTACCCTGTCCTTCCAGCACCAGATACAATGTGATGGCGGTATGAGGAAAACGTTTTGGTTCCAATTTTTCATGTCACTTCCTTCAGTTCCCAAGTCATGTTTGGATATAATTAGTTGCAAGTGTACTACCAAGAGCAGAAGCTAACGGTACGAATGTAGAAAAGCTGGTCTGACATGCTGTTCAATTTGTGGATGCACAGAAAAAGCTGAGAACTGTAACAGTGATATACATGGGACACTTATTGGGACAGTGGCATTTAACCTTTTATGCACTGTTACCCCTTGAGCTAGCGAACAAAACCATAATTCCCCCCCTCCTCCCATTTTTAAATGTCAAATATAAGAAAAGGAAAAATTAGGAAGGAATAAAAACATTTTTAGTGGAACCAATATAACTCAGCTTTGCTTTTTTTTTTGGACAGTGGCGCCAGCTCGTTACCTCCCGTAAAAGGTTGAATTACTCCCCCCCCCCGCCATGGTGGTAATTACCCCCAAGTTAAATGCCACTGGCATAGGAGATAAAACCATACAGCACATTTGTCTTACATGTAATGTACGTTCTGGCAAATGTTCAGTAGCCGCCAGAGTATCTTTTCCATACTGACTAAATCCATTGTTTTTTTTCTGAATCACCCTTTTTTTGGTATTGAAACACTTCCAGATTGTATCTATGTTATCGAAATACATTTTAGGTGTATTAAACATTGTTGTATTCTCCTCACAACTGTTTCTAGAACTTGTATCGCGTATAAGGCCCTCCGAGGAAGAAGTGGCTAAACGACAAAAGTAAAAAAAAAAACGTTAGAAAACGCATTTAAAATTGTACCAAATTTGAAAGTGGAATAATTTTTAAATTTTTGAAGATATTTGGAAGAAATATCTCCAAAAGTTCAAAGTTTGGTACAACTTTAACTGCATTTTCTGGCGAGTGTTATTTTTGTCGTTTAGCCACTTGTTCCTCGGAGGGACTCATATACTTTATTATGTACATAATTCGTTATAAAGGGTGATCCAGAGAAATGGGACCCAAAAGAAACCCTGTAACTTAAAGTATAAGTCCTTTTATAAAATCATACGCATCATTCGAAAGAGGATAGTTACAAGTTTGTACAGGATTGTATAGGTTTTGACAATACAAGAAAAGATAAGATACAAAACAAAATAAAAGTGTTAGTTAAAACTAACCCTTCAAGATGACTGCATGGACTGTGGAACAGCTGCGTTTCATAACTGAGCAATATTATTATGAGCATGGAAGAAGTGTAGTTTCAGCTCAAAGATCTTTCAAGACAAATTTTCAGATGTCAAAATCACCTTCTAAGAAAGTAATCCGTCGGTGTGTCAGAAATTTTTCCCTAACTGGCAGCATTGGAAAAAGAAAACCAACTGGAAGAGTGCGCACAGCAAGGATAGACGAGATCATTAACAGAACTCATGAAATTGTACAGGATAATCCTGACATAAGCATCAGACGTGCTTCTCAGCTGTTAGGAGTTGGATATGGAACAACAACAACACACCGTATATTCAAGCAAAATTTAACGCTCTTTCCATATAAAATTCAAACAGTGCAACAACTAAACGATGGAGATTTCGCACGAAGACGACAATTCTGTCAATGGATCCAACAGAAGGTAAATGACACCACCAATTTTCTAGCAACTTTGATTATGTCAGACGAAGCCCATTTTCACTTGAATGGAACTGTAAACAAACAAAATTGTCGTTTCTGGGCAACAGAAAATCCATTGAATATTACCGAAGTCCCGTTGCATAGTCAGCATGTAACTGTTTGGTGTGGTCTTACTGCATCTCAGATCATAGGGCCGTCCTTTTTCGAGGATTCCACCGGAAACACGGTCACTGTAAATGGTGATCGCTACGAAAAAATGTTGACGATTTCCTTATTCCTAAATTAAGAGATCTTTGTCTAGAAAACCACTGGTTCCAACAAGACGGAGCTACCTGCCATACCACGAGGAACTGCATGGCAGTTTTGCGTCAAACGTTTCCAGGCGAGTTAATCTCAAGATTTGGAGACGTTGAATGGCCCGCAAGGTCTCCGGATTTTTCTCCCTTAGATTATTATCTCTGGGGATATTTAAAGAGTAGGGTCTACAGAAATAACCCAAGGACCTTGCAAGAATTGAAGGCCGCCATCACAAATGAGATACAGGCCATACCACCGCACACTCTTGCAAAAGTGATGCAGAACTTACAAGCGAGAACATTGGAATGCTTGGCAACTAATGGAGCACATTTGAAAGGAGTCATTTTAAAAAAATAAATATTTCATAATAAACTTGTAACTCTACTCTTTCGAATGATATATAGTTTTTATGAAAGGAATTAAATATTAAGAATATTTGGCTTTTTTTTATGGGTCCCATTTATCTGGATCACCCAGTATAAATTACATTAAAGGTATCTTTGGAAATTTTGGGGTTCTTTTTATTTCGTATGTATTATAAATACAAAAAGCTATTATCATTATTATTATCATTATTATTATTATGAAATATATGCTTTCTATTACTATTTCGCTTATATATGTTACAGGAAATTTGTGTAATTAGGGATTTCATGAAATCCCTAAAATTTCAGGGGTTTCATATAAGGTTAAGTCGTGATATTTTCGTCAGTTTTCACGAAAATATCACGTTACATGAAATCCCTAAACATTTTAGGGATTTCATGAAATCCCTAGTTACACAGATTTCCTGTAACATATATACCCCAACTCAAGTGAAGGATAAGTTATGCATGTCATGTCTGATCTATAAAATTGAATCTTATTTTTAATTCCAAGTTTGACATTTTAAAAGAAAAAATTGAGTCTTTCAGACACCAGAAATGGATTCATCATATTTAAATTATGTTAATGATTTAAGAGTGTGCCAACTAGCCCCCTCCCACCCCACCCCGGCCTCAAAATAAAACCTTGAGGGTTCCGTTTTTATGGGAAATTCTCCCATTTCAGTATAGACTTTTTTCACATTTACAAAAATTGAAGCAGCTTAGAAAAAGTTTTATACTTACGAGTACATTATTGCGAAATATGTCGAAATGTAGGGTACATAACTGTGTGTGTGGGGGAGGGGTATAGGTATGAGTGTATGCGTGTGGGTATGGCTTTTTGTAAAGCCGGTATCTAATTCCTGCAGAAAGATTATACCAATGTAAAATTGGAGAGCGGCATTCTTCCGTGAACTCCCTCAACTTTACATTTTTACCTCCCGTCCGCAAAATGACTGCGTAAAGGGGTCGGAGATTGCGTTGGGTTCCCGTTCTGTGAAATATTTCTCCCGTGATCAAGAGGGGAACATTTTGGAAAGTGCCTTATTTTCGCAGGAGTTCCCTATAGTGCTACCGTACCCTCCGTATTAATATATTATACTAATACGCCTAATGCGTCTCGGTGGTGTAGTGGTTAGCGTCGCTGACTACGAATCCATCGGCCTCGGGATCGAGACCCGTTGGTTGGTTGGTAGATAAGTGGGTACCCTGGGTAGCTTAGTGGTTAAGACGCTGGGCTGCTGGTGGTGCGTGATTCGGATTCCACGTTAAACTGTAGGTCAAAGGTGGAGTGAAAAGTTCGATATTCTTCAGAATGAACAATTCGGGCGGAAGCAAATCAAAGGTCAAAGGTTACGTGAGATTCCTGGAAAAATTCCTGTTAACCAGATTAGCGTCTGGATAACAAAAGGATGGCCTTTCTCAAACGTACACAAACACACGTACGTCAACCAATTCGTATGCAATCGCAAAACATTTGTATAAATACGATACAGACGTAAGTTTTATTACGTAGCGTATAAAAGCGTATATAAAAAACTCGCTTTGCAAATCAATTCATTGAAAACGCCACCAAAAGTTATCTAAACTAAATTTGTATAAATATATATACACAGGGTGGCGCAAAAGTCGCGAATCATAGGAATTTTCAGTGTTGATTCGGTACAGAATTTAAATTCTGTACCGATTCATCGATTTGTTGTACCTGGTATTACATGCATTAAAACCAAGCTCACCCTCTCGTCTATTGTTAATTTCGCAGCCATCCCGTACCTAAAAGAAAAAAAATATAATCAACACTGAAAATTCCTATGATACGCGACTTTTGCGCCACCCTGTATATATATATATATATATATATATATATATATATATATATAATAAAATAAGCTTATATAATCATTAATAATTCATGTAGATACAGAGATTACTTGCACGCACGCACAACATTTCATTTCCATAAAATGTGAATTTTTCATTCACAGTCGCTTGAAGTGTTGCAATTCAGAGTGTCACATTTATAAATGTGAATCCTCCGTTATTATGATAATGGCTCGTCACATCTATCAAGAAAAGTTAGCAAACCGGAGTGGTACGGAACGCTTTCTGTACAGAAACATCAATCCTGAAAGCACACACACACACACACACACACATATATATATGTATACACACACACACACACACATATACAGTGTATATATATATATATATACACACACACATACATATACACACATACATATACACATATTTATAAAGAGGATTGGCAAAAATGAAAAGACACTTGATTTTTGCGTATTTTTTGATTTGATAATAAATATGAATAAATAATAGCAGATTTATTGCATCATTATATTTAGAATCGTGTTGCGGTCCTCTTTCAATCATGTAAAGGTGACGCACGTTCTGGCATTCCACTGATGAACTTTGGCCCCCACCCCCCCATATCTGTTCTTGAGGACAATCATTGTGGTGTCTATTTATTTTCGTCAAACTTCTTTGTGTGTGTGTGTATATATATATATATATATATATATATTACACACAATGCTGCAAACCCACAAGGAAAAAAAAAACGATTCCAATATTAATCATTTTTCTTTTTCCTTGTGGTTTGCATCATTCATTCATTTCACGTGTTTAATTGTGAAATTCATCCCATATATACACATTAATTATTGGTTTTGTTTAACCTCCTTCGCAACATCTAAGGTCATACAACGGAGGGGACCTACAGCTTTACTTGGAATCCGAACCACGGGTCGCTACATAATCTGGACGCAGCGGACGGTCTCCCATCCAACTACTCTCCAGACCCAATGTCGCTTAACTTCGCTGATCAACGGGAAGCGGTGTTATGACATTGGCTACGATGTAGCTCTCTATCTCTCTCCCTCTCTCTCTCTCTCTCTCTCTCCCTCTCTCTCTCTATATATATATATATATATATATAAATATATATATATATATTCTGTACACGTTGGCACGGCAGGAAACATTAATTAAATTAATGTTTTCAAATTGATTTTTTTCTTTTAATTAATGAAAGCTGTAAATTTAGGTCTAAAAATGATTAGAAAATAGGGTCGTGACTGAAAGTGGGGGTAAATTTAAATAATTTTCAGATATTATATATATATATATATATATATATATATATATATAATATATTTGAAGGAAAATTTCGATATTAAACGATACTGAATGTTTGAGGTATACGGCCGCGAGGCTGACCTCCGTTCGGCAAGGGATGGATGGGCGATAATCCTACGAAGTTATCAGTAATACATTTGGGTTAAATTATTATCAATTTATATATTTCATAATAATAATAATTATTATTATAATAATAATAATAATAATAATTAATAATTGAAATGCGAATTATTATCAATTTATCCTACATTTTTGTAATTATATTTAGTTACCGAGTGTATATTTGTATATACATTGGAATTAATCTCTTAGGCATAATATGAGATTCTCCTATCATGAATTTGGATCATGGATGCAGTAAATTACGCGCAATTTCGCTGTTTGTTTCACTGTACGAAGACGAAACTTATATAAATAGAGCGATTTACCAAATTTACAAGGCAATTTGGAATGTTTTTTTCAAATGCAATTTGCTTGATTACGTATTTAAACACAAGTGATGATTTTTAGGCATAAAATAATTGGATTTATATATATATATATATATATATATATATATATATATATATATGAAAATGGAAAAATGAAAAAATGGAAAAATGAAAAAGTTTTTGTCCATAGGACAAATAGTAATAATACGAACTATTAAGGATAGAAATACAATTAATTAGAAATAGTACAGTGTGTGTGTGTGTGTGTGTGATCCGAATTGTTAAGAATTCCTTATCAAATCTGTCTATTTGACTCATAAGTGAAAACTCGCTCATTTGTTTTTAACTTCTATAATATGGTATAAAATTCCATTCCCAGATTCCTAGAGAAAGACGAGCGGCCAAAAGTACCTCCGGGGGGTATTATATTTTAATTATAAGAAATGTTTACCTTCTCAGTTCATCATTATTACCTAAAATACCCCGAGGAAAGTAAGGAAAATTCGCTTAATATAAATATGGTTTCCCCTCAGCGTACATATTATATATATATATATTATATATATATATATATATATTTATTTATATTTCCCCTCTTGAAGTTCAAGCATCAAAGGGAGATGCAGAATTGGCTCAAAAAATTTTTAATGGCAGTTTATCAAAGCCATTATCGAAAAACATTTCGAAGGAGCTCGTTCCCTGAAAACCAAAATTCTGCGCACGAAGAATTATATATATATATATATTTTTTTTTTTTAACTGCAAACAACACACCTGTATAATTAATGTAAAGAACGACGTTTGTGTAGAAGAGCGTCCGCACAAGATGAGAAGAAAGAGGTGTGTGTGTAGAATATGACGCATAAACATGCATTATTTTACATAATGTTCCTACCAACATTCGAACCCAGTACTTCTTGAGTAGAAGGAGATGTCGTTGTCACTACGTTACGACAAGGTACAAGTTAGTACAACCTATATCAACACCTGATGGAACAAACAAAGCTTTCGCGTAGTGGTAGTACCTCACTTTCTACTCAAGAGATATTAGGTCCGAATCCTGGTATGGTAATTTTGCATATGTAACCTTGGTTGGTTGGTGTGTGTATATATATATATATATATATATATATATATATATATATATATGCAGGAAGGAGGGACCAAGGGCGAACGCCCGCAAAAATGCACCAACCCCCATTGAAGGAGAAGGAGAGACCCAAAATCAAGGTCCAAAGTTTTTGAGATGCCTGGACACTGCGTTTGAAAGATTGAAGAAGGTCATAGATAGGGGGAAAGTTGGAGCGAGGAAGTGTGTTCCAGAGTTGACCTGTTGAGTAGATAAAAGATTAAGAATAACGAGAATACATATATATATATATATATATATGTGTGTGTGTGTGTGTGTGTGTGTGTGTGTGTGTAATACACGAGAGAAATGAGAGAACGATTTTTTTCATGAAATTTTTAATGTTCCGAAAAGTACACGAGTCAGGGTGAAATATGTACGTCTATTTCCTTTTGTTTGTGCTTCTTCCAATGAGGTCCAGAACATTAGGAGGCCTATTGGTAAATTAAAAAATATTAATAAAATTATCAGCAGCACTGGCAAAAATTATCAACCCAAGTATAACTAAAGGTTTATTTCCAGACTTCTGGGACACTTTATATAACACTCTTATACAAAGGCGATGATACTACGCTAGTAACAGATTATAGAGCAGCCTGTTCATTATCTGTGTTCGCTATATATGTATATGGGCCTCCCCGCAAGGGGGTTCTAAGCTCGTGCTCTTGGTACGTGCTTGTTCCTGGAGGTTTCACGTGCGCCCTCCCAGCCCTAGCACCCAAGGATGATGGGACTCGACCCTGCAGTCCTTGTCATCCTTGGTCTTTTTCCACTTCGACTGTCCCCTCCGCCCTTTCTTTTTCCTCTGTCTTTCCTCTCGCTTTTTCTTTGTTTTTCCGCCGATATATGCCCCTTTAAATAGAGGCGAATCAGTTTTTCCCGACTTTAAAAAAAAATATATAGAGCCTATATAATATTCTGCCTACCCAATGCACCAGTCCAAGAACCGCCTCTGGTGTTCAGTAAAATTTTTGAAGATATGATAAAAATAGGCTATATTTTGAATTACGTAACTTATTATCGGTGCATCAACATCCCTTTTCGTAACAATTAAAACAACAGAAGTGACTATTTTAAATGTTGTAGGTAGTGTCAATGTCGGCAAAGAGAACAAAGAAATAATGATTTCCACCTTTATGGATTTGAGTAAGGCTTTTGATGCGATAGATCATAATATTGTACTTAACATATTGTATTCCTTTGGCTTCAGAGGAGCCATAAGTGATTGGTTTAAGAGTTATCTGTCCAATATATATCAATTTGTATCTAAATAATGTCTATTCAACTTAGAGTGACTGTAAAACATGGGATACCTCAGGGCTCAGTTCTAGTCCCCTTGCTATTTTTAAAACATGGGATACCTGAAGGCTCAGTTCTAGTTCCCTTGCTATTTTTAAAACATGAGATACCTCAGGGCTCATTTCTAGTTTCCTTGCTATTTTTTAAATATAGGATACCTCAGGGCTCAGTTCTAATTCACTTGCTATTTTTATTGTATACTAGCGGAGCGACCCGGCGTTGTCCGGGTGGAAGTTGAACGCTTGCAGAGAATCTGCCCTTCGTGCGGATAACAAAAATATCCTGCCGTACTATTCAATTAACCGGGCATTCAATTAACCTAACCGGGCATTCAATAATTTCCCCGTAGGTTTCGATTAATTTTAAGCAACTTTAGAATGAGACGTGAATGTGAAAATTAACCAACTGGTTAGGTCAACTGAGTGCCCGGTTAGGTTAATTGTACGCCTTTGACGATTGGTTAGGTTAAATAGTGATATGTTCGTTAGTTTTAACGAAAATATCACGATTTAATCAAACCAATCGTCAAGGGCGTACAGTTGACCTAACCGGGCATTCAATAATTTTCCCCATGTTTCGATTAAATTTAAGCAATTTTTACCTAATAATTTTTTGTCTTGAGGAGCCGTTTCCGTGTTTTAGGGTGACACAGACAGACAGACAGCATATATATACAGGGCCGCCGAGAGGGCGGGGAAGCCGGGATAAATCCCCAGGGCCCGGACCTCTAGGGGTCCCGAAAAGAGGGGGGATAAATGGACATACATTTTATGGACATTATCATAGTCAAACTGAAACGGATAAAATATCTGCGGTCCACCAATGCTCAAGACCGACTGACGGATGTGGGAACCATTGTAATTGAAAGCCAGTTAGCCCGTACTTTAAATTTCATCAGAATCATTTACCACTTTGCTAGAGAGAAGGCAAAGAAAGTACGCTTCTAATTATGAAAATCTTGCAGTAAACAATTGTCTTACCTGCATTGACTGGTACTGCATTTGTAAATTGTATCGTGATAGAATTAATATAATTGATTCGAAAAATAAAATGGTCATTTTCTTCCGAGTTGTTTATTCATACTCTATGTTTTGTATAGTGACTTGGACATATAATCAGTTTGCTTGTTATGTACACAAAAAACATTCATAATAAAATACTGAGTAAACAGGGGGGCCCATATATCAATCCTTCCCGGGGCCCGGGGCAGCTCTCGGCGGCCCTGTATATATATATATATATATATATATATATATATATATATATTATATATATATATATGGGAATGAACTCAATGGTTCCCTGAGTTTTTTATGATACACACAGACCGTGCATGGAACAAGGAACTCTTCTGGGATAATTAAATCCACTATAGTCCGAATAAGTAATGGTAAATGACAAATACCATAGTTTTTCTTTCATGCACGGTCTGTGTGTATCATAAAAAACTCAGGGAACCATTCTGAGTTCATTCCCATCTTGAAACGGACATGTTATGTGCCTTGAAAAGTGGACGCTCAATTCTGCCAGTTGAGGTATAAGTTTTGGTTTTTGGCTAAAATATAATAGTTACCCTTTTTCTTTGATGCATTCAATCTGACGTGAAGACAGCGAGTCTTTTGCTTATATTGAGGTTCTAAATGTAGCAGGGCTAGGCTGCTTTAAACCCTAGATCCATGTCCCAAAGCTGGATCCTGTCTGCTTTGCAGATAGCTGGTGAGGGAAGCTATATTTATGGGACCTCTTTGCGAGTGGCCCGTTGCCCACGTCGGGCTAGCATCATGAAAAAGAAAAACTATGGTATTTGTCATTTACCATTACTTATTCGGACTAGTGGATTTAATTATCCCAGAAGAGTTCCGTGTTCCATGCACGGTCTGTGTGTATCATATATATATATATATATATATATATATATATATATATATATGGAAATTTTAAAAATTAACATTTTTGTTTAATTAAAAAATAAAAAATTTTGCTGTCATAAATGCATCGCGTGGAAAGCACGCGTTAGAGCTCCGCCCATTTTATGACGTGTCTGTGATGTCACTATCTTTCAATCAATCCGGAATACAGAGGCCTCCAGCGGCCCCAGATGACCTCTGAGGCCGACGCCACATAGCCTATGTTCTTCCTCGGCCTCAGTTACCCCTTTCCTCCAAGTTTCATCCAAATCTGGCCAGTGGTTTGGCCGGCCATAAGCAACAAAGTTCTTTGACCGCCACAAATATTAGTAAGATAAATGAACTCCCGCGTTCTTCCGATATTCTTGATTTTATGTTTGCAAACGATGTAAGGATGTCAGTGCAGCAAAGGTTATACTTACAACAGAATTTACCGAAGTTGTGAACTGGTTAACCTCAATTAAACTCTTTCTAAATTCGAGTAAAACAAACTTCGTAATATTTGCTAACAAAAGAAGTGTATATCTTCACAACCTGAATGTTGGCGCATTCATTATCAAAGAATGTAATGTAACGAAATTTTTAGGTGTCATCCTAGATAAGAATTTGCAGTGGAAGGACCATATCAATTACATATCTAAAAAGATTACTTGAATTGTTGGTATAATGTTTAAACTTCGATTTATAACTCCTAAACAGGTTTTATTAACTCCGTATCATACTTTTGGTCTTCCTTATATGATGTACCGCAATCTAGCATGGGGAGAGACTGTTGATAACGTATTAGACAGTATTTTGTTGTTCAAAAGAGAGCAGCAATAAGTTTATTATTTGATGCAGATTTTCTTGATCCTAAAATACAATTTCATTCTGTAAAAAGAGTTAAAATTATTAAAAATCAAAGACAATTTAAAGGATCATCTGAAGATCAGGGTCCCCCCCCCCCATGTATTCTTGTTTTTGCTTTACAGTACCAAATATAATAATAAATTAAATTGAATGCCCGGTTAGGTCAACTGTACGCCCTTGACAATTGGTTAGGTTAAGTCGTGATATTTTCGTTAGTTTTAATGAAGATATCATTTGGTAATTGAGGTTGGGGGCTCGGGGGAGGGCCCTGATCTTTAGGTGATCTCAATCAAATTGATTAATTCTATTTTTACTTACAAATGTAGGAATAAAATTATTAACTTATAGTTATAAATAAATATCAGTCGCGTAGCCAGGAAGGACTTCCCAAAACGAGGGGGGGGAATGTAGAAAGGCGGACCTTTTGGTGCACCGACCTAGTCACTGCGGAGAGGGTTTAAAGTAGTTAAATTTAGAGTAGTATAGAGTAGTTTGTGGTGTTTGAAAAGAAAAAAAATTGCAAAAAAAAATGCAAGTGTTTATTTACTAAGTGATGTTGTACATATATTATAATATCACATCATAAGTTATAACTACGGTTACAAAAGTGGACTTTTCCTGTCAAAGGGGATGGGGTGGGGGTCGTTCGACCCCCCATCCCCCATGGCTACGGGCCTGAATATTTTTTAACTCATCAAGAGATTCGCTCATATCAGACAAGGCATAGAAATAAGTGTGTTATTCGCCAATTTAGATCGTCATCTTAAAAGACACCTATTTTCGTAGGTTTGAAATTACGGAATAATTTAAGCTTCAAAATACTTCGAACGTAAGTGGTTTGAGAACAAGATGAAATCAATCCTATTAAAATCCCATTTAAATCGTGCTAATGGTGCATTTAGGGATTAAATACTGTTATTTCTCTGATTATTATAATTACTATCAACTCTAAATATACAATAGATTTTGTAACTATTACAATGACGAAGATTTACTGTATACTTTGAACAAAATTCACTTCTGTTGTCAATGACAAGTTCGGTTGTGTGTCCTCATAAAGCTACCTTAATCCTATATACTATTGAGCTAAAATGTGTCTGTGTGTCTGTCCGCTTTCTTCGGAATAGTGCACAGACTAAATGGCACATCGGAAAATTCTGCAACCACGACCAACTGATAGCCCATGAGTTGCCGATGTGCTCTGTCAAGTTTCCCGGTCCTAGGTCACTCCGCGGCCGAGCACGAGCTAGTTAATATCTATTACGAAAATGACGATAGCAAAAATACATAATAACCAGTTTGGTAGTCCCGATAATACGTAAGTACCAATATACATATACATATATACAATATACATATACAGCTAGCTGTGACATATACTGCTACCTGCCCGGAGGGCAATAGCGAGCTACCGCTTGTACATAACTATACAGTAATCATAATAAATAATTATGTAATCATAGTCATAATTAATCCCAAAATTTAATATTTCATCATCATAATTACGAAGTATGTTTTATATTAGTGGTGGACCGGATATCCGCATCCGCATCATTTTTAACATCCGCATCCGCACTTCTGACTGCGGATGTTATGCGGATATTACCTCTAATAAGTTATGCAATTTACAATTAAATTAGCTTATAAAGTAGCTTATAAGGCCCAGTCATGCACATTTCATGGAAAGTATTAATTATTAATGAACAAACAAATATATAAACCTCAAAATATAAATACGTGGGGTAACGCAGAAAATTGAATGAAACTTGTTCCATTGAATTTTCTGTGGCTGAAACTCTTGAGAAAGTTATTATTTTTATCATAATGAAAACATTAATATTAATTTTAATTCTTATGCATTGCCTGACATAATAGCAATATCACGAAATTTTAAAAATTATGTCATATATTCATAATTTTATATTATATTGATAGATTAACTAAATATCCGCATCCGCGGATATTGAAATAAAAAATCCGCATCCGCAGATGTTGAAAAACTGACATCCGGTCCATCACTATTTTATATTATAATTAATCATAATATTTATACTACAAAATGGTAACTAACTCTATATGAAATGTTTTTAGCTTATAATTAATGCGAGAGCCCAGTAAAGCCAAAAGCTTAAGGGCCATAGTACTCGCGTAGAAATAAATAAATATATTCTGTAAAAAATGAAAATGACTGTAATATTACAGTCTTGTATAGAAATTATTGCAAATAGTGTTACTGAAGGGAAATAGAAGTAAGCCTTCAACTGAAATCCTTTTAGCCAAAACAGATGTGTTACGTGCGTGGACTTTACATAGAGAGAAATTGGTATAAAACAGTGTGATGAATAAAAGAAGCACGAGAGGTAAAAATCGTAGCATATTAAATGAATCGTAAATACAGGGTGATCCAGTTGAAACGCAACCCAGTACAATACAATCATATTCTCTGGTAATTAAAAACCCACTCTAATAGACAGAGTTTATTTCCACAACAGTTTCGATGCCCACTGGCATCCTCTTCGGGTGGATACAGAAAAACGAATGCATTCGTTTTCTGTATCCACCCGACGAGGATGCCAGTGGGCATCGAAACTGTTGTGGAAATAAACTCTGTCTATTAGAGTAGGTTTTTATTATCATATTTTGACTTCCACATAGGAAAGTGTAGTTGTTTGCACATATTCTCTGGGTTGCATTTTAAGTGGATCACCCTGTATAATGAATTTAATTTGTTTCATTTTAATAAGGCAAAATTGGTTAGGAAATGTTATAGTTCCTTAAATTCAAGTTGTCGCTATTTGCACGTATACACTTTACACAAATTCCCCAATTTTAAAGCGACATTTACTGAATGGATTATCGTTCAAACGAATCCTCTTATGGATTTGTCTGTTGGTTACGAGTACTAACTTTGGCCATGGCCTGATGTTGAACAACGAATGGATGGTGGTCCAAACTGGTCTACTGTATTTTATAGGTTTATATTGGTGTTTTCAGCTACCAGTAATTGGTAGTTTGAGCCACCACTGAATTCATATTCTTGCTTCTGCGTGTAAGAGAGAGGTAAATACAGAAATATTAGAATTTTTTGGTACGGTCCCGTGGGGGGTGCGGGGGGGGGGGGGGGGTACTTTATCATGCACAAACTTTTTTGTGTTAGAGGCGTGTAATTAAATGTAAATAAATAAAAAAAATTTGTTTTAATTAATTTTAATTCTAAATGAATTATTAAAATGGAAACAGATGCCTTACATTTGAGGCGCTCCGGACCACAACCTGCCAAGCGCCATTGGGGTCAGAATTGAGTTATTTATATTACAACATTCCCCGACCCTTTCTCTATCCCGTAAGTGAGTCAAGGAGCAGATTGTGGACGTGTACGTATGGTCGAAATCAATCAAATATCATTATTGGTCCAAAAATTATGACATTTTGCAAGTTGACAAACTTTAACTGCATCTTTTTCCATTTTCTAATTTTGGCGCTTGGCGGCTTGTGGTCCAGAACGTCTCATTTTCTTGGGAAGGCTGTGGGTGCTAATTTGAGTTAAATGTAATATATTCTGAAAGTAATGAAAAGTGACAGTGACAGGATGAAAAGTGACAGTGAACACATTTTTTCTTCTAGAAAGGTTTCACCAAATGTTTCACCAAAATTTGGGAGTCTTTTATTGGTGTAACTTTTTAAAGTGAAGGTAAACACACATTTTTCTTCTTGAAATTTTATTTCATACTGAAATGGAGTGAATGAAAAGCAAAGGTGATAAGTTATTTGAGGAAGAAATGTTTCACCAAAATTTGGAAGTCTTTTATTGGTGTAACTTTTTTACACCCCTAAAACGATAAATGAGACTCATTTTCTTTTCGAAGTAAATTTTCTACAAATTAATGTACGTACATTGTATTTTAGTCATTTGGAAATTGTTGATACAGGGTGAACAAAAAGTCTGGGCACCCCTTCAAAATAAGATGGTGGACACGAAAGAAAGCCTTTATTGCATATGGACATTTTTAACATTTAATTTAATATTTAATTTAATAAAAAATTATTAAACTGCGAAAAATTAAATATCTAATTTTTACATATCTCATATTTACGTATGTAAATATTTTGAGGGGTGCCCAGACGTTTTGCGCAGACGTTTTTCCCACCCGTACAATCGGTTCAAAATGTCTTGTCGGGCGTTTCTTATCGACAGTATCAGTAAGAAACCTCGAGTTTCACGACGGCATTTAAATTGAAATTATACCGGGTGTTCGCAGACCCGCAGCCAAAATACAAAGCTTGTTTGGTTGTAATTCAGTAGATAAGAGATGGCGCCAATGTCACACCGACCGTCTTTTTTCTTTCTTTTAAAAGACCCCCCCCCCTCCCCCCACCCCCAAATGCTAAGACTGAATAATAGTCAAATTAAAAGTTAATCGAAGAATGTGACTTGAATTGGCATCATTTTATTCAGTGTCATTCTCATTTAATTCTCAAAAGATGCAATTATTAATTTGATCTTTTCCCATTTCACGACATTTTCATTCTCATTAACGGCTTTCATACTTTGGACCAGGTTAGGTTAGGATGGTGTTAATTGAGTTTAGGCTAGGTTAGGTTAGGATGGTGTTAGTTGAGTTTAGGTTAGGTTAGGTTAGTTTAGTTTAGGATGATGGTTAGGTTAGGTTAGGTTAGGATGATGATGGTTAGGTTAGGATGATGATGGTTAGGTTAGGATGAGATAGTGAGGTTAGGTTAGGATGATGTAGGTTAAAGATTAAGTTAAGTTAGGAAATATTAGCGATTCTCATTCTCACTTGGAATGGCACTGAGTGGGAAGTAATCACTTGAATTGAATTTCGTTCGTTGATGGCTTCGACAAAACTCAGTTGAAGTGATAAGAGGAACACTTCGACCGAATTATTTATATATATATATATATATATATATATATATATATATATATATATATGTATGTGAAAAAAAAAATATATATATATATATATATATACAGGGTGGGCCAAAAGTCTGGATCCATAGGAAAATATTTATTTTAATACATAAATTACAACAAATGGTAAATACTTAAAATGAATATCAACTTTAACTCGTAAATGCGTATCCGTGATACTGTACAGTAGTTCGTACTCCAGTATAAACAACAAATTATAACAAATGCTCAAATGCCGATCAAATTCTTCAAATGCCGATCTGTGTCATCGCCATGCAGTTCTTGAACCAGGTGCACTTTGTAGGGATGGAATTTATGATTTTTAATAATTCTTCGAATTGAAGTTCTCGAGATGCGTGTTTCATTTGATAATCTTCTTGTTGACTTTACTGGACTATTCGTTAAAGTTTCACATACCATTGCAGAGGTATTTTCATCAGTTGCAGTTTTTGGACGACCAGAACGCCGTCGATCATGTACACTTCCTGTTTCTTTGAAACGTTTAAACAACTTGCCAACAGTCGCATGTGTTACTGGATGCTTATCAGGAGGATTTCTATTGAATTCGGTAGCAACTTCTCTGTGTGTAGCGCCCTGTCTTGCGTACATGAGCGCAAGTTCTACCCGGTCTTCTGTTGTTAGATTCGAAGCCATTTCTGGGCTGAAATAAAAAAAGTATTTGAGTATTTATACTGGAGTACGAACTACTGTACAGTATCACGGATACGCATTTACGAGTTAAAATTGATATTAATTTTAAGTATTTACCATTTGTTGTAATTTATGTATTAAAAAATATTTTCCTATGGCCCACCCTGTATATATATATATATATATATATATATATATATATATATATATCCGACGTGAATGCAACGAGTTTCTTGCGTATATTGAGGTTCTGAATATAGTAGGCTAAGTGTAGCTGTAAATCATATCTGCTTCGCAGATAGTTGGTGAGAGAAGCTATATTTTTGGGGCATCTTTACGAGTGATCCGTTCCCCACGTTGGGCTAACATCACGAAAAAGAAAAACTATCGTGTTTGCCATTTACGATTACTTATTCGGACTATAGTGGATTTAATTTTCCCAGAAGAGTTCCTTGTTCCAGGCACGGTCTGTGTATAACATATACAGTGTATATATATATATATGTGTGTGTGTGTGTGTGTGTGTGTGTGTGTTTTATATATTTGATATATTGATTGACTGCACTCCCCAGAAAATGGCCTCTGTCTTATCCTCACGAGTGTAACTCACTTCTACATTAGCTATTGCGTGTTATTCGACCTGCAACATAAAAAAAGGTCCCAAAACAAGACATCAATTTTAACATTTGTTTTAGTTGTAATGTAAAATTTTTATTTAAAATAAATTTCCCTACGAGACTGGACTTATGGGACACCCTGTACATACACTAAAAAGCAAGCCCTTAAAAGCAAATACTGATATTGTAAACAGAAATTAAAGGAAAAAACTTTAAAAAAAAAAATGGATGCAGCAAACGAAATAAGAGCAAAAAAAATGAAAAAATCATATAAAAAAATCACAAGGAAAAATATATCTAAAATAATATAAATATATAAATAATATTAATATATAAAATAATATAATAAAAAAGTCACAAGGAAAAAAAAATAAGCCAAATTGAAAAGTAAACGATACGTAAAATTGAGTCAAGAGAAGTTTTCGTCGTCAAAGATTCGTTCAAATAGACGACAAAAAAAAAATAGTGGACATTTTCTCAACAAATTTCAGAGTTGAATTCCAAGCACAAATTTCATTACCAAACTCCTCTATTTCCTTCATATATATATATATATATGTGTGTGTGTGTGTGTGTAAAATATCTTTTAGTTAAAAAATGTTTATAATGAATGGGAAAATATATATATATACACTGTACATATTTTTTTTTACTGTGTGTGTGTGTGTGTGTAGAATATTTTTCTGTAGTTAAAGAAATTTTTATAATGAAAAGGAAATATATATATATATATATATATATATATACTGTGTATATGATTTTGTTTTGAACAAAAGTTCAGGATCGACCTGTGTTCGACCTAATTATAGAAGGAGTGTCCGGAAAATGTACGGAAGTATTTTCTTTTTAAATAAACTGCAAGTTGGAACGAAATATAACTTGAAGGAAGAGGACAACAACACCTCCTTTATCCCTCTAAGTATTCCCCGTTGGCATCAACGCACTTTTGCCATCTAATGGGCAGTGAGTGTATCTCCGTGTGGTAGAAGCCTATGCCACGTTTTGTGGCCTTTTGGAGAACATCTTGATGGAAAGTGCACTCTTCAAAAATGGTTCTATATGGGGTAGAAGAGATGACAGTCGGGAGGAGATAGATCCTGGCTGCAAGGTGGATGAGTGACAACTGAACACTGGAAGCTGGCAAGAAGTTAGGATGTGGTGAAAGCCGTGTGTGGGCGATCGTTGTCGTGAAGTAGGCAAACGTTCTGGTCCCACAGTTGTGGTCTCTTCCGCGGGACTCGCAATACCTGTTGGTGTTCACAGTGGTATTGGGATTGAGAAAATCCACCATTGTGGATTTGGCACCACCATTGTGGTACCAAAAGACCTTACAATGGTACAATTTCCAAATACCAACTTTGTTTTCTGTGACAGTTTGAGGAGAGATTGTGAAGGACTGCGCTGCATTTTGTCTTGCACATTGTGAACTGCGTCTAACCGTAACAACGGTTGATGTTAGTCTGCGCTTTTATTCCATAACACTGACTTTTCTTTCAGAACCATTGCAAGATCTTCCATATCGATCTTCCATATCGAAGATGATCAAAAATACACGCTGGTAATGCTTGAAGTAAACAAATTTCATATAAGTTTTAAACATGAATACACACATTTCCAAGCTTAAAGGCATCATCACAAGCATAAGATTTTTTAAATTAGTTTATTAAATTAACGGTACTATATTAAATATTTTCTGTATATTGATAATAATAATTAAATATTACTTTTATTGCTAAAGATATCCGAAAATGAAATAAATTATACAAATTCTTCAAAGTACTTCCGGGATAATTTCAATATATCAAATATCTCGTCATTTTCAATCGATATCAAAGAAATATCTAATATTTCTTTAATTACTCTTCCTTGTGATGATTGTCAGAAAGTTTGAACCGAATCAAATACTCGTCAAAAATGTTGAAAACGCAAAATTTCAATTTTTGGTAAAATTCCAAACACTATTGATTTTCTTCTAATTTTACTCAAATGTTGGAATTACTCCCGAGTTTTCAATTTAAAATATTTAATTATTACTTAAATTAATTTAAGAGATATAGAACATTTTCCAACATTTCCTCAACCATATATCAAATATCTTCTTATTTATAACCGATATCGAGGAAATAGCTTATATTTCTTTAATTACTACTCCTTGTGATGATTGTCAGAAAGTTTGAATCGCATCGAATTTTTGTCGAAAAATGTTGAAAACGCAAAGTCTAAACTCTAAACCCTTCAAAAATTTCAATTTTTGGTAAAATTCCAAACACAATGGATCATCATGTAATTTTGCACAAATGATGGGATTACTACAGCGTTCTTAAATGTAAAATATTTAATAATTACTCAAACTAGTTTAGGAGAGATGGAACATTTTCCATCGTTTACTGAACAATATATCAAATATCTCTATTTATACTCGGTATCGAGCAAATATTTTATATTTCTTTAATAATTTTAATAACTACTACTCCTAATGATTATCACAAACTTTGAAACGAATCGATATTTGTCGAAAATCGTGAAAACCTACTCTAAACCCTTCGAAAATTTCAATTTTGGTAAAATTCCAACACACGTGTTGGGATTACTCCACAGTTGTTAAATGTATAATAGTTAATAATTAGTCATATTAAAGAGATATGGAACATTTTCCAACGTTTACTCAACCATATATCAAATATCACCTTATTTATAATCGGTATCGAAGGATTATCTTATAATTCTTTAATTTTTCTTCCTTGTGATGATTGTCAAAGTTTGAACCAAATGGAATACTTGTCGAAAATCATGAAAACAAAGTCTAAATCCCTCGAAATTTTCAATTTTTTGTAAAATTTCAAACACTATGGATCGTTTTGTAATTTACATACGTGTTGTGATTACTACAGAGTTGTTAAATATAAATATTTAATAATTACTCAGATTAGTTCAGGAGATATGGAATATTTTCCGGCGCACCTAAATCAAAACACCCCCTGTGTAATTTCTTTATTTATTGTCAGATTTTTAAGAAATTTTCAATATATAGGTTTTCAATACCAACCGGGCCTTCAATGTTATTCCGATGTCCGCCATTGAAAGCCCGGTGAGATCAACTGTATGCCCGGTTAGGTCAACTGTATATCCTTGATAATTGGTTAGGTTAAGTAGTGTTATTTTCGTTAAAACTAACGAAAATAACAACTTTTCCTAACCAATTGTCAAGAGCATACATTTTCATCCCTCTACCACATTAAATTGTTTACAATACGCATATAACACCACACTTACTTCTTCCCATCATAACGTACACTTTCTGATTAATGAAACCAACAGGCAATTAGAAAATTTGTATAAATGGATGTGTGCTAAGAAACTTTTACTGAACCTGACAGAGTCACCTTATATGATTATATTATTAGTTTATTACCACAAAACATATTAATACAAACTGTGAAATAAAAATTGGGAATATTATTCCTGTAAGAGTGAATGAGATTAAAGTATCATACTTGGCATAATTTAGACAAAAATATTCAAAATATCAAACTTTCTCTTCATATTATTAAAACTAAAAGAGACCCTTCCTCAAAACGCACTCCTTACCCCGTAGTATTCCTTCACTCATCCACATTGATTACATTACATTATAGCATGGGGTAGCTCAAAGAAATATATAAAACATCCTTTGGAAGTAACTCATGAAAATGTCTCTTGTCATTATTCGCGAGAGTTCGCAGACATAAGTCACACTTCCACAACGTTTAAAGAGCTAAATATTTTAAAACTAAATGAAATACAAATTCAATGTTGCTATCAATAACAATCATTATAACACCAAACTGCCCATGGACTTTATGCACAAACCGACTATACAATAGAAACTGCAGGAAATGAAATCTCTTTCCAAAGGAGCGGATATATGGAATGCAATTCTCGTAAATATCAGGCAGCCTTCATCACTAAATGTATTTCGCAAATCACTAAAAAAGTACTTCATTAGCTCCTACTGATGTACAAGTTCACTATTGCCATTTTTACCATAGTAATCAATTTTGTAATCAACTTTTTAAAAGATGCTAATATCATTAAGCACCTTCAATTTCGTAATCTATTCTTTTTTTCTTTTTTATCAAGCATCATTTATTTTCTACTAAATATATAATAAATCATTTAATTTAAAATTAGGTAACATTTTGTAAAATTTATATTTTATTTACTATTTTTTGTTGTCACTATTACTATTACTTGCCACTTTCACTATTTTTAGGTAGTAATTTCTACTAAATATACAATAACTCGTAACATTTTGAAACGTTATAGTGTATTTATTATTATTATTGCTATTATTATTATTTTTTGTTGTCACTATTACTATTACTTGATACTTTCACTATTTTTATGCAATATTTTCTACTAAATATACAATAACTCGTAACATTTTGAAACGTTATAGTGTATTTATTATTATTATATATTATTGCTATTATTATTTTTTGTTGTCGCTATTACTATTACTTGCCACTTTCACTATTTTTATGCAATATTTTCTACTAAATATACAATAACTCGTGTAACATTTTGAAACGTTATAGTGTATTTATTATTATTATTATTGCTATTATTATTATTTTTTGTTGTCACTATTACTATTACTTGACACTTTTACTATTTTTATGTAATGAATATACTAAATGCCATTAATGTTGCCTAAAAAGCCTTTATGCTTCCGAAGGCATATTCATATCAGAGTACTGTGAATATATTAACGTCATATCAAATATGTAAAAATTGTAAAGTTCCGTCATTTTCATTCTTTCTGGAATAAAAATTTTTAAATCGTTTTTTGTTTAATTCCTTTTTGACAAACGTCGGTTTTAAGATGTAGGCAAAAGTACTCAGAATAGAGGGGACGTTATTTGTACCAGCTGACCGACGACATTTAATCGACGTGACATAAAATTGATAAATTATATTGGGGGTCAAATTAAATTAAGTCAGGTTAGGTTGTTAATTTTTCAGTGTCGAAGTTATGTTTAAACAAAAAAGGTGTACTGGAGCTCCTTCCTTGTTTACCTTTTCCATTATCTTCATTGTAACTTTGCTTTAAGCAAATTAATGAATTTTCTTTTAGAATTTTAAATAGTATATTTTATAATGCAGTATTATGATGATAATAATGATGATGATAATAATAATACTAATAATACTAATAATGATAATAATGATACATTATTATTATTTTATACAGCGTGTACATAAAGTCAGGATCTATTTTTGTGAAATTATTTTTTTCTATTTTTCTTTTCAGAAGCCCTTAGAATGTATACAGAAGAGCGTGTGGCAATAGTAATTTGGCGAATCGAGGGAAAGAAATACAATGACATCAGAGAGAAGTTTAGAAGGAGATTTCATAAGCCGGGGCCAATAGACAAGACAATACGAAAATTGGTGAACAAATTTAAACGAACGGGATCTGTAAATGATGAAGCAAGATCAGGACGACCGTGTATGTCAGATCTTACCGTGAATGCAGTACGCGGAATTATCACTGAGGAGCCACGTACGTCCGTTCGTGCTGCATCACACAGACTCGGCTTCCAGACGTCATCTGTGCACAAAAATTCTGAAAGTTAATTTGCGGAAGAAAAGCCATCATTTGCAGGTTTTACATGATTTACATGAGGAAGATTTCCCTCGACGAAGTGCTGTGTGTGCTGATCTCGTAGAACAAATCTGGAGTGATAATTTAATGGACAACATTCTCTTTAGTGATGAAGCCACTTTCCATACGTGTGGAAAAGTAAATCGCCATAACTGTCGAATTTGGGCAGATGAAAGACCGAATGATTTCGTCCAAAATTGGGAAAGAGACTTACCTAAAGTTAATGTCTGGATGGGTTTAACAAAATCTAAGGTTTATGGTCCTTTTTTCTTTGCTGAAGCTACAGTTACGGGGCTTATTTATCTGGACATGTTGCAGCAATTCCTCGAACCTCAGCTGATTGGAGATAGGATTGTTAGTACCGTCGTCTATCAACATGATGGTGCTCCTTGTCACTATGCCAAAATTGTTCAGGATTATCTAAATGGACGTTTTCCAAATCGCTGGATCGGACGCGGAAGCAACACCTTGGCCAGCGAGATCACCAGATTTAACCCCTTTAGATTTCTTTGCATGGGGCTTTATCAAATCGCACGTCTATCAGACGAAGATTACGAGTCTTGAAAACTTACGTATACGAACTGCTGCAGATAACATAACCCCGCAAATGCTCCAGAATGTGTTTAGAAATGCTGCTGAACGATTTGAGCTGTGCAGGGATACTGATGGGCGTCACGTCGAATCCTACTCTTAATTATTTAATAAATGTTACCACTTTATCATTTTATGATTGAATTCCATATAATTTCCAAGTGCTTCACAAAAATAGATCCTGACTTTATGTACACCCTGTATACTATTTTATGGTGTGCAAGAAAACGCTTTTACGATGTTATTTTGTATTAACTATTAACCTGCCCATAAAAATATTTTGATTGATGAAAAGGTGATGAAAAGGTGATGAAAAAAGATGATGAAAAAATGTGGTTTCTCATTTGATGCCAGTGGCACCGTTTCTCAAACGAAGGCAAAAGTGAAATTTCCAAAAGAATTTTTAAATTAAAAAGTTCTCAACATTGATGAAACTTTTTTTTTTTTACGTTCACAATTTGACGTTTTAAAATTCACAAAAAAATTTTTAACTTTTAATTTTAATGAAAAGTTAATTAAAGTGTCTTTGAATATTTTATATTCTATTATTTTATTTCGTGTCCCAAAATTTTTAAAAATATTAAATATTTTTCATTTTACCCCAAAAATATATAAATTTTAAAAATTTAAGAACGTAAACAATATTATTAAAAGTAATTAACAAGAAAAAAATAGGGTAATTTAGTAATTAGTAAATTTACAAAATTATCATCAAATTAGTAAAAATGTTTGCCCGATATATATATATATATATATATATATATATATATATATATATATATATATGAAGACGCTCGGCTGTTGGTGAGGTGTGGTTCGGATTCCATGTTAAACTAAGTCTAAGGTGGAGTGACAAGCTTGACCTTCGTCAGAATGAACAATTCGGACGGAAGCAAAACCAAGGTAACCAAGGTGTGTGTGTGTGTGTGTATATAATATATATATACACAGACACACACACACACACACACACACACACAGGGTGTTTTAAAATTACCTAGTAAACTTTTATATGTCTATCGATCAGTAGTCGGACAATGTGAACAATGTGTTGAAGTTGAAGGAAGACACTTTGAACATCTAAAATAAACAATTATTGTTGTTGTTTTTCTTATTATTGTTGTTGTATTTGATATAAAATTGTCAAATATCGCATAATTTTTGTTAAGATATTGCGTTCATATAAAAGTTTACTTCGTAATTTTAGAACACCCTGTATATACATTACTTAAGGTATCCTGGGATCGAATCTCAGTAAAGTTAATTTCTTATTATGCAAAATCTTGCTTGATCATGCATGATTTTCCATACATATACCAGGTGTCCCAAAAATATGCCCCTATTTCTAAACAAAATAGTTAAGCTAAAAAAAGGAACCTATACCCGGGTGTCCCACAAAAAAGTTAACCGTACTTTGAATTAATATAACTCAAAAACTATTAGAGATTTTTGGGTCCTGCAAAAATGTTTTATTTAACAACTATTTATCTGTCGATTCTAGAAATTTCATTAAATTTCCTTTTACGAAGTTGATACATTAATGGTTTTAGTGGAGGCTATCAAAAATATGTTTGCGCAAGGAAGTAAAATAATGAAGCGAAGCCTAGGAAGCCTAGGTCACCGTGCACTTTCAAGCGAAGCGTAGGGAGCCTAGGTAGCCTAGGTCACTGTGCGATTCTTCAAGCGAAGCCTAGGCCATTGCACAGTGGTTTTTCGGACACGCTGTGGTATGGTCTCGTCATTATTGCTTATTAAGCAAATAAAGCGTTTCTATGTAAAAGTTTACTTCAAAAGAACCTTTTTATCATGCAGTTAACAAAAGAGCAACGCGTATTTGTAATCACAAACTTTATTAAGACTGGCAGTATTAAACAAGTACAAGATTTATTTGAACAACGTTTTCCAGGTAGGCACCCACCAAGCAAGCCCGCTATTTGGAAAAATGTTCTGAAATACCAACATGAAGGAACATGCTTAAATCTAAATAAAGGTCGTTCGGGTCGTAGGAAAACCATAAGAACAACAGAAAATATCGAAAATGTTCAGATGACACTTCTTCAAAATCCAAATGTATCAGTCAAAAAGAATGGGTTACAATTGTCAAAGTCAACATTTAACCGCATTGTTAAACATGACTTAAAATGGCATCCCTATAAGATGCATGTAAGACACCAGCTTCTTGAAACTGATTTTCCTCGTCGTGACAATTTGTCGAATGGCTTCTCCATAAACCTGCTCGTTTCTTGGAAAACATTGTGATTGTGACGAGGCAGCCTTTTTCATGAATGGAAAGGTAAATAGCCATAATATTCGACAATATGCGCCGCTGAACAGCCCCCCAGCATTCAACTTTGACACACGTATTTGTCAGCAGAAAGTGTCTCTGTGGATCGGAATATGCGGGAATGGCTATCTTGTCGGCCCATTGTTTTACGACAATAACTTGAATGGTGCTGCCTACCTGAACATGATCAACGAACGGATCATCCCAGAACTCCTCCAGATTTACGGCAATCAATTCAATAGACTTTGGTGGATTCAGGACGGCGCACCAGCTCATAGACAGCTTGCTGTAAGAACAAAACTGAGAGAAAATTTTGGCAACCGCATTGTCGCGCTAAATCATGCAATTGAATGGCCCCCAAGATCCCCTGATTTAACACCGTGCGATTATTTCTTATGGGGATATCTAAAGAGTAAAGTGTATTCTATTCCACCGGAAAACATAAACCAGTTAAGAGATAGTATCACACGTGAAGTCAATTTACTTAAGGAAAATCACCAGTTGATCAAAAAAGTTGTGCAATCAATGCGATCAAAGGCGCAACTGTGCTTGGAAAGAAATGGAGGACATGTGGAAGGAAACGGTGCTTAGAAAATTAAAAAAAAATTTGTATTACCCATATGAAGAGGTGTTTTTGTTATTAATGGATTTAAATAAATTTGTTAATTTTAAACTTCGAAGTTTCATTATTTTACTTCCTTGCGCAAACATATTTTGATAGCCTCCACTAAAACCATTAATGTATCAACTTCGTAAAAGGAAATTTAATGAAATTTCCAGAATCGACAGATAAATAGTTGTTAAATAAAACGTTTTTGCAGGACCCAAAAATCTCTAATAGTTTTGAGTTATATTAATTCAAAGTACGGTTAACTTTTTTGTGGGACACCCAAGATATGAGATTGGGGTGGGGGTAGGTGGGGGCAACAAGCTTGACCTTCGTGAAATGAGGAATCATCGCATGGAACATTTGAAAGGTTGAAAGATACAGACAGAAGCGATAAGTACGTAAAGATAGGAGTTTATTAACGTTAATTAAACATCACGTGAAGTGTAATTACCAATTTTTCTAACACAGTACAACCTTACACAGTTGTTTGATATAATTTATGGAAATATCTCAGCTGGGATGTTGTTGATTATCTCATAGACTTTGGTCTTTGGGTCTTCAAATGTCTTAGGCTTGGTAGAATAAATCCTGTCGTTTATGTAATCCCCACAAAAAAGTCAAGGGGTGTGAGGTCAGGTCCGTATGGGGGCCATGCCACTGGTTCATGAAGGAAGATTAATCGCCCAGAAAAATGCTTCCTCAAAAAGTTACGAGTTTCACAAGCAGTGTGTGGAGGTGCTCCATCCTGTTGAAGATTAAAGACTTTCCTTAAACACTTTTTCATAGTAAGTCCTTCTATGGACTTACTAGGGTATTATAGTCTTTGCCTAAGTTCACAGAAAGGTTTTCCAACGCAAATCATATAAGCATCGTTATTATTAAAAATAAAAAGTTAAAAAGCTTTACTGAAAACAAATTTTAAAAAATACATTTTCTAAAAATTTATTCCACACGGTGTCCATAATGTCTTGTCACCCCCAGTAAAATACTAACTGATTTTCGTTTTTCTTTCACAACCATTTGAAATGTGTGATAGCAGCAGCAATTATACGATTGAACAACGGATATTGGGCAGTACCCGGGGTCCATGAGCGACCACGTAAAGGCAAAACCATTGAAAATATTCGTGCAGACTTCAATCGTACAGCTCCTCCAAAAGGAGCTGCACGATTGAATCGGTGCTCCAAAGAGGAGCTGCACGATTGAATCGGTGCTCCAAAGAGGAGCTGCACGATTGAATCGGTGCTCCAAAGAGGAGCTGCACGATTGAATCGGTCCTACAAAGAGGAGCTGCACGATTGAATTGGTCCTACAAAGAGGAGCTGCACGATTGAATTGGTCCTACAAAGAGGAGCTGCACGATTGAATTGGTCCTACAAAGAGGAGCTGCACGATTGAATCGGTCTTGGAAGTCTGCACGAATATTTTCAATGGTTTTGCCATTACGTGGTCCCTCATGGACCCCGGGTACTGCCCAATATCCGTTGTTCAATCGTATAGTTGTTGCTATCATACATTTCAAATGGATCTGAAAGAAAAACGAAAATCAATTAATATTTTACTGGGATGACAAGACATATTGTGGACACCCTGTAGGAATTAAATTGTTCAACATAATTATTATTGACAAATGGAACGTGTGTGTGTGTGTGTGTGTGTGTGTGTGTGTGTGTATAACTGCAGTATATTTTAAATACAATTAAATTAACACAACTATCTTTCAGAGTTGTAGTAAAATAACCCAGATATTGTAATTTTCGAAACATACATCACATTAAACAACATTCTTAAGATAACAACAAACACTATTACATTCTTAAAATGAGAATGCAACAGTGAGTTTATCTATTGAAACTTATCTAGAGCAGTTACGAAGGACAGGACTGCTCCTTGTTTTTCTGTTCGCTGGAATTCCAACCCTCCCTGTTGTTTCATTATCTTAGTTCCCTCAGGGGGATTTAATACCGAGGAAGCATCTTAAAACAAATGAAAGTCACTATATTATAATGATGACAATAAAATATACCAACCACCTAAATCTATCCTGTACATAATTACAGTTTATTGCTACTGTAGTGAATACTCTTATTTTAGTTTCAAGATAAATGTTAATTTTACAGTCTTGAATTTCGGAATAGTATAAATTCATTTTAAATTAGTTACCCCATTATAATTCAATTGTGAACCACATTAATACTAATTTTATGTATACTATATTATTTTATTGTATGTAAACATAATTAATTATATATCACAATTGTCAGTTAATTATTTATATTCAAATATTTATTTTAATCTAATGCCATGTCCATTTTACAAATAAATAATAGAAAACCAAAGGTTATATTTTCCACCTTTGGTACTGTCGTAGTTTCGCCTAACGGACTCAATACGGCTAGTGAGATAATCACTGGTTGGCACTTAACTAGCGGCAGTGCTTATGGCTACATCATCCAGGTTAACCTATACCGGATAGATGCGCTACGGTCCCAAGCCGTAGCTTGCCTAGGCCAACGACGACGACGACGTAAACCAACAATTGGTGACCCCGGAGCTGGATTACCCCTTTACCCGAACGACTAGGACTAGACTGTAATGTCGTTCGTGCCCATCACCCCCTTCACCCGAACGACTAGGACTAGACTGTAATGTCGTTCGTGCCCATCACCCCCTTCACCCGAGCGACTAGGACCAGACTGTAACGTCGTGTTCGTGCCCATCACCCCCTTCACCCGAGCGACTAGGACCAGACTGTAATGTCGCTCGTGCCCTCTGCCCCTCACCCCTGCCCGTGCGCTCTGTGCCTGCGCTCGTCTCAACCTCCACTCCTTCGTTGGGAACTTGTCGTCTTGCTTGTACGTCAGCAAGCATAGGAGAAGATGCCTGACGACGCTGGTGCCATCTCCCACTTGAGCGTAAAGCTCCCCGTCTTCTGGCCGGGTGATCCATTTATTTGGTTCCACCAAGTGGAATCACAATTCAACTTGGGAAGGATCACCGCTAGCAGGACGAAATACGATCATGTTTTGTCCTCTCTACCAGCGAGCATCATCTCTGAAGTCCGTGACGTCATCGTATCTACTTCCACGAGTGAGGACCCGTACAACGATCTGAAGTCTGCCATCCTGTGCCGCACCACTGTCTCCGAGCGTGAGAAACTACATCAGTTAATCTCAAAAGAAGAACTTGGAGACCGTAAGCCCACTCAAATGCTGAGGGCTATGCAGTGCGCTCTAGGCGAACGCGCACAAACCTTCGATAAGGACATCTTTAGACAGTTGTTCTTGCAGAAACTTCCTCCATCAGCTCAGCGTGTCTTGGCCACTATGGATCCTGCTACTCCAGTTGATAAACTAGCAGAAACTGCCGACAAAGTAGTGGAGATTGACACAGCTCCGGTCAACAACGTGAACACACAATCGGAACTGGAGTTGAAAGTGGAAGAGTTAAGTCAACAACTCAACCACGTTTGTTCTCTGCTACAAAATCAACGGCAAAGAAGCCATTCTCGGTCAAGATTTACGAAGAGGCATCGTTCGAGTTCCGGGAAGATCTGCTTCTACCACTCGAAATTTGGAAAGAAGGCTAGGAAGTGCATCTCCCCTTGCAATTTTTCGTCGGAAAACCCCAGCAGCGAGTCCTAATGGCGTCTAGTACTCGCACTGCCAACCTGTTATTCATAAAGGACAGGAACTCTGGTGTCAATTTCTTGGTCGATACCGGAGCGTCAGTCAGTGTATTCCCTCAAAAATCTGGTCATACGCACTCGGAATCTCCGCCTCTATACGCTGCTAACGGTTCACGCATACCCACGTACGGTACTCAGTCGCGTGAACTAAACTTGGGCCTTCACCGATCCTTCAAGTGGATTTTCATCTGTGCTCAAGTGCGGCATCCCATAATCGGCGCTGACTTCCTCCAGCATTTCAAACTCCTGGTGGATCTTGACAAGCGACGCTTATGCGACCAGGCCACACTGCTTTCTGTTCTTGCCAAACAGGTTGCCCTTCCGGACGCCTCGAACTCTGCACTTTCCCTCGTTCCCCCTAATTCCATGTACCAGTGCCTTTTCCAGCGATATCCAGGAATTCTTCAACCGATGCAGATGGGTGATACCATTAAGCACACCATTACCCATCACATTACAACAAAAGGTCCCCCTGTGTTTGCAAAACCCAGACGTCTTGCCCCGGACAAACTGAAAGCTGCCAAATCGGAATTCCAGCTTATGATGGATCTTGGGATAATAAGACCTTCCAAAAGCAGTTGGTCCTCTCCCCTACACCTGGTCCAGAAGAAGTCAGGAGACTGGAGACCATGTGGGGATTACCGGTTTTTGAATTCGACAACCATCCCGGACCGATATCCGGTACCAAATGTCCAAGACTTTACTTCTCTTCTCCACGGCAAATCTATCTTCAGTAAAATAGATCTCGTTAAGGCTTTCCACCACATTCCCGTAGAGCCTTCGGATATTCCCAAGACTGCAGTTTGTACACCATTTGGGTTATTCGAATTTGTGAAGATGCCGTTCGGGCTACGGAATGCTGCGCAAACCTTTCAGAGGTTTATAGATGAGGTCACCAGAGGCTTAGACTTTGTTTATGCCTACATCGATGATTTGCTTGTGGCCAGCTCAACGGAAGAGGAACATAAGGAACATCTTTCACTCCTCTTTCAACGCTTAGAACAATACGGTGTTACTATTAATGCATCTAAGTGTGTGTTTGCACAGCCAACCTTGGAATTTCTTGGTCACACGATTTCGCAGCACGGAATTACCCCCCTTCAGACAAGTGTGAAGTGATAAAAAATTACCCTGTGCCAAATAATCAGCGTGAGTTACGTCGGTTTCTAGGTTTGGTAAATTATTACCACAAGTTCATTAAAAACTGTGCCAGTGTTCTTGCTCCTCTACACGCTATGATCACACACAAACGCAAGGTAACGAAATTGTTATGGTGTAGCGATAGTTTACAGGCGTTCGACAATGCCAAAAAATGCTATCAATAGTGCATTGTCTCTGTCATTTCCTATCAGTGATGCCCCCCTAACTCTGACGGTCGATGCATCAGATGTTGCGATCGGTGGAGTGTTGGAACAAACCATTAACGGTCAACAAGCACCATCGCATTTTACTCGAAAAAGCTGCAGCCAGCCCAAACGCGTTATAGTGCTTTCGGACGTGAACTTCTTGCTATTTACTTAAACGTGAAGTATTTTCAACATTTCCTTGAAGGCCGAGAGTTTTGTGTTTTTACCGACCACAAACCTTTGGTCACTGTCTTCAATAAAAAAGCTGTAACCACTCTCCCAGAGTCATCAGGCAACTCGATTATATCTCGCAATTTACCACAGATATCCGCCACATCAAAGGTGTCTTGAACACTCCAGCGGATGCACTTTCAAGAATAGAGATACTTCTGTTACCCTCAGCTCTACACTGTGGAATGCTATTGCACAGGATCAAGATAAGGATACGGAACTACAAGACCTGCTCAGAGAAGACTCCACTCATCACTTTCCCTCAAGAAAATGAGTATGCCAGGATTGTCTGTGCCCTCTATTGCGACGTATCAACAGCTGCTATTCGCCCTTATGTCCCTCCATGTCACAGACAAGCACTTCACGGATCTTCATAAGCCCTCCCATCCTGGTATCCGTGCTTCGCAACACCTGGTTACCTCTCGCTTTGTTTGGCCCTCGATGCGGAAGGATGTCAAACATTGGACCAAAACGTCCTTGCCTGCCAGCGTGCCAAAGTCCAAAGGCACAGGTCCCCCTTTGACGCATTTCCGCCCCCATCCAGCGATTTGAGGTAATTCATGTAGACATTGTTGGCCCTCTTCCAGTGATTCAAGGCCAACGTTATCTGCTCACCTGTCTCGACCGCTTTTCCAGATGGCCTGAAGCCATCCACTTCCTGATATCCAAGCGGACACTGTTGCAAGAGCCTTTCTTCATGGATGGGTATCAAGATTTGGATTGCCGACAAAAGTCATCACTGACCAAGGTCGCCAATTTGAGTCTTCGCTTTGGAAGAAGTTTACCAGCTTGTTGGGTACAGTACATGCGCATACCTGTGCGTATCATCCGCAAGCTAACGGCCTCGTCGAACGCTTCCATCGCCAGCTGAAGTCATCCCTTATGTCACGAAGACTCCCATTGGATGGATAAGCTTCCACTCGTTTTGCTTGGTATTCGCTGCATTTAAGAGTGATCTGAAGACTACAGCGGCTGAACTAGTCTATGGAACAACACTGCGGCTACCAGGTGGCTACTTCACTGCAGGGGATAAGTCATGTGATCCTACGGAATTCGCTCAAACACTTTCCTCTCACATGCAGTCCCTTCAGCCTGTTCCCCCTCGATGACTAGCCAACAGAACATCTTTGTTTTCCCCAGCCCTCCAGTCTTGCACCCACGTTTTCGTTCGTGTACTGTCCCAAAACGGCCTCTCCAATGTCCATATGACGGGCCCTATGAAGTTCTCCGACGTACGCGCAAATCATTTTCTCATCCAGCGCGGTTCCAAGGTCGACAAGGTTTCTATCGATCGTCTTAAGCCTGCGTTTTTGGAATCAACCTTAAGTGAGGTACATGTAGCTACCAAAAAGGTCCAGAGGAAATCAGTGTCGTTCGGAACTCTTTGAACTTCCTCTCTGGTGGGGGAGTGTGTAGTGAATACTCTTATTTTAGTTTCAAGATAAATGTTAATTTTACAGTCTTGAATTTCGGAATAGATAAATTCATTTTAAATTAGTTACCCCATTATAATTCAATTGTGAACCACATTAATACTAATTTTATGTATACTATATTATTTTATTGTATGTAAACATAATTAATTATATATCACAATTGTCAGTTAATTATTTATATTCAAATATTTATTTTAATCTAATGCCATGTCCATTTTACAAATAAAGAATAGAAAACCAAAGGTTATATTTTCCACCTTTGGTACTGTCGTAGTTTCGCCTAACGGACTCAATACGGCTAGTGAGATAATCACTGGTTGGCACTTAACTAGCGCAGTGCTTATGGCTACATCATCCAGGTTAACCTATACCGGATAGATGCGCTACGGTCCCAAGCCGTAGCTTGCCTAGGCCAACGACGACGACGTAAACCAACACTACGAACATCGTACGCGAATTCGTAATGTCTGAATTTTTCACACAAACAGGTAGGAATTGCCAAGCTATAAAAATTAGACTTTTTATACCTAAATTCACAGGGGAAAATTAATTACCACTAGTGAATTTTAAACTCTGGATCTCCTGAAGATCAGGGCCCCCAGCCTTCTTTAGTTAGCTTTATGAGGCTAACCAACGAAAATATCATGACCTAACCTAACCAATCGTCAAGGGCGTACAGTTGACCTAACGATTGGTTAGGTTAGGTCGTGATATTTTCGTTAGTTAGCCTTATAAGGCTAACTAAAGAAGGATGGGCGACCTGATCTTCAGGTGATCCCTCTTTATCGTTGTAAATTAAAATATGTTTTAGAAATATTAAGTCATTGTGATCCCCGCCATATTCCAAAAACCAAATTATTATACTTTAATTCTTAATTCAAATTCCAGTTTGAATAATATTCATTTTAAAAAATTAATCTCTATTAAACAGTATAATTTACCTAGTGTTGCTAGTGTTGTACCAATCTCCACGATGTAGGCTACGATGGGTACGCCGCCGCAGGGGCGCCCACAGGCGGACGCACAGACGCACGTGCGTCCACCATATTTTAATTTCTAGAAAAGATGGAGACCAAATTTTAATTTCTTAGAAAACGTGTGGGATAGGAGCACGGATGGCCTACTTATTTTACTTATTTATTGCGCTGCGCCCCCGAGAATCTCAACCTAAAAAAAATCGTGCGTCCAATTTTTTAAAGGCTGCGGGCGCCCCTGGGTCACCGTACGCGTAGTAACACGGCAAAGCATGCTTCCAAGGTCTGAATGGGTGATGTCAGGCCAACTACAGCTACAGTTTGGTCAACGATTACTGCAAACGGCTTTGCCAACAGCAGTTTATCAGTGCCAACAAAAATATATCTTATATAACTGTAGTTAAACAGTTATACGGGTGGGGCACGGGAATCAAGTGTTTTTTGAATAGCTAGTAATCGGCCATTAGGAATGGGAGGGGCGTGCGGTAGGTAGCATTCCATTCCTGGGTTCATAGCATTTAACTTTAACTAACACTCACCTTTATCTTTCAGGTGCCATCATGGAGCAGTGGACGTTAGAACACCGCATGTTCGCGTATGATCATTTTGTTAGGAGTGGCGAGTCAGTGACAGCAGTTCAGCGTGCGTTTCGCCGCAGATTCAACATTCATCGAAATGACTCTGTTCCCGCTCGTGACACAATCTTACGTTGGGTTAACAATCTTCGAACAGGAGGCTCAATAATGAAAACAAAACCGAAGGGGCCGCAACGCACTGTGCGTACTCCAGAGAACGTTGAAAGGGTCAGACAAGCGATGTTGCAAAGCCCAGGCCGCTCTGCTCGGAGACATTCAGCTGCACTCGGAATCAGCAATCGTACTGTTAGACGGATTTTGCATGAAGAATTACATTTTCACCCATACAAGTTAGCGATGGTGCAGGAATTGAATGTAAACGATTGCCCCCAACGACTGAATTTTGCACAGGAAATGCTTGCACTTTATGAGCAGAATGAAAACATGATGGTGGTAATGAGTGATGAAGCCCATTTCCACCTTAATGGGGCCGTCAACAATCAAAACTGTCGGTATTGGGCTGCTGAAAATCCGCGACAACTCCATGAAAAACCGCTGCATAGCCCTAAGGTTACAGTTTGGTGCGCGGTGGGAAAGTTTGGCGTCATCGGTCCCTATTTCTTCGAACAAAATGGGGTTACCGTTACCATAACATCTGGGCGTTACATTGAGATGGTGAACACCTTTTTCATCCCTGAGTTACGAAGAAGGCGTATTGCTCGTCGACATTTGTGGTTTCAGCAAGATGGGGCCACGCCACACACCGCCAAAGCGTCAATGGCTGTTCTTCGCCCCCTGTTCCCCAACCATCTCATTTCGAGATTTGGTGACATTGCATGGCCCCCTCGGTCCCCTGACTTGTCCACATGTGACTTCTTTCTATGGGGGTACCTCAAGTCACGTGTCTACGAGGACAAGCCCCGTACATTAGATGCATTGAAGGAAGCGATCCGTCAACAAATCATCCAAATCAACAGAGACCTGCTGGGAAGAGTGGAGGCCAATTTTCGTAAATGCCTTCAACAATGCGTCGACGGCCAAGGACATCATATGCCAGATATAATTTTCGGTACATGATTATTATGACATGAAATGCTATGTTCTTACGAATGTTGTTCTACCAATATATTTCTTTACAAAAATAAATATCATTTTCCTGATTATTCCAAAAACACTTGGTTCCCGTGCCCCACCCTGTATATTGGTATAGTATTGGTATCATACCTTCAATCATGAGTTGCATTTGTTTTATACCGATCATAATAATTTTAGATTAATACATACTCTAATTAAAATAATTCTTATTCATCATTTATTATTAATAATAACTTTTATTTTTAATTAAGAGCCCAGTAAAGCCTGAGCCAAAGCTTAAGGTCCAAATTAAATTAAATAAATAGTCCAGTTTCACAATTATTTGTTATTGTAAATTATAAAAGTACTATATTTATTTTATTAATAATAAGGGTTATTAAATTCAATTCAGTACATTACAACCTGATAATCATTTCATTTAAACTCAAAGGTTATACCCGCCTCGGTGGTGTAGTGGTTAGCGTCGTTGACCACGAATCCATCGGCCCCGGGTTCGAGACCCGGTGACGGCAGCCGGCGTGCAGCAAAACCCAGCTGTTCATCCTTCCACACAATAAAGAAAGTGGTTGGTAGATAAATGAGATAACCACTAGACCACCCAGGGTACCCATTTAAGACGCTGGGCTGCTGGTGGGGCATGGTTCGGATTCCATGTTAAACTGTAGGTCTAAGGTGGAGTGAAAAGTTTGACCTTCCCATACATCCTGATTAAACGAAATTAGGTAAAACGTTTGAATGCTTATGTCCACGTTGCTTCAATTAAGTCCCGTGGCTCCCCTCTGGATCCGCCAATGCCAATATATCATAATATATAACCGTTTAAGCGTTCATTTTTGCAACAATGAACTTACCTGATTATTTATAAATTATAAAAAACTTAGTTTAAGGTTCAATCAATATCTTTGGATAGTTAAAATCAACTTACCCAAGGAAATCATGTGGGAATTGCAATGATGATTTGGCATCCTTGTTTCTTCTATGTCTTCAATGGTGGCATCTTCCCGGGACTGTGATTATGGAATATTAAGTTCAAAACACAATTATTGTTACAAGAATATTTATCAAAGACAATTTTTTGGCACAGTTTCTCAAATAGGTACTCTATAAGTATAGTGCAGTCGTTCTCAACCTGTTTTGTATGGTTACCCAAAACCCAGTTCGAACCCAGCTCCATCTCAATTATCATAATATTATTTTTTATAATTTCTGGATCGCGTGTCATTACCCCAGTTGGGTAATTTACCCCATAGGTTGGGAACCAATGGTATATGGTTCTTTCATTCTGTAAAATGCACTCCAGTATACGCATACACGCATGGACGTCGGCAGCAAAATTTTGGGTACAGTATTACTTACTTTGTGTGGGTTCGAACGATGGTTCAGGATCGACCTGCGGCAAGTCGACCCCTCTGCAGCATCCCGCCTCATTTTTCGGGATATATATATATATATATATAATTATTTGATGGACATTGTTACTAAAATGCGCCCGTCTCAGAAAACCAGAACTTCATTCTTCTGGGAACAGTGCCTATAATATATATAGTACAGTATATACAACCACAACAAATTCCAGGAGGTAGACAAGTGACCCCCTTTCCTGCCTCTGCCGATGCTCATGCATACATGTACCAGTAGTCTATATTACTCAGGTATGCTGCTTAAATATTTGTATGACTGAGTTAAAAATCGTAAATTCACGTTTTTCTCTCTCCAGATCGCTTCCGAAAGATTTCAAACTTCGGTGGTTCTGCAATCACGAATCATTTGTTGCTCCAAATATGGATCAACAGGGTGATGATTTGTTTACGTTTACGAAGAATATATATGTATAAATCTCTCTCACCTACAGTTAGAGCATGTAAGGCGTGTTTACAGATAAATTTGGTCACAATATATACATAATATATTTAAAATTGACACACATTTATCAGGCGCGGATACAGCGATGGGCGCGGGGGCTTAATTCCTGTAGCTTTAACCTGAATGACATTTCGTATTTTAATAATTAATAATTTTTAATATTCCTTTGGTAACCTTTGGTTTGCTTCCGCCCGAAATGTTCATTCTGACGAAGGTCAAGCTTTTCACTCCACCTTAGACCTACAGTTTAACGTGGAGCCCGAACCACGCCCCACCAGCAGCCCAGCGTCTTAACCACTAGTCTACCCAGGGTACCCATTTATCTACCAACCAATTAATCGTAAAAAATTATGCTCTTTTAACCATTTTAAAGTTATATTTCGTTAACGAGGGAAAAAACATTTTTTTTCCGCAGTTTTGTGTTAATCCATTAGTGGCCAGCGTCACTTTACTGATTTTGTTCTGGATAACGCCAGACAATTTTACTTAGTCTCGGAAAAGACCTCTAGGCGCTAATGGGATGGAAGACAACCCTTCATGTCCATATTTTTATATATATATTATATATATATATATATATATATATATAATCATAAAATCGAATGCAGTGGACAGATTCGTCCCACAAGATAAGTACAATACCAAGACAGTTTATTTTGACTATTTTAAGATACTTTATGAACACCCTGTACTACTTATTAACATGTTAATAATTATTAAAACTTGACGCTATATACAAAAATTTAACTTTATTTTCATTATGTTAAACATTAGTGTTAATCCAATGAAGAATTTTTTTTTTTAAATTCGGGCAATAATTCAGACAAACTAGTTTATTCCAGTTTTATAACATATAATTAATTTTAATACAGTAGACCCTCTTTATTTCACGGTTCGATATTCGCTCTTTCTATTTCACGGTACCCTAACTTACTCCCATTTCTTTATATAGTACGATATAAACACTATTTCGCGGTAATATATAGAAATTCTATATATTGTAATATATATATATATATATATAGAACGATATATCGCGAAAACAATATTTCGCGGTAATTCTCGGTCCCAATCTCGCGAAATAACGAGGGTCTACTGTATTTCGTTTATCACCATTTTATTAATTTAATTATTGGCATCCACGTCGGTTTGATAAACTCGTTGGAATTTTTTGGCTTAGCGCGTCACTAAAGTATTGAACATATTTAGGCCTATATTTTATAAAATAAAAACGTTAGTTGATAATTAACTTCAAGCATATTCCTACTCTTCAAAGCTAAACCGGATTCCACTATTCCACTGGACAGCTGTTACATAAATAGAGTAGATTCTTTCAGCCTATACGCAGTTGTAAGACGAAATACATTAATTTGAGTAGCTCCCCCGTCGCCGCTTCCTTCAGCTACAACCGATTTCCGAGAGATTCGGAAACCGCGCCAAAAACCGAAACTAAATTTTGGTTTCCTCCTCTACTAAATGTCAAGTCCTGCACATGGTCCTCGTTACGAGCAAAATGTACGAGTGATGACGTATGGATGGTTTCTCTACACGGGAAACTCGTTTCGCTTCTAAATCACGTCTTGAAATTTTGTCCCAAGTGAATAACGGGTAACGTGTGGGAATGACACTCGCCACATCATGCGGATATAGCGGAAATAATTATGGGTATGCCCATGGGTTTACCCTCCTACTAATTTTTTTTTATATCTTTGTGTAAATATTTATTGTTATGCATTACACTTTCACTTTTTTTGCTCGCACACACACACCACACACACACACACATTCGTGCGTATATATATAGGGTAGGCGAAAAAAAAAAAAGGGAGACCTCGAACTTTGGCTGTAAAATCCAAAGTTATGGTCAGATTTCAATATTTTTTTTCACACCCCATAACTAAGTAAATTTCCTATACGGTGAGCGAATTTAAAAAAAAACTAATGAAAATTAAGGATTTATTGAACATTTCCTTATGCCACTTGAAATTCTCTATTTACACTATAACTGCATTATCGGGTAGGCAAAAAAAAAAAGGGAGACCTTTTAAATCCTTCATATCTCGGCAAATACGGTACATAGAACCATGAAATTTTAGTATGTTAGTACTAGGTAATTTTGTGGTTTGTATGCCATCCTTTAGCATTTTAGCTGAGAAATTGGATTTATGGCGAATATTCCAGAAAAATCTTGCGATAATTAAAGCGATTTTAATTAACGTAAGCCAACTGCATGAGGTTTGGACAAGCTTCTCAAGAAAATCGATAAAACAGGAGATGCTAAAAGATGGCATACAAACCATAAAATTACCTAGTACTAACATACTAAAATTTCATGGTTCTATGTATCGTATTTGCCGAGATATGAAGGATTTAAAAAGTCTCCCCTTTTTTTAGCCGACCCGATAATGCAGTAATAGTGTAAATGGAGAATTTCCAGTGGCATAAAGAAATGTTCAATAAATCCATAATTTTCATTAGTTTTCTTTGAAATCCGCTCACCATATAGGAAATTTACTTAGTTATGGGGTATGAAAAAAATATTGAAAATTGCCCATAACTTTGGATTTTACAGCCAAAGATCGAGGCCTCCCTTATATTTTTGCCCACCCCATATATATATATATATATATATATATATATATATATACCTTTGGTAACCTTTGGTTTGCTTCCGACCGAATTGTTTTTTGACGAATGTCAAGCTTTTCACTCCACCTTAGACCTACAGTTTAACGTAGAATCCGACCCACGCCCCACCAGCAGCCCAGCGTCTTAACCACTAAGCCACTCAAGATACCCATTTAGCTACCAACCACTTTCTTTATTTTGTGGAAGGATGAACAGCTGGGTTTTGCTGCGCGTCGGCTGCCGTCACCGGGTCTGGATCCCGGGGCCGATAGATTCGTAGTCAGCGACGCTAACCACTACACCACCGATAGAGAGAAGCAGGTTTGAGAGACAAAAAGAGGCCATTGGTCCGAAAGAGAAAAAGAGTGCCTGCAAAATTAAGTAACTGTAAAGATAACATCAGAAAAATATTAAATGATAAACTGCAAAGTATCGATGACGTCATACAGGAACTAATTGAGAAGCATACAGAAAAAGAAGACGACGACGCTATAGAAGCGATAAAGGGTAACTCAAAGTACTTCTATAATTTCGCAAAAAGAAAGTCGAAAAACCATGCGACGTCGTATCGGACCTTTAAAAAACGAGAACAGTGCTTTATCTGATGATCTAAAAGAAGTATCTGAAATATTGAGAACTCGGTACGAATTATCTTTCAGTATCCCAAAAACTGACAAACTGATATGCGATAGAAACGCGTTCTTTGAAGAAGAACCACAAGGGGAAAGTATAACGGACTTCGACTTCACGACAGATTATTTTACACAAGCTATAGGGAAACTAAAAGCACATTCAGCGGCAGGACCGGACAAATGCAATGCCACACTGATCAAAAACTGCAAGAATGCAATCGCTGAGCCCCTATACTGGATATGAACGTATGTCTAATTCTGAATGGTTACGGAGATAGAGCTGTTTGAATCTACAAATACAAAAGCATTGTTAATGGTAATCAAGAAAGAGAAACCAATTACTGTTTCTAACATTTAATGTTTAAACATTGGCATTTTAAATGGTATCAGATACAGAAATGACAAATTTGTTACAGTTTACAATACGTTTTCGAAAATCCCACCGTCAACCTCAATGCACTTTGCAACTCGTGTGCGAAGATCGCGTGTTGTTCGTCTGAGTTGATCTTGACGTTCCTTTATGCGGGCAGCAGCATCCAAAATGCGCGCGAGCAATTCGTCTCGTGTATCCACCTTTCTTTTGTAAATTTGACTTTTCATCCACCCCCACAAACAATAATCTAACGAAGAGAGGTCTGGAGACCTTGGTGGCCATTGAATGGGACCACCGCGGGGGGGAGGAAGAGCTGTGCGCGCATCAGATTCAAACAGCTCTATCTCCGTAACCATTCAGAATTAGACACATGTTCATATGAACTTTTTTTCTCACAATGACCGATACTATCACCTCCCGAAGTATTGACCTTTCGTCCTGAAACACCCTGTATAAAGGAGGAGATCGATCCGAGGCCAAAACTATAGGCCAGTGTCGCTTACATCTCATCTCACTAAAATATTTGAAAGAATAGTTAGACAGAAAATCTATGGCTTTTTGGAAACTCGGAAAAAAGTAAATGATAACCAACATGGGTTTCGGTCAGGCAGATCATGCCTACCACAACTAATGGAACGCTACAACAACATTATTGATGCACTGGAAAGTAATGAAAACTATGATGCAATATACACAGACTTTGCCAAAGCGTTTGACAAGTGTGACCATGGAATTATAATGCATAAACTGAAATATATGGGAATAACAGGAAAAGTAGGGAAATGGATATATAATTTATTTAATGAGCGGCAGCAAGGCGTTACAGTACAAGGAATATCCATCAGAATCAGAGGTCCTCAGCTCAGTACCACAAGGAACAGTATTAGCTCCACTACTCTTCATAATTATGTTAACTGACATAAATGAGGACGTTATCAGAGACAGCACAGTAACATCCTTTGTGGATGACACAAGGATCAGTAGAAAAATAAGAAACCCAGAAGATATAGGATCGCTACAAACCGACATGAACAGAATCTACAAGTGGACGGAAGACAACAATATGAAGTTTAACACTGAGAAATTTCAGCTGTTACGGTATGGAAAAAGAGAAGACCTAAAATCCATGGAATATTATACTCCAAATGGACAGGAAATTCAGAGAAATTCTAGAACAAAAGATTTAGGGGTTGTAATGACTGATGATGCGAAATTTGAAACACAAAATAAGATAGCAGTAAACAGAGTAAAGAGAGTAACTAGGCAGATACTGAGAACCTTCAAACGAAGGGATAGGAATATAATGATTCCTCTACTGAAAACACTGATCATACCCAAATTGGAATACTGCTCGGTTCCAACATGCCCATATAAAAAAGAAGACATTAGACAGCTAAAAGGGATTCAGAGAAGTTTCACAGCCAAGATCAATGGGTGCAAAGAACTAAATTACTGGGAAAGGTTACGCGAACTAGACCTATATTCACTGGAAAGGAGAAGAGACACACACACCATTATTTACACTTGGAAAATAATGGTGAAACTAATCCCTAATCTTACTCTGAACCCTGTAACTCCCCGAAACAACAGTGGAAAGTAGAAAAGGAAGACTGTGTCGTGTTCCCAAATTAAAGGCTAGACAGGAAACATCCTTAACTCTGAAAGAAAATAGTTTTGTTGTGAGAGGACCAAAACTGTTTAATCAGCTGCCCAAAGACCTAAGGAACACGAGTGGTGTTGCAGTGGACATCTTCAAAAGAAGATTAGACGCCTGGCTCAGAACAATCCCTGATGAGCCGGGCGTACCTGGCTATGTGAAGTGGAGTACATATGAAACCAACTCATTACTTTACCAGGCCAACTCGAGAGGGGGGTGGCGACAAGCTTGACCTTTGTGAAATGAGGAATTATCGCACCGAACATTTGAAAGGTTGAAAGGAAATGAAAGGTGTATAACTGTGTGTATGTGTGTATATATATATATATATATATATATATATATATATATATATAATTATTTATATATAATGAAAAGGAAGACCAAGGAAGTAACATACAGCATGACTTTAATATAGATCCGACGTTTCGAGGGTTGTATCCCTCGAAACGTCGGATCTATATTAAAGTCATGCTGCATGTTGCTTCTTTGGGTTTTCCTTTTCACTCTACGTTTCAGGTTGCCTCGAAACAAATCTATAAATAAATAAATAAATAAATATATATATATATATTATACCGTATATATATATATATATATATATATATATACTATATATATATATATATATATATATATATATATATATATATATATATATATATATATATATATATATATGGTGTCCCATAAGTCCAGCATCATAGGAGAAATTCATATTTTTCTATTTCTACAAACCATAATTCATATTTTTCTCTTTCTACAGGCCATAATGTCTGTGAGCAAGGAAGAACGAATCCAGATAATTCTACTCAGGAAATCGGAGTCAAAGAGAGGCCGCTGCTGAATTTAACAGACTGCATCCAGACCGCGAGCCAATAACACAGAGTTGTGTTAGCAGACTTGTTGCAAAGTTTAAGGAAACAAGATCCATAGAAGATAAACCACGTAGTGAACCTTCAAGGAGGTCCACTGACGATGATACAGCGACTGCTATCCTGGCTCATTTTAACAGAAGTCCCAATAAGTCTCTTCGGCGATTGTCCGCCGAGACAGGAGTGTCGAAAAGTAGCATCCATCGCATTCTTCAGGCTCACAAATGGCATCCATATAAACTTCAGATCCTACAGAAATTAAGCGAAGATGATGATCCCGACCGGCGGATGGAATTTTGTGAATGGGTTACTGAACAATATGCTCGGGATGCCAATTTCCCGTCCACCATTCTGTTCAGTGACGAGGCTGTTTTTAATGGAAATGGTGAGGTAAATCGACAGAACACCCGCTACTGGTCTCAAAACAACCCTCACTAGTATACCTCTTCAAAGGAACAAGGTGCATCTCGGGTGATGGTATGATGTGGCATTTGGAAGGATCGCATCATAGGTCCCCTCTTTTTCGATGAACATGTCACTGGAGGCACCTACCTACATACGCTCAAGGAAGAAGCATTTCCCAATGTCTTGAACGAAGAAGGAAATTTCCCACATGGTTCCAGCAAGACGGCGCTCCTGCACATTACAGCACCCAAGTAAGGGAATACCTGTACCAACAATTCCCTGGTCATTGGATAGGACGTCGAGGGCCTGTGGAATGGCCAGCTAGAAGCCACTAGATTTTTATCTCTGGGGCCACTTGAAAGCGCTGGTATACGCAGAGAAAATTAGGAGTGTTGAACATTTGCGGCAGCACATTATTGGGGCATGTAACACCATTACTCCTAACATCATTCACCGTGTGCTTGCTGACTGGGTATCACGTCTGAATTTGTGTATTGAAAATAATGGTGGACATATTGAGCACGTTCTGTAAACAAAAGCTTTTGTTTTGCCTTTCTTTATTATTTTTCCTATGATGCCGGACTTATGGGACACCCTGTGTATATATATATATATATATATATATATATATATATATATATGATGCAAACCCACAAGGATAAAGAAAAATGATTCCAAGGCCTTTCGTGTATATTCAGAAGTAAACCTCGTCAGGGAATGAAGGGAGAAGGCGAATGACCAAAATATGTACAGCGGGACGGAAAACAAAAAGATTAGCACATAATTAACAAGAGTTAATGAGAGGCAGAAGGTATTTTAACAGGATATTGTCAATTTTATACATTCCCGAACTGTTATTGAAATTATTTTAAAATGGATAAATCCACATTCTAGAATATTCCTTTCAATTAAATCTCTGTTTTTAACGAGCGCTTTAGAACTATCCCACTTGTTACTATGATTACATCTATACATATGGTTAAACAATGCATTAGAATTATTTGCTGTTCTACACGCATATTTATGCTGTTTTACCCTAATATCTAACGTTTTACCCGTTTGGCCTATATATACTGATATTTTATGCCTTTGGCTAATAATTTGGATGTTGACTTATTTCTTGGTAGGCTCAACAATTAGTCCCTCTATTAAGTCCACGGTTGAAAAAGAAAATGATGGAAGCTTATCGTTTCTGGATCTTAAAATTCGGAGATGCTCTAATCAGTTCAAATTGAAATTTATCGTAAGCCTACTAATAATAACTCTTACGTGCATTTTTATTCTGACCATCATCCCTCGATTAAATCTTCTATTTTCTCTGCTATGTTTCTTAGAGCATTGAGAGTTGTCAGTCCTGAATTTTTAGATTCCGAGTTATGCAATATCATGAATATTGGTACTAAATTATGTTATCCTATTTCATTTTTAGATAACTGTCTTGGAAGCAAGAATAGGTATTATAATAATGTATTGTAAAGGAATTTCAGCGTAAAAATATCCTTAGCCTACCTTACCATGTTAATTTTCAATATCTTCCGACTTTACTGAAAGCAATTGGTATCAATGTAGTCTTTAAGTATAATAATAATATTAAATCACTCCTAATAAAGAATAGCCCGGATAATGTGGTTGGTTGTGTGTATTCGATCAGATGTACACAATGTAACTCAGTATATATAGGCCAAACGAGTAAAATGTTAGATATTAGGGTAAAACAGCATAAATATGCGTGTAGAACAGCAAATATTTCTAGTGCGTTGTTTAACTACATGTATAGATGTAATCATAGTATTATCAAGTGGGATAGTATCTAAAGCGTTCGTTAGAAGCAGAGATATAATTGAAAGGAATATTCTAGAATGTACATTTATCCATTTTAAAAATAATGGCGGAATGTATAAAATTGGCAATATCCTGTTAAAATTCCTTTTGCCTCTCATTAACTCTCTGTTAATCATGTGCTAATCTTTTGTTTTTCCGTCCCGCTGTATATTTTTGGTCATCTCGCTTTCTCCCTTCATTCCCGATGAGGTGTACTTCTGAATACACGAAAGACCTTGGAATCATTTTATCTTTCCTTGTGGTTTGCATCATATATATATATATATATATATATATATATATATATATATAGGGTGTCCCAAAAGTCCTTATCTATTTTTGAAATAGGCTGAATTCAAATGAATGTTTTAATGACATGATTGCATGCACCTTTCTAGACAAATACATGCATTAGATTTCTATTTTAATTATTCTTAAATTTTTAAATTTTTAATTAATTTTAGAACCTCAACTTCTTGAAGATGGCATTCTCGACAATGTAGTCTTTTAGCAGGATGGGGCACCACTCATTATGCCAGAATTGTTCAGACATACCTAAACGAGCGTTTTCCAAATCGTTGGATTGGACGTGGGGGAAATAGGCCCTGGGCAGCGCGATCTTCGGATTTGACCCCATTGGATTTCTTTGCTTGGGGTTTCATTAAAATCAGAGGTCTATCGCAGAAATATTCGCGATTACCAGATCTGCGAGATCGCATTAGGCAAGCAGTTGAGAAAAACCCCTGAATTGCTCGGAAATGTGTTCCGCAATGCAGCTGACCGCTTTGAGATTTGCAGAGATACAGATGGAGCACATGTGGAAATTACTAATTAAAGATTTTAATGGTGTAATACTTGTAATTTGTATAGAAATACACTATATTCAGGTCAGTGTGACATTTATTTGAAATTCAGCTATTTCAACAAAATAGATAGGGACTTTTGGGACACCCTGTGTTATATATATATTAAAGAGAGCAAAAACATTTCTACGTGGGCGAAATGACGGGTATTTATTGGTATCTGGTCTATTATTACTAAATTTTATGGCTTTATTTTCAATAAAGTCTTCTAAATGGTTTAGGGCCATTGCACCACACCCAACCCAAATGAAAGCAATATTCCATCTGGGAGCGCATATGGCTTTCGTAAATGATGGCCATTTGCTCACTAGTGAAGTAATGCCTGGCCCCAATGGAGAAGGCCAAGCTTTTTTAGATACGGTTTTACCTACTGATTTAACGCAAGTGGTTCAAGAGAAGAGATTGGAATTCAGGTGAAGACTTGGTATCTCTCAGTGCATTGAGAAATGGGTACTGGGTATTGAAAACTATATTGGAGTGCGTATGATTATTTCTCTTGCTAAATATATTTAGTTTTGGGTGCATTAAAATAAACCGCATTATTAATTACTTCCAAACTCAGCAACAGCTCAAAGACTTGATTTTCATGAAACGGAAGTAAGATATTTCAAGATTGAAAGTTTGGTTTGGGGAGAAAGAGGTTTGAGCTAGAGTCGAGTTTCATATATATATATACAGTATATATATATATATATATTAGTCCATCTTATTTTTATGTTGGTTTTATCTTTGCACTGAAGAGGTTCCCTCCACTACTAATGATACATGCCTTATGATGTTCATATGTGTAAAATGTAAAATGCACTGTAAATTTTTGGAAAATAATGTTCCACAAAATGAGGGGTTCCCAACTTTTATTATGTATGACCGCGAAAATCATGTTCACACAATTCACGACCCCAAACATTGGTCGAAGTTCGATAAACTCCCCAAAAGTGAATATATATATATATATATATATATATATATAGACTTATGGGCTACGTAGTGGCCGATGTCGTAACACCGCTTCTCGGAGATCAGCGAAGTTAAGCGACATTGGGTCTGGGTAGTAGTTGGATGGGAGACCGTCCTCTGCGCCCAGATTATGTAGCGACCCTTGGTTCGGATCCCACGTAAAGCTGTAGGTCCCCTCCGTCATATGACCGTAGATGTTGCGAAGGATGTTAAACAACCCCAATTAAAAAAATATATATATATTTATAAGCACAGCGTTTATTATGCACGGGAAGGGCCCGGATTTCAGCTGTTATATGCAACTACATTCATGATTCATAAATGTGTTGTCAGACGGTCGTAGGATGAGAATTGAAAATAAAATTATCAGATCGGTTCTCGACCCCAAATATGATCTTCGCGACCCCAAGGTTGGAAAGCCCTGTACTAAGTGTTAGTTACTTACCTCGAAGTTAGGTTAAAATATACACAAGGACACACACGTGTATGTGGTTTTAAGATGTTAGGCGTAATATACGTATACATGTGCGCAAGAAAAATGTATAGTGAACAGCTGAAACGAAATATCTTAAATGACATTGCTGCCATTCTAAACATATTCATTACCACCGGTTAATATCCACAATATATATATTATATATATATAATACACACAGACTGTCCATGGTACAAGGAACTCTTCTGGGAAAATTAAATCCACTATATATAGTCCGAATAAGTAATGGTAAATGACAAATACTATAGTTTTTTTCTTTTTCATGATGTTAGCCCGACGTGGGCAACGAAGGGGTTACTCGCAGAGAGGCCCCAAAAATATAGCTCTCTCACCATCTATTTGCAAAGCATATAGGATCCAGCTTTCGGACAGGATCTAGGGTTTAAAGCATCCCACCCCAATTATATTAAGAACCTCAATATAAGCAAAAGACTCGTTGCATTCACGTCGGATTGAATACATCAAAGAAAAAGGGGTAACTATTGTATTTTTAGCCAAAAACCAAAACTTAAACCTCAACTGGCAGAATTAAGCGTCCACTTTTCAAGGCGCATAACATGTCCGTTTCATGATGGGATTGAACTCAGAATGGTCCCCTGAGGCCCCAAAGCTGGATCCTATCTGTTTTGCAGATAGCTGGTGAGGGAAGCTATATTTTTGGGGCTTTTGCGAGTGACCCGTTGCCCACGTCGGGCTAACATCATGAAAAAGAAAGAACTATAGTGTTTGTCATTTATATACCATTACTTATTCGGACTATAGTGGATTTAATTTTCCCAGGAGAGTTCCTTGTTCTATGCACGGTCTGTGTGTATCATAAAAAACCTCAGGGGACCCTTCTGAGTTCAATTCTATATGTGTGTGTGTGTGCGTCAAATGTAAAGATAATATTTTCATAAATAAATACTAAGATGTACTATGTCAGTATTATTAATAATTTTTTTTCAAATAATAACCGAAGAAATTCAATTTTGGAAAAAGTTATAGTTTGTCCTCCTTCTGGCAAATAGAAAACGGGAAATCAAGTCGGCGGATATTGCTCTCTGATTGGCTCCTGTATGGCTAATTCCAGGCGCCTGATTTAAATTGATGGAAAGTAAACTGGAAGGAAATTTATTTCTTGCGTCACTCTGGCTTAAGGATGATAATTGAATACTGATTTATAACGCTGACGGAAGAATCCTATTTTCACAGTTTTGATATTTTGTTTGCTTCCTTTTGATTGCCTATATTGAAGAGCCAAGAAAATTCAAATTTCCATCTTCCATATTATATATATATAATACACACACAAAGAAATCACAGAACAACACGTGATCTTTTTAATAAGCAAAGAACCACAGGCTAAAGGAAACACGAAATCCGAGCGCTTTCGTAATATATTCACATCTTCAGGGACAAGATGTCCCTGAAGATGTGAATATATCACGAAAGCACTCGGACTTCGTGTTTCCTTTTTCCTGTGGTTCTTTGCTTTTATATATATATATACATGCGCTACGTCGTGGCCGATGTCGTAACACCGCTTCCCGGAGATCAGCGAAGTTAAGCGACATTGGGTCTGGGTAGTAGTTGGATGGGAGACCGTCCTCCGCCCCCAGATTATGTAGCGACCCGTGGTTCGGATCCCACGTAAAGCTGTAGGTCCCCTCCGTCATATGACCTTAGATGTTGCGAAGGACGTTAAACAATCCCAATAAAAAAAAAATATATATATATACACACGTGTGTGTGTGTAATTGTGAAATTCATTCCCTTATATGTTACAGGGAATCTGTGTAACTAGGGATTTCATGAAATCTCTAAAATGTTCAGGGAGTTCATGTAAGGTTAAATCGTAATATTTTCATTAATTAAACCTAGGAGAAAATTATATTATTGAATGCCCGCTTAATTGAATGCCCGGTTAGGTCAACTGTACGTCTTTGACGATTGGTTAAGTCGTGATATTTTCGTTAAAACTAACGAAAATATCACGACTTAACCATACATGAAATTCCTGAACATTTTAGGGATTTCATGAAATCCCTAGTTAAACAGATTCCCTATAACATATATAGTGTATGTAAGTTTACCAGGAACGTGTGGAATGTATTTTGATGAGAAAATCGTAGTGCAATAAACCGGGTAGTGGAAAAAAGTCAGTCTGCACAATGTCGATATGCATAATGTTGATGCTAAAAAGTTCGTTCAAATTAGGTCAGGTTAGGTCACATTATGCCCGGTTGAGTTAGGTTAGTTTGGTTTAAAAAGTTATTGAAATTATAATCTGAATGGGCCTCGGTGGTGTAGTGGTTAGCTGACTACGAATTCACCGGTCCCGGGTTTGGTTCCCGGCGAGGGCAGGTGATGTTAAGTTCACCCAACTGTTCATCCTTTCATACAAAAAAAAAAAGGGGTTAGTAGATAAATGGGTACCCTGGGTAGTGTTGTGGTTAGAACGCTAAGCTGCTGATCGGGAGGTCGTGAGATCGAGTCCGAGCGAGGACTTTGTAATTTCTGACCTCCCGTGGTAGGTCGTGATTCAGATTTCACGTTAAGCTATAGGTCTAAGGTGGGTGAACAAGCTTTGTGTCGTGAAACGTCTTCAATTTCTATTTACTTTTCTATACTTCGCTTTATTTTTACTTTTAATGCTTAGTTTGTTTCCACTGATTTCTAAATTTTCTAAATTCTAATTTCTAATTTCTATAAAATGGCAGACGGGTAGATATGGCCAGTCCTCAGAGACATTGGCTCCTGCAGCTGACATTTTAACAAAGCTCGGGAGTTTATCACTCGGGAGATTATTACTGTTTACAGGTTTATTTTAATTAGGACAGTAACAGTAAAGGGGGAAAGCTAACGTAAATTCATAATTTAACATTGGATCGTGTAGGAAACCCTAAGTTAAATAAATTATAAACCACAAATTATATTTCTCTAGCACCAAACAGCGTCTTGTCTCAAGGACCCCAGAAACGAGAGTGATGAATAAGGTCCTTTTTAAAAATTTCGTAGACCTACCCTTGATTGGTCGATTATGGTATTTGGGTTCGATTTTAAAATAATTCTTTATGAAATTTTTATATTAACAATTTTGTTCCTTTTTAAAATAATTATTAACAATTATTATTAATCATTATACCCACCCGGAGGGTAGGATAGTCAGCCTACTCTCCGGCCGGTCCCAAGTTCGGATTAAAGGGGAAGGTTGGTGTCAGGAAGGGCATCTGTCCGTAAAAAAAAGAAACCCCACGCCACAACCAAATGAGATGAGTCAAGAGAATGATACGAGGACAGCTCATGTCATTCTCATGTCATCCTGTACTCTATGGTGTACGACAGACCAAGATGGAGGCGACTCACCTTAAAAAGGGACCCCATCTAAAAATGGGATTAATTATGCTGAGGAAGAAGATTATTAATCATTATAAATTTCATAATCAAATTCAACACACGACATTCGTTAGAATGAACAATTCGGGCGGAAGCAAAACTGAGGTCACTAATATACTTTCGTATAAGTAACTTCAATCACCTGATTGTTTTTTAGAACATGATTGTAAAACACACACACACACACACACACACACACACACGTGTGTGCTCATCTCCGCATAAACGAGGTACAGCCTTTTTTAAGTCCGTACATCTAAAAGACTATTTAATTTAACCTAACCTAACCTAACCTATCCTTAGTGCCATCGAACCGAGAAGGGCGTGATAAGTGTTTCGAACGCAACTGAGGGCTTCAACGGTAGTTTCTGTTAAGCCATTAAATAGTGAGGCACTAGCTAATCTAGATTACCCTAACCTAACCTAACCAAAACTAACATCTTCTTTTTCAACAATAAAAATGTTTAAAGATTTTTTATATATATATAAATGTTTCGAGGTACCAAAAGTGTTACCTCACAAACACACACACACACACACACACACACACACACACAGTAGTTTTACCAGGCTCATTCGGATCGTGAACTACAAAATTCTGAACCCAAATAGTCTTATTCTCATATATATATATATATATATATATATCGTTACATGCGCCTCGATGGTGTAGTGGGTAGCGTCGCTGACGACGAATCCATCGGTCCAGGGATCGAGACTCGATGACGGCAGCGGCGAGCAACAAAACCCAGCTGTTCATCCTTCCCACGCAATATAAATTGGTTGGTAGATAAATGGGTTTCCTACCATGGTTAGCCTAGTGGTTAAGACGCTGGGATGTTGGTGGGGCGTGATTCGGATTCCACGTTAAACTGTAGGTCTAAGATGGAGTGAAACTTGACCTTCGTCAGAATGAACAATTCGGGCGGAAGCAAAACCAAGATACATTGATACCATATTTGCCGAAGTCAGATTAGATTTCGGCGATGGGATGAAGCACTATTTTCAAATAATGACTTAGGCAATTATGGTATTAGTCTGACGATATATATATATATATATTAATCATTGAATGCTTACGACACTTGTAATTACAGCTTAAGTGGAAGCAAGATGAAAATTTTAATTTTTTTCAAATAGAGTATCATTCTGTCCATACACCCACTTCAGGGTACGAATAACTCGCAGCAGCAGCAGTAGCATTTTCGGGCAAACAGGAGGTCAATATACCGACGAAGTCTCCGTATGTAGTTCATCACCATTGAAAGCAGTAATGTTCCGTGTTCGAAGTAATGTTCGTTTTCACCCAATTTTCGATATAGGAATTTGTAATAAAGTTGTTTAAAAGTCAGCAGTTAATTTACATTATTATTAATTGTAAAATACTATTAACTTAGAGTAAAAATAAATTATTTACATAAAAGATATATCAAGGAAGAATAACGTGCTGTAACATACATTAGTTACCACGAAACTTTCATTTTCTTTGGAAACTGAAAATGAAAGTTTTCTATTTTCTTTTTATAAGGAGGGACTACGATAGATTTTATTTTTAATCCTGTACATTTTTTTTGTCTGTCGAGTTGTTATAATTAATGTATAAATAAAATACCCTTTGTAAAAGAGATAGATAAGAAAAATTTCAAGGAATAAAATTTAAAATTTATTTTACAATAAATACTTACGCCGAAATGTAGCTTATAATAAAAAAAATGGATGTTTTCGGACGAAATTTTTCATTCATATTCTGATTTGGGTAAATTTTTATAAGTGTACATTTACAGGCTTTGTAAATCACTCAAAAGCAATCGGAAAAACATAGGTTAGGTTAGATTAGGTTATATATTAAAACTAACAGATCAGGAATATTACCAAAATGGTAAATTTTTACGTCTGTAATGTACTCTTGTAAAAAAAAAAACACCGATTTGTCCTATTGGTCTGTTATAATAAAAATACAACTATATTCACGCCCAGCTACCAAAAATTACATATGAAGGGAGGTCAGAGTCAGTTTCATTTGTGTTACAATAAATAATAATAATAATAATAATAATAATAATATAACTGTGTACATACGTTGAAATTATTATTTCGTTCCCGTAATTTTATATGGGAATTTATGAATTTCTAATGTCATTTTGTTTGAATAATTGCGTGTTGATCCAATAGAACTTAGAATCTTCGTTCTTCAAATCTGCAACAATGCACATCTTAATAGCTCATTTTCCTCGAAACGGAAGTGGGAAAAAATCTTGATTTGCCCAGCTAAGCTTTAACCTCTGTTACCCCAAGGTGATATAATAACCAAGTTGATTAATGCAGCATTGCTTGTGTATATAAGTTAAGGTGTGTATATATATATATATATATATATATAAATAAAAAATAAAAAAATAAAAAAAAATATATATATATATATATATATATATATATATATATATATATATATATAAAAATATATATATATAAATAAAAATATATATATGTAAATAAATAAATATATATATATAAATAAATAAATATATATATAAATAAATATAAATAAATAAATAAATAAATATAAATAAATATATATATATATATATCATAATTATAAGGTTAGTGAAAAATTGTCATTCATTTTATAAACAACTTTTGGGGCTATTGTGGCATCAATTTTGGATGATGGCAGCATCTTTTCCAGTGATGTAGTCCAGACCACTGTAACAGGGTGCATGTTGTGATTTCTGGATGATCCGTTGGGTGGTTGGTTGTATGGTATGTGATACGTGGCTAAATTTCGTGCGTGCTTGGACTTTTGAATTTTGGTTGCTTGGAAGCGGACAGCTGGTCTTGAACTGGAAATTGTGGTGATTAAACCGTGTAAAATTTAAAATAAGAAACATCATCGAAGGTTTCCCTGTAAAGGAATTGTTTGTATTAGGTGAGTCATTAATGCTGTACATATTTCATAATTGTAAATCCTAAAATATTGTGTATATTAAACTATTTTTAGATATCTTTGAGTGATATATAAATGTTTTTATATTAGATTTGGTTTGGAGACAGCATACTGTAACAACAGTAACCTAAGAATTGTCCTCTGCAAAAGAGGAGACGGAGTTGGGAGCCAGATCTCATAACTGCTTGTAAGCGCCCTGAATAAACCCCATTATTTTATAAGTGCCAGTGATTTAAGTATTTAATATTGTAGGTTTAAGTTTAGGCTAAGTTAAGTTCGGGTTTAGGTTGTTAAATTTAGGTTAAGTTTAAGTTAAGTTTGTTAGGGTAATGATAACTTGTTTATGCAGCTGATTTACTTTGTATATATTAATATATAGTTTTGTAATCTAATGTTTTACTGTTCCTGGCTGGGACGGCCTCGCGCTGTAAAGGGGACATATATATATTCGGTTGTGGAATCCTGGTCACGGTAACACCACCATGGCCGAAACCGAGACCTAAGCACCCGAGACCGAGACCAGAAAAAAAAGGTTTCAAGACCAGTCTTGAGTCCTACATCACTGATCCTTTCTACTCTTTCATTGAAAGTGGCACTGATAAGGCGTAGTCTTATAGAGTTTTCTTGCAATTCAGTTTGGTAGTCTAGATACAGGATTGTTGCACCGTGCAATGGTGCAAGTTGTGTTGTTGTTATTGCAAGGTTTAGAAAGACTACCACATAGTGCCCCCCCCTTTTTTTATTTATGCTAACTGAGGCCTAAAGTAGGCCCGCGTCGAGTCGACAGCCCTGAAGTAGGACCGAATAGGACCTCCAAGTCCAAAAAGTCTGTTTTAATCAGCTTAACTTGGTCTATAAGTTAAGGTAACCCTTCAGAGCTTGGCCTTTCAAGACCCGGCTGGGATTTCGAATCCAATCAAAGGGGAAAAAAATAACAGTTGAAGCTTTGACTTAATGAGAGGGTCATAACTTTTGTTCATTAATGTGGGAAATATCCAGCAAACCAGCAGCTGTTCGATCTAAACAAGAATAAATCACAGACCCGTGGTTTTCTTCAGCTGTACTTCATCTATTCGTATTACCTAAAAACCAAATCACGCACTGTATACGAGGCCCTTCTAGGAAGAACTGACTAAGCTACAAAAGTAAAAAACACCAGAAAACGCTCTATAAAGTTGTATCAAATTTGAAAGTGTCATGAAGATATTTCGTCGTATATTTCGTCGTATATTTCGTCGTATATTTCGTCGTATATTTCGTCGTATATTTCGTCGAAATATCTTAAAAAGCCCAAAAGTTATTCTACTTTTAAATTGGTACTTTTAACTGCGTTTTGTGGCGATTTTTTACTTTTGTCGTTAAGCCACTTCTTCCGAGGAGGGTCTCATATAGGATGAGGCGTGATTTATACTGCCACTTTCCAAAGTTCTTTATATCCTCTATTATATCCCTCGCGCTTCAGATTACATTTTTTCTCTTGTTCCCATTGTCGATCTGGTGTGTATTTTTATATAATAAATAAATAAATAATAATAAATAATAAATAATAAATAATAATAAATAATAATTGAAATCGTATTAAATACACATCAGAGTATGATTAGATGGAATCCCTTTTAGCTTCTAATTAACCTCGAAATAACTTAATTTGAAGACGGTTAAATTTTATTAGTTAACCGAACAAAGCCGGCTTGAATGAAACAAGCGGCTTTATTTTGCTCCCTATAAATTATACCTCGAAGATAAGGCATAAATTCTAACTATTTCCTTCAACCACTAATACTGGTATATTACTACAGGGTGTCCCGTAGTCTGGACCCATAGGGAAAAATAATAAAATTACAAAATAGTCCAAAAATTTATTACATAATCTGTTCAAAGTGTCCGCCGTTGTGTCGCACACATAGTTGAAGACGTAATCTCCACTGCGACAGCACTTTCTGAATCACAGTCGCAGAAATTTCTTGACACGCCTCCACAATGCGTGCTTTAAGGTGGAAAATGTTCTGAAGTTTGACCTCGTACACTTTGGCTTTCAAGTGGCCCCACAAATAAAACTCCAGCGGAGTAAGATCATAATAAAAAAAATAAAAATAATAATAAAAATATAAAAAAATATATTATAAATAAATTTTTGGACTATTTTGTAATTTTATTATTTTTCCCTATGGGTCCAGACTTACGGGACACCCTGTATTATTACTATTTGTGGTTGTAATAGCAATGTAACAGCAATATTATTAATGTTAGTAATATCGTTATTACTATTTTTTTTAACTATTACTTGAATTTAATAAATAATAGTGGAAATTACTAAATTGAAAATAAAAATCTCACGGAAAGAATTAAAATATTGTCGACAAACCTTGATTTGTGTACGTACGTAGCACAGAATGGCCATCTTTAATTGCTCACAGGACGAAGTCATGCGGAACTCCTCTTGTTCATCCAACACTAATTGACTGCATATTAGATATTGTTAACCTTTGGATTTCATTTCGGGCATCGATTCGTTTGATTTGAGGCAGTAATGGATACCCATTTGTAGTGAATACTCTTATTTTAGTTTAAAGATAAATGTTAATTTTACCGTCTTGAATTTCAGAATAGCTATAAATTCATTTTAAATTAGTTACCCATCATAATTCAATTGTAAACCACATTAATACTAATTTTATGTATATTGTATTATTTTTATTGTATGTAAACATAATTAATTATATATCACAATTGTCAGTTAATTATTTATATTCAATAATTATTTTAATCTAATACCATGTCCATTTTACAAATAAATAATAGAAATCCAAGGGTTATATTTTCCACCTTTGGTACTGTCGCAGTTTCGCCTAACGGACTCAATACGGCTAGTGAGATAATCACTGGTTGGCACTTAACTAGCGGCAGTGCTTATGGCTACATCATCCAGGTTAACCTATACCGGATAGATGCGCTACGGTCCCAAGCCGTAGCTTGCCTAGGTCCAACGACGACGACGTAAACCAACAATTGGTGACTCCGGAGTTGGATTCCCCACTCTTTTACCCGAACGACTAGGACTAGACTGTAATGTCGTTCGTGCCCATCACCCCCTTCACCCGAGCGACTAGGACCAGACTGTAACGTCGTTCGTGCCCATCACCCCCTCACCCGAGCGACTAGGATCAGACTGTAATGTCGCTCGTGCCCTCTGCCCCTCACCCCTGCCCGTGCGCTCTGTGCCTGCGCTCGTCTCAACCTCCACTCCTTCGTTGGTAACTTGTCGTCTTGCTTGTACGTCAGCAAGCATAGGAGAAGATGCCTGACGACGCTGGTGCCATCTCCCACTTGAGCGTAAAGCTCCCCGTCTTCTGGCCGGGATCCTTTATTTGGTTCCACCAAGTGGAATCACAATTCAACTTGGGAAGGATCACCGCTAGCAGGACGAAATACGATCATGTTTTGTCCTCTCTACCAGCGAGCATCATCTCTGAAGTCCGTGACGTCATCGTGTCTACTTCCACGAGTGAGGACCCTACAACGATCTGAAGTCTGCCATCCTGTGCCGCACCACTGTCTCCGAGCGTGAGAAACTACATCAGTTAATCTCAAAAGAAGAACTTGGAGACCGTAAGCCACTCAATGCTGAGGGCTATGCAGTGCGCTCTAGGCGAACGCGCACAAACCTTCGATAAGGACATCTTTAGACAGTTGTTCTTGCAGAAACTTCCTCCATCAGCTCAGCGTGTCTTGGCCACTATGGATCCTGCTACTCCAGTTGATAAACTAGCAGAAACTGCCGACAAAGTAGTGGAGATTGACACAGCTCCGGTCAACAACGTGAACACACAATCGGAACTGGAGTTGAAAGTGAAAGAGTTAAGTCAACAACTCAACCACGTTTGTTCTCTGCTACAAAATCAACGGCAAAGAAGCCATTCTCGGTCAAGATTTACGAAGAGGCATCGTTCGAGTTCCGGGAAGATCTGCTTCTACCACGCTAAATTTGGAAAGAAGGCTAGGAAGTGCATCTCCCCTTGCAATTTTTCGTCGGAAAACCCCAGCAGCGAGTCCTAATGGCGTCTAGTACTCGCACTGCCAACCTGTTATTCATAAAGGACAGGAACTCTGGTGTCAATTTCTTGGTCGATACCGGAGCGTCAGTCAGTGTATTCCCTCAAAAATCTGGTCATACGCACTCGGAATCTCCGCCTCTATACGCTGCTAACGGTTCACGCATACCACGTACGGTACTCAGTCGCGTGAACTAAACTTGGGCTTCACCGATCCTTCAAGTGGATTTTCATCTGTGCTCAAGTGCAGCATCCCATAATCGGCGCTGACTTCCTCCAGCATTTCAAACTCCTGGTGGATCTTGACAAGCGACGCTTATGCGACCAGGCCACACTGCTTTCTGTCCTTGCCAAACAGGTTGCCCTTCCGGACGCCTCGAACTCTGCACTTTCCCTCGTTCCCCCTAATTCCATGTACCAGTGCCTTTTCCAGCGATATCCAGGAATTCTTCAACCGATGCAGATGGGTGATACCATTAAGCACACCATTACCCATCACATTACAACAAAAGGTTCCCCTGTGTTTGCAAAACACAGGGGATATTATCTTGGGATTATAAGACCTTCCAAAAGCAGTTGGTCCTCTCCCCTACACCTGGTCCAGAAGAAGTCAGGAGACTGGAGACCATGTGGGGATTACCGGTTTTTAAATTCGACAACCATCCGGACCGATATCCGGTACCAAATGTCCAAGACTTTACTTCTCTTCTCCACGGCAAATCTATCTTCAGTAAAATAGACCTCGTTAAGGCTTTCCACCACATTCCCGTAGAGCCTTCGGATATTCCCAAGACTGCAGTTTGTACACCATTTGGGTTATTCGAATTTGTGAAGATGCCGTTCGGGCTACGGAATGCTGCGCAAACCTTTCAGAGGTTTATAGATGAGGTCACCAGAGGCTTAGACTTTGTTTATGCCTACATCGATGATTTGCTTGTGGCCAGCTCAACGGAAGAGGAACATAAGGAACATCTTTCACTCCTCTTTCAACGCTTAGAACAATACGGTGTTACTATTAATGCATCTAAGTGTGTGTTTGCACAGCCAACTTTGGAATTTCTTGGTCACACGATTTCGCAGCACGGAATTACCCCCTTCAGGACAAGTGTGAAGTGATAAAAAATTACCCTATGCCAAATAATCAGCGTGAGTTACGTCGGTTTCTAGGTTTGGTAAATTATTACCACAAGTTCATTAAAAACTGTGCCAGTGTTCTTGCTCCTCTACACGCTATGATCACACACAAACGCAAGGTAACGAAATTGGTATGGTGTAGCGATAGTTTACAGGCGTTCGACAATGCCAAAAATGCTATCAATAGTGCATTGTCTCTGTCATTTCCTATCAGTAATGCCCCCCTAACTCTGACGGTCGATGCATCAGATGTTGCGATCGGTGGGGTGTTGGAACAAACCATTAACGGTCAACAAGCACCCATCGCGTTTTACTCGAAAAAGCTGCAGCCAGCCCAAACGCGTTATAGTGCTTTCGGACGTGAACTTCTTGCTATTTACTTAAACGTGAAGCATTTTCAACATTTCCTTGAAGCCGAGAGTTTGTGTTTTTACCGACCACAAACCTTTGGTCACTGTCTTCAATAAAAACAGCTGTAACCACTCTCCCAGAGTCATCAGGCAACTCGATTATATCTCGCAATTTACCACAGATATCCGCCACATCAAAGGTGTCTTGAACACTCCAGCGGATGCACTTTCAAGAATAGAGATTACTTCTGTTACCCTCAGCTCTACACTGTGGAATGCTATTGCACAGGATCAAGATAAGGATACGGAACTACAAGAACTGCTCAGAGAACTCCATCTCACTCACTTTCCCTCAAGAAAGTGAGTATGCCAGGATTGTCTGTGCCCCTCTATTGCGACGTATCAACAGCTGCTATTCGCCCTTATGTCCCTCCATGTCACAGAAAAGCAGTCTTCACGGATCTTCATAAGCCCTCCCATCCTGGTATCCGTGCTTCGCAACACCTGGTACCTCTCGCTTTGTTTGGCCCTCGATGCGGAAGGATGTCAAACATTGGACCAAAACGTGTCTTGCCTGCCAGCGTGCCAAAGTCCAAAGGCACACCAGGTCCCCCTTTGACGCATTTCCGCCCCCATCCCAGCGATTTGAGGTAATTCATGTAGACATTGTTGGCCCTCTTCCAGTGATTCAAGGCCAACGTTATCTGCTCACCTGTCTCGACCGCTTTTCCAGATGGCCTGAAGCCATCCCACTTCCTGATATCCAAGCGGACACTGTTGCAAGAGCCTTTCTTCATGGATGGGTATCAAGATTTGGATTGCCGACAAAAGTCATCACTGACCAAGGTCGCCAATTTGAGTCTTCGCTTTGGAAGAAGTTTACCAGCTTGTTGGGTACAGTACATGCGCATACCTGTGCGTATCATCCGCAAGCTAACGGCCTCGTCGAACGCTTCCATCGCCAGCTGAAGTCATCCTTATGTGTCACGAAGACTCCCATTGGATGGATAAGCTTCACTCGTGTTGCTTGGTATTCGCTCTGCATTTAAGAGTGATCTGAAGACTACAGCGGCTGAACTAGTCTATGGAACAACACTGCGGCTACCAGGTGGCTACTTCACTGCAGGGGATAAGTCATGTGATCCTACGGAATTCGCTCAAACACTTTCCTCTCACATGCAGTCCCTTCAGCCTGTTCCCCCTCGATTGACTAGCCAACAGAACATCTTTGTTTCCCCAGCCCTCCAATCTTGCACCCACGTTTTCGTTCGTGTACCTCTCCCAAAACGGCCTCTCCAATGTCCATATGACGGGCCCTATGAAGTTCTCCGACGTACGCGCAAATCATTTCTCATCCAGCGCGGTTCCAAGGTCGACAAGGTTTCTATCGATCGTCTTAAGCCTGCGTTTTTGGAATCAACCTTAAGCGAGGTACATGTAGCTACCAAAAAGGTCCAGGGAAAATCTGTGTCGTTCGGAACTCTTTGAACTTCCTCTCTGGTGGGGGAGTGTGTAGTGAATACTCTTATTTTAGTTTAAAGATAAATGTTAATTTTACCGTCTTGAATTTCGGAATAGCTATAAATTCATTTTAAATTAGTTACCCATCATAATTCAATTGTAAACCACATTAATACTAATTTTATGTATATTGTATTATTTTATTGTATGTAAACATAATTAATTATATATCACAATTGTCAGTTAATTACTTATATTCAAATAATTATTTTAATCTAATACCATGTCCATTTTACAAATAAATAATAGGAATCCAAGGGTTATATTTTCCACCTTTGGTACTGTCGCAGTTTCGCCTAACGGACTCAATACGGCTAGTGAGATAATCACTGGTTGGCACTTAACTAGCGGCAGTGCTTATGGCTACATCATCCAGGTTAACCTATACCGGATAGATGCGCTACGGTCCCAAGCCGTAGCTTGCCTAGGCCCAACGACGACGACGTAAACCAACACATTTAAGGGATGATCGTGAGACTTGTTTTTATGAATTTAACTGAAGTACCAAATGCATGCGAAACAACAACAACAACAACAGCAACAACAAAAGCCCATTAGCCGTATACCAAAACTATTAAAAGGTGCCATCAAAGCTAATTTTTATTATTTATTATAATTAGCTTCATCATTATTTAAACAAATTCGTTTTTTAATATAATTTAATATAATTTTCCCTCATAATTTTTTAATATAATTTAATATAATTTAATATAATTTCCCATATAATTTTATATAATTTTCCCTCATAATTTTTTAATATAATTTTATATAATTTTCCCTTATAATTTTTTAGTATAATTATATTATAGGCCTATAATATTTTATATCATTATATTATAATTTACTATAATATAATAATATGCAGTCGTGTCTCGTTTTAGTATCCTGACTACGAATCCACCGGCCACGGGTTCGAAACCCGGTGACGGCAAGCGGCGCGCAGCAAACCCAGCTGTTCATCCTTCCACACAATAAAAATTGATTGGCTACCCTAGGTAGCCTAGTGTTTAAGACGCTGGGCTGCTGATCGGGAGGTCGTGAGATCGAGTCTGGGCAAGGACTTCGTAATTTCCGACCGCCCGTGATGGCGGCGTGATTCCGATTCCGTGTTAAACTGTAGGTCTAAGGTAGTGACAAGCTTGACATTCGTCAGAATGAACAATTCGGGCAGAGGCAAATCCAAGATGTGTGTGTATATATTATATATATATATGTATGTATGTGTGTGTGTGTGTGTGTGTATAAAAGAATATTCTTTCCCTAATAATTGATGAGGCGTCAGGGTAGAAAGAAATTGCAAGGTTGGGTAAAAACCAATATTCAGACATTTTTAATAACGTGGGAATGTCTCATTTTAATATAGTATGCAACGGAACGCCCGTGAAAAGGATCACGGAAATTATTGGAATTTACTTCCTGAAATTAAGAGTGTAATAAAAAGGTTAAAGACTGGTTCTGCGTCAGGGGTAGATGACTAGGGATGAAATAATACCGACAATTTTTAATGAAAATGAAAAGGTTTATTGGCAGACAATAGTCCATATGACAAATATTATTAATACAATGACAGTTCATATACTAAGGATAGAAATATATACAATTGATTAGAAATAATACTGTAATGTCGAAGTTAAGTGGAGCTACAGACACGACACGTTTTCGTACCAAGAAGTCTATAGCTTAGAGGATAAATGGCAGGACTCATGGATAGCTTGGATGATCGGGTTGGTGATTTTTAATTCTTTGATCGACTGTATTGAGCACGTCTTGTTACCTCCGGGAAGCTCGGGGACATTGCGGGTAGCAAACATTTGCGAAGCTGAGCATCTCGGGTAATTTATGTAAGACTCTAAAAGACCTGTTGTACAGCAAATTTAGGGTTCTGCCAGTCTTTTTTATAATTCACCCAGAGTTGCTGTCCGTATATATTACTGCAGAAAGTACGAGAGAGAGTGTCTTTGGCTTCACTTGTATTTGAACAATTATTTTACTGATACCGGTGTCGATACCGGTTTTATGCAGAGAATAATTTATAATGATATTTTTGGTGTCACCCTGCCAAGTGCCAACCCTCCCACAAGCCTGCAGGAACTGTACTACTCACCACATTAACGACAATAAAAACTGAAGTTACTTTTTAAATTCTGTCACTGATACCAAAGGGAAAATACCATTGATTGAAAAAAGTTTGAACAGCAGCTCCTAGGGAAAGGCAGGAAAAAGGAAGGACTATTTATAATGATTAAGTATATCAGATAACCAAAGGTAAAAGGGAAAAATAACAATTTAAAAAAAAAAAATTCATTAATAATTTTGCATATTTATTTCTTATTTTGGTTTTGGAAGTAAGTTTTGAGGAAACAAAAACTATCTAATGATTGTTTAGAGATATTTGATCTTAGCTTGGTTAGAAATAAGCCAGCAGCAGAAAAAGCTCTTTCTGATTCTACACTAGTGGGTTTAATGGAAAGCAATGCCTCGTACAGCTTCTCTAAATTTTCACTTCTTTGTGAAGAAACTTCGAACTCTTAAATTCATTACTAGGATCAAAGTTAGTTGCATTGTTTCTCAATGGTACCTTTTCTAATTTCTCTATTTCTTTCATGTATTAGCACATCAATGGATTATCTACTTCATTCTTGTCTTCAGTAACATTCTCTGAGTAGTTAGATGCTCGTAAGTCTTGGTCTTCGCTTTCTTCCTCGAAACCAACTAAATTTTCATCATTCTTAGGAAAAAGCCTTTTAAAAATCCTTTCTGCAGTTCTTTTGAGCACTAGTTTAGATGGAATAGAAAATAGTTCCCCTTCTTGAATTTTTAAAACTTCAGGGTTGTGAAGAGATTAATTAAACCCACAATATCTCTGTCCCCTTGAAGAATAGAAATTACTGAGACAGTCTTTGAGCTCCAATGCTGTTGGAGTGTTCTTCTCTACAAGTTTCTTTAAATAAATTTGATGCAGATTTCAGCCGTCAAGAGAGATGCCTCTTTTGAACATAGTCTTTTAAGAATTATTTCAACAGGACGAAGTGTATCATATAGATCTCCAAAATTTCCCACTCTCTTGAAGAAATGGTTTTAGTAGAACGAATCACTCTTAAAGCTTTGGGATGCATTGTTTCAATTTAAGGAATCGTTCGACCATACTTAAAAGACTATTCCATCTTGTTTTACAATCTAAAATGAGGTTCAATTCCTTTCCGTTGAATTGTTCCCACAATAAAGACAATAGGCAGTTCTTCAATACCGAAAACCCGGTATCGTGTCTCTTGTCCAATACCGGTATAAATACCGGTTTTTCAATACCGGCTTTCATCACTAGTAGATGACCTATCGATGAGCACTTAAAATATGCCATTGACGTGGGTTATCTGCGTATTTAAATTACTTTCTCAGCCACGTTTGCTAATAGTTATATTCCTGCAGAATTTATGAGCGTATATATCTAACCCCTGGTCAAAAATAAATACGGGAATATTCTATCCAGCAATAATTACAGGCCTATTGCTATCGCATCCTCTTCCCAAAACTGCTAGAGAAAGTTTTGCTACGCCGATTAAATGATTTATGGATATTTCTTAATCAATTTTGTTTTAAAAGGTCACACTCAACTGATGTGTGTATGTATGTACTGAAGGAAATTGTACTTAAATATACTGAGAGTAATTAGCTATTTATAGGCATATGGTAGAGTGAACCACAATATTTTAGTTAAAAAATTAGAGAACAGGAGAGTTTCTTTATACATATTAAATATATTGACATTTTGGTATACCCAGATCAATCGTTTATTGTTAGATAGAATAATATATTGTCCGAGTGTTTTGGTTCCCCCTGGGAAGTGATGCAAGGCTCCTTGCTCTCTCTTCTGTTATTTAATGTGTATATTACTAGTTTAATTGCTTCTCTTAATGAGGCAAAAGTTGGATGTTGTATAGATAACATAGGACCATAAAAGTATGGCCTGTCTTCTAAAAATCTGCAAAATATATTCGCCAAACCATGAGAGTACTCATATTTTCAATGTTACAAAAACTAATGTTACAGTTCCATCCCAAAAGGTTCAATCAGCTAATATTAGTTTCCAAACTAGAGGTGAACCAATAGAACAAGTGCAAGAATTTTTAAGTATCTGGGTGAAATTATTACCAGTTCCTTGAGTAACGACTCAGACATAAGGAAACAATATCGAAGTTACTGTGTTAAGGCAAATATGATTATAGAGAACGTCAAATTCTATACAAGCGAAGCTAAAGAGACACTTTTTCATACGTTCTGCGCTGAAAATACGAAGAAAAGAAATACAAATAATAAAAAATACTAATGGCGAGGTTAAGTGGAGCTGCAGACAAATGTTTTCATACCATGAAATCCAAATACTCAAAATAAAACTTTCTTAATAAAGATGTAATAATTTCTTTTTTAGGGTACACTTCTTTTAATGAGACCCAACTTCTTTTGGTAGAAGATATGGTCTTCAAAACTCCTTTTTGGAGCGAATTGAGAAAATAGAAGATAATATTTCTAATTATAAAGGATTGCGAGAAGATTTTTCTGTGTGTCGCTCAGATGACATATGGCAGGACCGATGAATAGGTTGGATAACTGGGTTGGCTGATTTTTTTTAATTCTTTGCATTAGACTGTACTGAGCACGTCTTGTTACCTCCGGAAGGTTCGGGACATTGTGGTGATTAGCAAACATTTGCGAAGCTGAGCATCTCGGCGGTAACTTATGTAGCAGTCTAAAAGATCTGTGATCGAGCAAATTTAGGGTTCTACCAGAACGTTTTTTGGATCACCTGAAGATCAGCGCCCCCCAGCCTTCGTTAGTTAGCCTTATAAGGCTAACTAACGAAAAATATCACGACTTAACCTAACCATTCGTCAAGGGCGTACAGTTGACCTAACGATTGGTTAGGTTAAGTCGTAATATTTTCGTTAGTTAGCCTTATAAGGCTAATTAAAGAAGGCTGGGGGCCCTGCTCTTCAGGTGATCCCGTTTTTTTTTTATAATTCACCCAGAATTGATGCCCGTATATATATTAGTACAGACGATACGAAAGAGAGTATCTTTAGCTTCACTCGTAAAGAATTGGCAGTTCCTCAGTCATATTTGCTTCAGCACAGAAACCTCGAAGCTTGTTTTCTTACATCTCTCAGTTCCGGTTTTGAGCTCTTGTCCCGGCCGGGACAGAATTACAAGCCGGCCGGGACAGAATTACAAGCCGGCCGGGACAAGAGCTCAAAACCGGGACTGTCCCGGTCAAATCGGGACGTATGGTAAGCCTATATATATACTGTATAAATGCCCAAATTGGTCGAACATTTGTGTAAATTTTCGTCCATGACTATTTTTTACCCAGTAGGTTAAACAGGTTATATATTATATATTCTCAAAATTTGAATTAATTTTGCTTGTTTTTAAAGTAGGTTAGGTTAATGTGTGAGTGTGTCGTGGGGGGGATTCTATAAAAAAGTTTAAAGAAAGCGTACTTTCACCGTATACAATGATCATTTTAAAAATGTTATTTACTTTAGAATTTGAATTCATTTAAGAAACTCGAAGTCAAATAAGTCATACTTTATGATTCCCCAACTTCCCTCCTCCGATTTGTGTTAGGTCAGGTTAGGTTAACTTGAGTTAAACTAACCTAACCTAGCGTAATCTAACCTAAAAAATGTTGGTCGTATAAGAAAAGCCGACTTATTTACAAAGTTTGACCCAATTGATATGAAAAGTGGCTTACTGTTGGCACTACTTTAGGATTTAGGCATATATATATATATATATATATATATGGGAATGAACTCAGAATATATATATATATATATATATATATATTATATATATATAAACTTAGCTTTGCTTCCGACCGAATTGTTTATTTTGACGAGTCAAACTTGTTTCTCCACCTTAGACCTACAGCTTAACATGGAATTAGAACGAAGACCCACTCCTATGCCGATGATTCCACTCTTCACCACTTCTCCAGCCGCTTCGCAAAGCGTCCCTCTCAACAGTCACTTCATGATTCGCGTTGGCGGTTATGGAGCACCTGACCTCTGATCTTTCTGCTATCTCTGATTGGGGCAGAGAAAAACCTTGTGGCGTTCAATGACTCAAAAAACTCAGTTCCTCCATCTGTCTACTCGTCACAATCTTCCACACGACTATCCTCTTACCTTCAACAACAGCACAACTGAATCCTTCCTCTTCTCTTAACATTCTTGGCCTTTCCTTTTCTCGTGATCTTTCCTGGAAAGATCACATATACTCTCTTTCTAAAACAGCTTTTTAGAGTATGAAAATAAAAACCCACTCTAATAGACAGAGTTTATTTCCACGACAGTTTCGACGCCCACTGGCATCCTCCTCGGGTTTCTGTATCCACCCGAGGAGGATCCCAGGGCGTCGAAACTGTTGTGGAAATAAACTCTGTCTATTAGAGTGGGTTTTATTTTCATATTTTGACCTTCACGTAGAAAAAAGTGAAGTTTTTTGCATTTACCTTTTTAGAGGTTAGGTGTGCTGTACCGCCTCCGCAGTTTCTTCACCACAACTCAGTTGCTGTCTCTGTACAGGGGTCTTGTTCGCCCCTGTATGGAGTATGCTTCTTATGTGTGGGTGGTTCAACCCACACAGCCGTACTTCACCGGGTGAAATCAAAGGCATTTCGTCTCTTCAATTCTCCGCCTCTCACTGATTGTTTTCAATCTCTCTCTCTCCGCCGCAGTGTTGCCTCACTCTCTCTTTACTATCGCTATCATAACGGACATTGCTCTTCTGAACTCTCTAACTACGTGTCTCCTCCTTTAAGGAGAGCACGCAGTACCACACTTTTTACACTTTCTCATTCCTTTTCTGTCCATCTATCTAATGCAAGGATTAATCGGTATTTTCAGTCTTTCTTCAACCGGTCAACTCTGGAATAATCTTCCTCAATCCATCTTTCCTCCTGTCTATGACCTCCCATCTTTCAAACGCAAAGTGTCTACTGTCTAGGCATCTTGAAAACCCCGGACCTTGATTTTGGCTCTTTTTCTATGGGAGGGGGCCTTTTGCAGGCATTTGCCTTTAGCCCCTCCTTCCTGCCTAGAGTATATATATAATTATATATATATATATATATTATATATATATATATATACCGTTTCTTTGAATCTTTCCTACATAAAATGTGCGAAGAAATTTTCCGATAATGCATAAATAGGCGAAAACAAAAGTGAATCGGGTTAAAATGGTCGACAGAAGATAGTAAACTACGATTAAATATGATTTACACCCTTAATATTCTCAGTTGTACTTTATAATCATAATAATAACAACCTTAATATTAAAATTGGGAGCTGTTAAAGATTAGGGCCCCCAGCCTTTCTTAGTTAGCTTTATAAAGCTAACTAACGAAAATATCACGACCTAACCTAAACAATCGTCAAGAGCGTACAATTAACCTAACGATTGGTTAGGTTAGGTCGTGATATTTTCGTTAGTTAGCTTTATAAAGCTAACTAAAGAAGGCTAGGGTCCCTGATTTTAAACAGCTCCTAAATTTACATATATTAACAATGATAATTTTTTAACATTCATTTCTCTAGAGCTAGTGGTTCCCAACCTTTTTTTTGTATGGTTACCCAAAAACCCAGTTCGAACCCAGCTCCATTACCCCAATCATTAGATATTTTTTATAACTTTTAGATCATCATCATATTATTTGGATCACCTGAAGATCAGGGCCCCCAGTCTCAATTACCAAATTTTCGTTAAAACTAGCGAAAATATCACGACTTAACCTAACCAATCGTCAAGGGCGTACAGTTGACCTAACCGGGCATTCAATTTAATTTATTATTATATTTGGTACTGTAAAGCAAAAAACAAGAATACACGGGGGCCCTGATCTTCAGGTGATCCTATTATTTTTTTATAACTCTGGATCGCGTGTCATTACCCGACGAAATAGTTGTCATTACCCCAGTAGGGTAATTTACCCCTAGGTTAGGAAGCACTTGCTGCTCTAGGTCATAAATTCGGATCTGTAACTCATATTGGAAACAGCATTTATGTAGTCCAGTCATAAAAGTAAACTTTACCTAATCTTATACATGAAATTTTAAATAAAAATCCCTCTCCCTCTTCCCGCTTTCTCCCCTCTCTCTCTCCCTCGGCAGTTAATATGAACAAATTTCTAATTAACAATTACGTTAAGCTACAGTAATTAACAGTCACATTAATGCTATTACTGTGTGTGTGTGTGTGTGTATATATATATATATATATATATCTATATATATATATATATATATATAATATATATTATAACACAGACCGTGCATGGAACAAGGAACTCATCTGGGACAATTAAATCCACTATAGTCCGAATAAGTAATGGACTATAGTGGATTTAATTGTCCCAGAAGAGTTCCTTGTTCCATGCACGGTCTGTGTGTATCATAAAAACTCAGGGGACCATTCTGAGTTCATTCCCATATACCGGGTGTCCGAGAATTATCTGTACAATTTTTGGCTGTTATTAAAAGTCAACCATGAAGTGTAGAAATTCTAGTGTTGTCCCATTTTACAGAGAATCTCATTAAGTTTTTTCTGATACTACGTTTTGACAAGTTTTTTAGAAATGTACGCGGGTGACAGACATTGATGATTTAAAAGCAAGAATCACAGCTGCTATTGAGCGAATTGATGTGGATATGCTGCAGCGTACATGGCAACATTTGGAGTATCGATTGGATGTTTTTCGAATCACTAATGGTGCACATATCGAATGTTTGTAACAACGTTACTTTAATAAAAGAAACTTTTGAAAATACAGATTCTAAATAATCTTGTTTAAGAATTTTACGTGTGTTATCAAGAATTTTTATTAAAAGATGAAATTGTACAGATAATGTTCGGACACACTGGAATTTCTAAAAAACTTGTCAAAACTTGGTATCAGAAAAAACTTAATGAGATTCTCTGTAAAATGGGACAACACTGGAATTTCTACACTTCATGGTTGACTTTTAATAACAGCCAAAATTGTACAGATAATTCTCGGACACCCTGTATATATATATATATATATATATACTCGTTATATAACAGTTCTGATACTAAAGTATATTTTTAGTCCTAAACAGTAATGATATGTACGCATGTAAAATATTGTAGGAAATTTGGGATCTCTTTCTTTATTGCACCCCCAATCTCTTCTTTCCATTTAGTAACAATTTTGTCGTCATTTTTTCGTTAAAACTAACGAAACTATTACGACTTAACCTAACAAATCGTAAAAGGCGTACAGTTGACGTAACCGGGCATTCACAATTAACTTAACCGAGCATTCCATTAACCTAATCGGGCATTCAATTAATCCCAAAAGTATCCCGCCCTACAACTTTAGAGTGGAACGTGATTGTAAAAATCAACCAACGAGTATCACGACTTAACCTGTGTCAAAATTGTTACTAACTGAAAAGACGAAATTGGGAGTGAAATAAAGGAAAAGATCCCAAATTTGCACATCATCAAATGATATGAAAAGGGCGTGGTTTGACTGTTTTCTGGTTTGTTTTTGTGGAAATCTCGTTATGAAAACAAAAGCCACGAACAGAAACAAATAGAATAAATAGAACAAATAGAAGAAATAGAACCTAACTTTTCTACTAATGATTTTCAAGAACCAAAACATTTATGGGAGAAAGGAATAGCTTTTGATCCCAGATAAAGGTTGAAGGATATTTTCAAAAAGTCTGTCAATAAATACAAAATCATATATGTTCATAAAATAAAGGTTCATGATGACGATGACGATGTTGATCACTGTGGTGACGAGAATGATCACTGTAATGATGACGACGAAGATGGTAATTATTATAATTGACAGATGAATGGACAGATGAATTCTTCCTCGAAAACCTTCGAAAAAAGTTCATGATGACGATGTTGATCACTGTGGTGACGACTGACGAGAATGATCACTGTAATGATGACGACGAAGATGGTAATTATTATAATTGACAGATGAATAGACAGATGAATTCTTCCTCGAAAACCTTCGAAAACAGTTCATGATGACGATGTTGATCACTGTGGTGACAAGAATGATTACGATAACCGTAATGATGACGATGAAGATGGTAATTATTATAATTGACAGATGAATAGACAGGTGAATTCTTCCTCGAAAACCTTCGAAAAAAGTTCATGACGACGATGACGATGTTGATCACTGTGGTGACGAGAATGATTACTGTAATGACGACGATGAAGATGGTAATTATTATAATTGACAGATGAATAGACAGATGAATTCTTCCTCGAAAACCTTCGAAAAAAGTTCATGACGACGATGACGATGTTGATCACTGTGGTGACGAGAATGATTACTGTAATGATGACGATGAAGGTGGTGGTTATTATAATTGACAGTTGAATAGACAGATGAATTCTTCGAAAAAACCTATTTTTGAAATTACTTCACCAAAAGGTAATTTGTTCTTCGTTGAACCTTTGTCAATAAGAGAGTGCATCTCTGCTCTTGAAATTCTAGAGTTAGTACTGGAGGCCATAACTAGCGTCATTTACAGTCCCGTAGCCAGGACTTCCCTAGTGATGGGGGTGGGGTGTCGAAATTGTAGAAAGGGGGAACCTTTTGGTGCAACGACCTAGTCAGTGTTTGTGAAGTTTAAAAAGTAAAAAATGTAAGCGTTTATTTACTAAATAATGTTATATATTATAATATCCTATCATAAGTTATAACTAGGGTCACAAAAGTGGACCTTTTCTGTGAAGGGAGGTCGTTCGACCCTCCCCCCCCCATTGGCTCCGAGTCTGCATTTAGTTTTTTTATAAAATTTACTGGAGTTTAGCGAAGTCATTAAAAACACTTTACTATGCAGTGACCATAATCTTACGTGGCCTATTTCACGCGTTGTCAAAAACGAAAGTGCGTGCTTCGTGCAGCAATATTTTTACTGTACTTTACTATTGTTTTACTGTACCATAATTAATTTCCAGAAAAGTGTATTTAATTACGCGTTTTCATTATTTCGTTTGAATTTCAGAAATCAAGAAATTATCATAACTTTATTGTAAAAAAACGTAAATTATATATTTTTGACAAAATCATTCATTACAGAACGAAACATATTCTCATATTTGTTAATTCGTTTGCTCTTTAAGTGAATTTCATAAGCGTTGAATTGCAGTTGTAAATGCTTGAAGCACGTATGGGTGTCCTCCGTGAATATTTGTGGAATTCATTTTGAGGAAATTGGAACAAAACAAATGTATCTTATTATTGCCATGAAGAAGGAACCTGTACACACGTGTCGTTGATGAGAAATTTTATCGATCCATAAGTTAACCTAACCTGACCTAAGGTAATCCAACAAAACCTAACCTAATCTAATCCACCCACCCCATCTAAATAAAATTACCGATGAAGTGATTAAATATAGAAGAGGTGATGGGTCACCAAAGGTAATGATGATGATGTTTAATCTCCCTCGCAACATCTTGAAAGGTCATAATGACGGAGGGGGACCTACTAAAGTTTCACGTGGGATCCGAACCATGGGTCGCTACATAGTGTGGATGTAGAGGGACAGTCTTCCACCCAACTACTATCCGACCCAATGTCGCTTAACTTCTCTGATCAACGACAAAAACGGTATTACGACAATGGCTACGACGACGTAGCCCTGATGATTCACTCGCAATATTTGGCTTTGACATCGATGCTCTTTGGCGCTGTTTAACGTCGTGTATTTTTGGCCAAAGAATCTCGATCTTAAAACTCCATTTATATCCCCTAAAAATAAGCGAAGGTCACTCGAAGCAACGAGGTAATGAAACCGAAATTATTGGCGTTCCCATCTTCTTTTCCGAGTTCAATTTTCTCAACCCCGTTCCCATTATATATAAAAATAATCCCATTTTCTTATAAGGGAAATAGCTAAATATGGCCCCTAACGGAGTAATATTGAGATAGTAAAGTGACCTAAGCTTTAACTAAAACCTATAGATTTCGTTAAAGAGAAAGTCGATTATCTGAACTTTTGCCTTCAAAAAGTTAAACCACTTTTAAAGGTAATTTAAAAATTTGTACCAACACGAGACCAACATCATGTTCGGATTTTTTGAGTCGGAATAAAGACAAAAAATAAAGAAATATATTTTGCTATTATTATTATTATTATTATTATTTCTGCTATTCTGAAATAGTAAAAAGATGAAGAAAAAAAAATTATATTTAATGTATATTGTATATGTATATTGTTACAGCTTGTTTACGTTAACTGAACACGTTTTCTAAAAGTTTGATGATATATATATATATATATATATATATATATATAAAATCATCGGTTACTTTCTTATGTGGAAAGGAGGGCCCAAGAGTGGGTGCCGGCAAAATTGTTTCCCCTTATAAGAAAGAGAGAGCCAAAATTAAGTCTCCGAGGCTCACGATGCCATTTATATATATATATATATATATATATATATATATATATATATATATATATATACACACACCATATGTCCCACAAAAAAGTACACCCAACTTTAGATTGTACTAACTCCTCCAAAAATGAGATATTTTGGATCTGTTTGTTTGATTTAATACAGCAAATTATTCTTTGTTAACGTTCAAATTTATTCATGTTTAAACGACTGGTGTTTAAGCATCTGCTTTTAACTGAAGGGTACAACAAAATGGATTGCGCAAAATTGGTCAATGAAAAAATAATGTGTGTGCTATCGATGTAATGAAAAGACAAATACATAATAATAGATACTTTAACATAATTTTAATAAGATACAAAGCAGATTTTTCTTTATTCCTTTTTGCAAAGTTATGCTTAGTTTCGTTTTCTTTCAACATGACCGCCATTCCTATCGATACAAATCTGGAGTCGAGCTCTCATCTTCCCCATCACTCTTTTGATAAGATCTGGATTGTCTTTTAACAAGTTGATTTCAGCTGTGATGCGAGTCCTCAAATCATCTAAATTGATAGGTTGTGATGCAAATACTCTATTTTTCAAATGACCCCATAAAAAGTAATCACACGGGGTCAAGTCAGGGCTTCTGGGAGGCCATTCAATGTCATGGCCTGTAGCAATTACTCTTTGGTGGAAGACTTCCTGCAAGCGTTCCTTCACAATAACTCTCCTGTGAGCAGGAGCTCCGTCTTGCACCCACCAAATACGATTAAATCGGTTTCCATACGTAATACGTATTTGTGGAAGGATTTCTCGGTCTATCATTTCTAGGTAAGCTTCACCATTTAGATTACCATCGTAAAAGACCGGGCCAATTAACGCTCCATTACCGCACAGTCCTACCCAGAGAGACAGTTTTTGTCTAGAGTTATTCTTTCGTAGATATGATTGTCAGGTGGATGATTTTTTGGTGCATACTGACGGCAGATTTGTCTGTTCACTAGACCATTCATAAAAAAGGCCGCCTCATCTCCAACCACTAATTGTTCCGTGAATCTTTCTGGTTTTTCAAGAAACCACTGGGCAAATCTTAAGCGGCGAGGTAGATCTCCTTCAATGAGTTGATGTCGAATTTCCATTGTGTATGGGTACAAATTCAAATCCTCACGAACTATTCGATGAAATGACATGCGTGAGAGTTCTGTACCATTTCGCCTGGTGGACACTTTTGGATGTCTCTCTAATAAATGCCGAACATGCTGAATGTTCTCGTCTGTTCTTGCCGTCTTCGGATGGTCTGAACGTCCTTTGTTCAAATTGAGGACAGTTCCTTCTTCTTTGTATTTCCGAACATTCTTCAAAATTGTATGTTTAGTTGGAGAAGCTCTATCGGGAAATTGCAGTTCGAAGGTATTCTGAACTTGTTTTAAACTTTTAGTTTGCAGATAAGTTGTGACCATGAGAACGCGCTGCCTTCGTGTAAACTGCATGATAAGGGTTTCAAAGTTATTTATAAATTTAGTAATTCAGATTCTTCATTTATATGTATGACTCGTATCTTAGATACAAAAGTTCGAATTATTTAAAAAAAATATTTGCAATATCCTTCGACATAAAAAGTAGCACATTGGTTAAAGCAAGAGGAGCTATCTGGCTGGGAGAAATGATCATTCGGCGCAACCCATTTTGCTGTACCCTTCAGTTAAAAGCAGATGCTTAAACACTAAATCGTTTAAACATGAATAAATTTGAACGTTAACAAAGAATAATTTGCTATATTAAATCAAACAAACAGATCCAAAATATCTCAATTTTTGGAGGAGTTAGTACAATCTAAAGTTGGGTGTACTTTTTTGTGGGACATACGGTATATATATATATATTTTGGAAAAGATTGTAAAGTGTGCGAAATGCATACATGTGGAGTGAAGAGTAGAGGAAGAACTGTATTTGAGAGCATACTGAACTGCTCACAGGGTAGATGAAACATGAAAAAAGATCAGCTGAGGAGGACAGTGACAGGAGAAACGAGAATTCCAGCAATCCTTGTCTCCTGCCTAACATCCCCATCCCCCACGGAGTACTTCTTTGGCCGATTGGTGTCTACAATCTCCTTATAAAAAAAAAAAAATATCGCACTGTAAATTCAATGAGGCTCTTGACAGATTTACGTCCATCCTCATATTAAGTCTGAAAGCATATCTCCTAATCTATATTCCGATAGAATTGGATCTGTTCTATAATAAAATGTAATATATATATATATTATGCAGGAAGGAGGGAACAAAGGCGAATGCCCGCAAATACGCCCCTCCTACAGAGGAAGAAGAGCCAAAATCAAGGTCCAAGGTTTTCGAGATGCCTGGATACTCTGCGTTTGAAAGATTGGAGGTCATAGACAGGAGGAAAGATGGATTGAAGAAGATTGTCCCACATTTCACTGGTTGAGTAAATGAAAGATAGAAAATACAGATTAACCCTTGCGTTGGAGAGTTGGACAGAGAAAGGATGAGAATGTGTCGAAAGTGTAGTACTGCGTGCTCTCCTTAAAAGAGGAGACATGCAGTTAGAGAGTTCATAAGAGCAGTGTCAGTTATAATAGCGATAGTGAAGAGAGAGTGAGGCATCATTGCGGCAAAGAGAAAGGGATTGAAGACAGTCAGTAAGAGGCGGAGAATTGATGAGACGAAAAGCCTATTATTCCACCCGGTCAAGTAGAGCTGTGTTGGTCGAATCACCCCACACAGAGACAGCAACTGAGTGGGGATGAAGAAACTGCGGAGCCAGTACAGCACACCTATCCACTTAGATGCTGTTTTAGGAAGACTATATGTGATCTTTCCAAGAAAGATCACGAAAAAAGGAAACTCCAAGAATGTTAAGAAAAGAGGAAGGATTGAGTTGTGTATTGTTGAAAGTAAGGGAATAGTCGTGCGGAAGATCGTGACGAGTAAACAGATGAAGGAACTGTTTTTTTAAGGCATTGAAAGCAACAAGGTTTTCTCCGTCCCAATCAGAGATAGTAGAAAGATTAGAGGTCAGGTGTATCACAGTTGTCCCACGCAAAGCATTGGGTGTCCGTTGAGAGGAACGCTTTGTGAAACGGGTGGAGAAGCGAAAAGTAGAATCATCGGCATAGGAGTGAAAAGGACAGGAAGTGCGACTTAATAGATCATTGATAAATAAAAGGAAATAGAGGTGGACAGGAGAGAGCCTTGAGGAAACCACTATTAATAGCTTTAGGAGAAGAACAGTGGTCATCCGCAACGGCAGCTATAGATAAATGAAAAATTAAATTAGAGATAAAGGCGCAGATAGAAAGATAGGAACCGAAGGAGGGCAGTTTGGAAATTAAGGATTTGTGCCAAATTCTATCAAAAGCTTTTGATTTCTTGCGCAATAGCAAAGGTTTTACCGGAACCCCGACAGGAGGATGACCAAGAGTAAGAGAGAAACGCAAGAAGATCGCCAGTAGAGCGTCCCTTGCGGAACCCATACTGACGATCTGAAAGAAGATTGTGAGAAAAAGGTGTTTAAGAAGCTTTCTATTAAGGAGAGACTCAAAAACTTTGGAAAGGCAAGAAATCAAAACAATTGGACGATAGTTGGAGGGTTGAGAGCGGTCACCCTTCTTTGGGACAGGCTGAATGAAAGCGAACTTCCAACAGAAAGGAAAAGTACCAGATGCAAGACAAAAACGGAAGTGTTTGCCTAGACAGAATGTCAGCACAAAAGTACTGTTTTATATATACAGGGTGTTCCAGAAGTCTGGACTTATAGGGAAAATAGACATTATATTTTTGTTAAACAAACACATTTCTAATGTCAGTTTTACATATTTCAGGAAAGAAAATACCCTCATGGCTCAGTATACCCAATCAAGAGAAGGTGGAACTGGTATTGCTACATGTTTCCGGAAAAAGCCAGAGGGGAGGCATGTCAGTTATTTCACGAACATGCCTCTCTCTGGCTTTTTCCGGAAACATGTAGCAATACCAGTTCTCAGTGGTGGCATTCAGCCGGTTCGTACCGGTTCGTGCGAACCGGTTCCTAAAATTTCTCGAGTTCGATTTGGAGGCGATTTGGAAATATTTAAAAGGAAATTAAATAAAGAATTTCAATAAAAACATTTTTTAGTTTTCATTTCTGACACGGAAGGGAGAGGAGAATGGGGGAAGGGGAGGGCGAACCGGTTCTTAAAATTTTTGAATTCCACCACTGCCAGTTCTCCCTTCTCTTCAATGGTATACTGAGCCATGAGGGGTATCTTCCTTCTTGAAATATGTAAAATTGACATTAGAAATGCGTTTGTTTCACTTTAAAATTATAATGTTTATTTGGTATTATTATAGTTTCAACCACAACTTGATTACTGCATATTTGATGTGTTGTTTAGCTGTATCTCTTCATTTCGGACAACTTTTTCTAATACCACTTCCGTCGCAAATGGATAATAACGGAGATAATAAATAATAATAATTTTGGTCCGCCATATTGTCTCAGTCTAGCCATGGGTACAGTGTGTAAAGGTTGTGCTCTTACTCCGTTTAAAGTGATTCATAAATTTTTAAGAATAACATTGACTCGTTAGGTTAATTGAATGCCTGGTTAGGTTAACTGAATGCCCGGTTAGGGCAACTGTACACCCTTGACGATTGGTTAGGTTGTCATGATATTTTTGTTAGCTTTAACGATTTTTTTTTAAAACTAATTTACGACCGGATTTTGAAGGAATCGCTTATCTTATCACTCCGTCATAACCCAACCCAACTCAATCCAGTGGATTGGATTGAGTTGGGTTGGGTTATGAAACTTATGTTTTTCCTATGTTTTTTAGGTGATTCACTCGAATTTGACATCCATTTCCACCGCAAATCATTCGTTTTTGGCTTTTGATGTTGGGGGGGGGGGGGATCTCAAAAACGAGTGATTTGCAACGGAAACGGATGCCAAATTCGAATGAATCGCATCAAAAAACAGGAAAAACATAAGTTTCATCTTCAAAACGAATTGGGGCCGAAACTGCAAATTTACCAGGTTCGGTTCCTAGGTTTTCCGTTGGTTTCTGTTCTGATGTGATTCATCTGAAAATGACATTCATTTCCTTCGCAAATCACTCGTTTTTGACCCCCCCCCCCCGAACCCCAAAACCCCGATTTCCCACGCATTCCCCCATATTGGGGGGGGGGGGGTGTCACAAAAACGAGTAATTTGCGACGGAAATGAAATAAATTTACCATTTATTTTCCCTATGAGTCCAAACTTCCGGGACACCCTGTATATATATATATATATATATATATATATATATATATATATACTTTTCCCATCTTTTAAATGAAAGTACATTTATATATACTGAATTTAAAAATATTATTAAGTTCCTGAAAATTGTCAAAAATTTTATTTAAAATTTTTGTGTTCCCCAAACAAATTTTATGGGCTAATTTTTAACCTTTTAAAAATAGAAATTTTATTGAGAATTTTATCTATAATTTAATCATTGCTTTCAGGAACAAATTTCCGTGTCTTTGCAAATTTCTTTTTTTTTTTTTTTTTGTGTTGGGGTGCAACCAACTTTCTTCTACCTCTCGGATGGGAAAGCATTTTCACCTTGTAAAGCGTTTAGAAATTCTAATTAAATGTATGTGTGTGTGTGTGTGTGTGTACTTAAAACTATTAACTAGGAATACTGATAATTTATAATGAAATGACAACTGACATTTTTAGAAATTTTGGATAGAAAACTGATTTTTTTTTTGTAGTTAATTCAATATTTTAATAATGTACAATTAATTACATCGTTCAGAGAGTCCTTATATAAAATCCTCGCCTTGATTCTGTTTCGCATCAAGTACCCTTTCCCTCTCTCTCCCTCTTTCTCCCTCTCTCTCCCCTCTTTGTCTCTCTCTCGGTCGGCGGCGATGTTGAGGGAGTGTGGAGTGCATTCCGGGACGAGTTTATGGTGTTGCAGTCTGCTGCCATAGCCTCAAAACCGGTCACCCCTGCTTCAACGCAGCCTAAGTGATTCAGTCGTGACATCGCTTCAGCTATTCGAAATAGGAAAGCCGCATATAGGAGGGCGAAGGCCAATCGTTCCCATGAGAACACTGAAGCGTATGTCCGCCTGTGTAGGGAAGTGAAGGCGAAGGTTAGGATAGCGAAACGTAACGAAGAACTACGGGTAGCAAGCCTCTGCAAGGGGAACCCTAAGAGTTCTTCAGTTATGTTAATAGTAGAAAGCCCATTGAAGGACCGAAGCGGCGTTCTGCGGATCTCCGACGCGGACATCGCTAATGTGCTTAATGAATACTTTGCGGGAGTGTTCACCAGGGAGGACACCCGCGTCATCCCCGAGCCAGGCGTCAGGCACGAAGGTGCTGGCCTGGATAATGTTCGATGTACCGCGACAGTCGTTGCCGATAGAATAGACAAACTGAGCGCGTTTAAGGCTCCTGGGCCAGACCAGTTTCTCCCCAGAGTGTTGCGGGAGGTGCGCGACCAGGTGGCTCCCCAGCTGGCTACAGTCTTCAACAAATCGTTGGAGACGGGCCAGGTGCCTGGTGACTGGAGGGAAGCCAACGTGACTCCTACTTTAAGAAAGGGGATCACGAAAGTCCAGGGAACTATCGTCCCATTAGTCTCACTTCAGTTGTAGGTAAATTATTAGAGGGGATAATAGCGGATAGGATCGTTGACCATTTGGATTCCTACAAGCTGCTTGGGGACTCCCAACATGGGTTTAGACGGCATAGGTCGTGTCTCACCAACTTGCTCGAGTTTTTCCACGTCATGTTGAGTGAGTATGATAAGAGTAGGGCGATTGATATACTTATCTCGACTTTCAGAAAGCCTTTGATAAGGTACCTCACCGCCGGCTAATGGCGAAAGTGCGCGCGCTGGGTATCGGTGGGGAAGTAGGTAGGTGGATTGAAAACTGGCTGAACAATAGGCGGCAGAGGGTTGTAATTAAAGGGGTTAGTTCGGGTTGGGCCTCGGTCACTAGTGGGGTTCCTCAGGGTTCCGTTTTGGAGTCACTGTTGTTTATCATTTACATAAATGATATCTACGGTGGCATCGTCAGTCGGATCGGCAAATTTGCTGATGACACCAAGCTTGGGGCCAATGTTGGGACACCCGAAGCGATCAAGCAACTGCGTGCGGACCTAGATAGGATAGGAGAGTGGTCCGAAAAATGGCAAATGCCGTTTAACTTTGGTAAATGCAAAGTGATGCACATTGGCTACGCCAATCCCAAGTTGGACTACTCCATGTTGGGGAGTAATATCGAGGCCACTGATTTGGAAAAGGACTTGGGTGTGCTAATTAGCAGCGACCTTAAGTTTACGAAACAGTGCGTAGAGGTGGAAAAAAAAGCCCAGAAGCTGTTGGGTTATATCAGGAGGCAATTTCAGTTTCGGAACAAGGAGATTGTGTTCTCTCTCTACAATTCCCTGGTTCGGCCGCACCTGAAGTATGCTGTACAGTTCTGGTCGCCCACCCTCAGGAAAGATATTGGGAGGCTAGAGCGAGTGCAGGCGAGGGCCACAAAGTTAATCCCTTCCGTTAGGCATATGGGCTACAATCGACGGTTACGCGCCCTGAACTTGTTTTCGCTGGAAACTCGGAGGCTGCGCAGTCAACTCATCGAGGTTTTCAAGCTCTTACACGGGTTCAACGATGTCGATTTTAGAAGCATGTTTAGTTTAAATGATAACCCAACTCGCAACAATGGTTGGAAGTTGGATTTGAAACGGTTTAGGACTAGTGTGTGTGGGAATTACTTTAAGTATAAGATCTGTGACACGTGGAACAGGTTACCTTCAGAAGTTGTGAACAGTTCCTCTGTGGACCATTTCAAGAAAAGGTTAGGCCAAATCTTGCACACTATTTGAGTGTGTAGAAAATTTTCCCTGGCACCCGTTGCCATTGGTACCTCCTCGGTATGGGCCGCAAGGCCTTTTGAGGTACTTCTTTTCCTTGTAACTCTTTCCCTCTCTCTCCCCCCCTTTCTCTCTCTCTCCCCCTCTCCCTCTCCCTCTCAAATTATGGGAAGCTTAATGAGATCTCTTGGGAGTCAAAAGCTCCGAATAATCATACTTCTCTTGAGGGAAAACCACTTATTTAAAGTGAAACTTTAGTTTTGAATATTGTCCATCAAAATTTGGCCAGAAAAAATTTATGCATAATATTATTATTCTTAAATTGTAGGTCTGACCGGCTGGAGGTGTCCTCTGGACAGGTACTGCTTCATCTAGGCACTTCCTATGCGAAGGATGTAATATAAATTACTACATGATTGAGCTTCGGTACGGTGGCTTTGGCAGGCTACTACGGAGAAATGCTGCAACGATGAAATTATGACTTTTTGTATATAATAAATAAATAAAAATATCCTTACAAAAATGCCTGATGTAGATTAGATTAAGTAGTTTAGTATTGATGCTATCCTTTATTTCCCGCTGTCTTCTAATGCGTAACTGAGTATACGAGATAAGTGTACGCGTGGTGTGAATGAACTCTAAAGCTATTCTCATCATTATACTTTTTCCTACTTTGCTATCAATCATCTTTCGTCACTGTTTTCTGTCAGCAGTGGCTGGCGGAGGAGGGGGAGAGAGCTTCGTCTGTCCTATACTTTATTATTACTATTATTTCCTACGTGAAAGCTTTACGTGTCTATGAGTGTAAGCATGGTACAAGTTTTCATTGTTCCTTGTTTTTCATTGCTATTTCTAATTTTTCTACTTCTTTCTTGGGCTAACCGAGAGTGGATCTTAGGGTCTTTGTAACTCTCTCTCTAAAATCAAAACCATATGTTCGAGGTTTTTGTGACGATACAAAGTGGTTGATTTACGATCGGCACATAAGTATATTATTGGTTAGTTTATACAGTGGTGCTATGTAGTGTACGTGTACGCTATGTAGTGAAGCGTAATTGTAGAGGTAGATTATATATTCTCTTTCCTTTCCTGTAAAATTTTGTTGGCTACTTTGTCAGGGTAAAGGTATTTTTTTCAACCTTTTACCGTACCCACCTCTGGAGGGGAGAGAGCGGAGAGTGAGGAAAAAGCCTTGTGTTTCTCTATCCAGTTTTCTACTACTACTAGGACAATTAAAAAATGAACCAGTTTAATAACCGGAACCTCCCGGAGTGGACCGAAAGATCTTGGAGGTTCTCTTGTCCTTGTAACTCCTTGTAACTCTTTCTTTCTTTCTTTCTCTCTCTCTCTCTCTCTCTCTCTAAGCATCTCATTGCTAATTCAATTTGTTTCAAGTAAGACTGGAATGGCGCCTGAGGATGCAAAGACCCAAAGGGGGTCTCTTAAACGGAACGGAAGAGCCATGGGCATCGTATTTCGATTTTTATTTTCGAATTTTATGGGACAGGGGCTTGTGAGGTCTTTCAGAATATTTAACCAAATTTCATGCAGAAGGACAGAGCAAATGTATTTTATATACATACACGATGCGGCGGCAGCGGATACATTTTTAAGGGGGGGGCATTGAGGTACCACTGGTATAGATGTTGTTCGTGTGGTACCATTATATGCGTGGTATTTTTTCTGTATACAGGAAAAAAACCACTAGGCTAAAACAACCAAAAATACGTGGTTAATTATAGGACAACCAATCCAAGGGTTTATTCACCCAATGCATGGAGAGTTACCATGGTGATGTAGCACTTAGCATGGCTGATAACGAATCCATCCATATATATATATATATATATATATATATATATATGTATGTATGTATGTATGTATGTATGTATGTTACAGTAAGAGTGTAAAACTAGTGATTTCGTGAAATCCCTGAAAATGTCAGTAATTTCGCGTAATTACTGTTTCACTCAAGAGCTTCAGGAACTTATTACCCTACCCTAAAGTCCCTAGTGAAATAACTAGTTTCACAATCTTACTGAAAATTTCAGGTATTCATGAAATCGCTAGTTTCACAATCTTACTGAAAATTTCAGGTATTTCATGAAATCGCTAGTTTCACAATCTTACTGAAAATTTCAGGTATTTCATGAAATCGCTAGTTTCACAATCTTACTGAAAATTTCAGGTATTTCATGAAATCGCTAGTTTCACAATCTTACTGAAAATTTCAGGTATTTCATGAAATCGCTAGTTTCACAATCTTACTGTAACATATACAAACAAAAAATTCCCGAGTGAGTGATGGAAAGTCATTTACTGAGATTAGATTAAACATTTTCTAAGTTTGGTGATTGTTTCATGGAATAAGTTAAAAAGCGATTCAAGAAACAGGTCGGAAAAGGCCTAAATTGAAAATGAAATAAATTGGAAAAAGAAAAGAATTTATGATAATAATGTTGTAAATAAATTAAAAGAAAAAGTGGTACTTTCCTTATGAGAATAAAAACCCACTCTAATAGACAGAGTTTATTTCCACGACAGTTTCGATGCCCACTGGCATCCTCCTCGGGTGGATACAGAAACACAAATGAAACAAAACAAGAGGGAAAAACAGTTCAGGGATCGACCGTTAAGAAATTCGCACCTAGGTTGGATTCCATTCTCTCGAGACAGGAGGGGCATTTTCATTAAGTACATTCGCACAAATTTTAAAACTATCTTCCTGTTCTAAACATACAGATTCTATTATTTTTACATAATTATTACATTTATAATTAAATTTATTACATTTAATATTGCATAATTATTAATTACAGAAATTATAAATTTATTATTACATTGTTGTTTATTATACAGAAATTATAAACCGAAAAACGAATGAAAAAACGAATGAAAAAAGGCGATTAGGAAATAATCCAGAGACCATTGAGAAATTCGCACCTAGGTTAGATATCGTTCTCCCGAAACCAGAAGGGCATTTTATTACAGGGTCAGCTTATAACTACATTTCCACAAATTAAAAATATCTTCTTGTTCTATACATACAGATCCTAATGTTTGACATAATTACTGCATATATTTATTTCCACATTAATTACTTCCATTATTACATTTACTAAAAGCGAGTAGGGAAACATTCCAATCCAGAGACATTTAAGAAATTCACACTTAGGTTCGAACACGTTCCCACGACTCCGTAAGGGATTTATTGACCAAGAATCTCATTAAAGGGTCTAACTTATAAGTACCTTCGCACAAATTAAAATTATCTACTTTTTCTATACACACAGATTCTATTATTTTTCTTTTGACATAATTATTACATTTATAAAGTACCTTACTTGATTCCCAATCTATAGCATGATTATTTTGGCTAGCGTGATAAAAAATGGCATTATTAGTATTACAACTTCTGAAGGCATATTTGTGTTCTTTGATACGGGTTTCAATATTTCTTCCAGTTTCTCCCACGTATACTAAATCACAACTTTTACAGGGAATGCTGTAGACACAGGCTTGTTCCTCTTTTGCAACGTTATTCCTAACCAATTTACTTTTCACGGTAGACGAATATTTGAACGCCAAAGCAAACTTAAATTCTTTCGTCAACGGTTTTACTCTTTCTAAGCCGGCAATGTAAGGCAAACTCACATATTGTTTTTGGTTAACTGAAGGTTCCCGAGGGGCATAAAAAGATTTTCTGGCTTTAAAATACGCCTTTCTGATAAACCACTCAGGATATTTTAAATCCTTAAAAATGTTCCAAATCTTTGAATTTTCCGGATCCAGCAAATGTGGGCTACAAATCCTGAGTGCTCTTAGAAACATGGAAGAAATAATTGAGCTTTTAACCCCTTCATCATGATATGAAAAATAATGAATGTACGAATTACAATGAGTAGGTTTTCTATAGACCGTGAAATTGGGCTTTCCGCTTTCGTTAATGACCAAAACATCTAGAAAAGGTAATTGTTTGTCGTTCTCCCATTCATATTTAAATTTAATAGAGGGAACAAGATTATTTAATGACTGAAAGAAAGTGTCAAAGTTGTTCCAGTGGTCAGGCCAAAATGAGAAAATATCATCTACATAACGAAACCAAATTAGATTCCTGGGACATATTGTTTGCAACAATTCCGACTCATAATACTCCATATATAATGTACTCAGTATTGGGGATAAAGGGGACCCCATTCCCATACCAAAACGTTGCAAATAAAATTCTTCACTCCGTCCCATTATTTCACACAGGGGTTCCTTTAGTTACAGGTTATCTAAATTTCTTGCAGATAAATTATCCCCATTAGTTGGTAAATTTTCAGGCTCGCACATCACTAATTCCTGTGACTTTATTAACAAAGTTATGTCCTTAGATTTAAAACGGGGAAGAATGATAAGTTTTGATGTTGAGTCCTTGTTTACGAAAGTTCCCATTGATGATGTACTTAGTTTTTTAGATAGAAAATTGCCAACATGTAACGTAGAACTAGGCATGCCCACATCTGTATTTTTAGAACTGATAAAACTCTGTGTCACCAATAATGCCTTCTCCTTCGGTGAAGAATTTTATTTGCAACGTTTTGGTATGGGAATGGGGTCCCCTTTATCCCCAATACTGAGTACATTATATATGGAGTATTATGAGTCGGAATTGTTGCAAACAATATGTCCCAGGAATCTAATTTGGTTTCGTTATGTAGATGATATTTTCATTTTGGCCTGACCACTGGAACAACTTTGACACTTTCTTTCAGTCATTAAATAATCTTGTTCCCTCTATTAAATTTAAATATGAATGGGAGAACGACAAACAATTACCTTTTCTAGATGTTTTGGTCATTAACGAAAGCGGAAAGCCCAATTTCACGGTCTATAGAAAACCTACTCATTGTAATTCGTACATTCATTATTTTTCATATCATGATGAAGGGGTTAAAAGCTCAATTATTTCTTCCATGTTTCTAAGAGCACTCAGGATTTGTAGCCCACATTTGCTGGATCCGGAAAATTCAAAGATTTGGAACATTTTTAAGGATTTAAAATATCCTGAGTGGTTTATCAGAAAGGCGTATTTTAAAGCCAGAAAATCTTTTTATGCCCCTCGGGAACCTTCAGTTAACCAAAAACAATATGTGAGTTTGCCTTACATTGCCGGCTTAGAAAGAGTAAAACCGTTGACGAAAGAATTTAAGTTTGCTTTGGCGTTCAAATATTCGTCTACCGTGAAAAGTAAATTGGTTAGGAATAACGTTGCAAAAGAGGAACAAGCCTGTGTCTACAGCATTCCCTGTAAAAGTTGTGATTTAGTATACGTGGGAGAAACTGGAAGAAATATTGAAACCCGTATCAAAGAACACAAATATGCCTTCAGAAGTTGTAATACTAATAATGCCATTTTTTATCACGCTAGCCAAAATAATCATGCTATAGATTGGGAATCAAGTAAGGTACTTTATAAATGTAATAATTATGTCAAAAGAAAAATAATAGAATCTGTGTGTATAGAAAAAGTAGATAATTTTAATTTGTGCGAAGGTACTTATAAGTTAGACCCTTTAATGAGATTCTTGGTCAATAAATCCCTTACGGAGTCGTGGGAACGTGTTCGAACCTAAGTGTGAATTTCTTAAATGTCTCTGGATTGGAATGTTTCCCTACTCGCTTTTAGTAAATGTAATAATGGAAGTAATTAATGTGGAAATAAATATATGCAGTAATTATGTCAAACATTAGGATCTGTATGTATAGAACAAGAAGATATTTTTAATTTGTGGAAATGTAGTTATAAGCTGACCCTGTAATAAAATGCCCTTCTGGTTTCGGGAGAACGATATCTAACCTAGGTGCGAATTTCTCAATGGTCTCTGGATTATTTCCTAATCGCCTTTTTTCATTCGTTTTTCGGTTTATAATTTCTGTATAATAAAAACAATGTAATAACCAATGTAATAATAAATTTATAATTTCTGTAATTAATAATTATGCAATATTAAATGTAATAAATTTAATTATAAATGTAATAATTATGTAAAAATAATAGAATCTGTATGTTTAGAACAGGAAGATAGTTTTAAAATTTGTGCGAATGTACTTAATGAAAATGCCCCTCCTGTCTCGAGAGAATGGAATCCAACCTAGGTGCGAATTTCTTAACGGTCGATCCCTGAACTGTTTTTCCCTCTTGTTTTGTTTCATTTGTGTTTCTGTATCCACCCGAGGAGGATGCCAGTGGGCGTCGAAACTGTCGTGGAAATAAACTCTGTCTATTAGAGTGGGTTTTTATTCTCATATTTTGACCTTCACGTAAAAAAGTGAAGTTTTTTTGCATTTGGTACTTTCCTGTTATCACGGACCCCAGACTTTTTTTTAACACTTGCCAATCACAATTGGTTAGGTTTAGTCGTGATATTTTTGTTAAAACTAACGAAAATATTACAACTTAACCTAACCAATCTATATATATATATATATATATATATATATATATATATATATATATATATATATATATATATATATATATATATATATTAGTTAGAATTTACGACCGTAAAAGCGAGGATATCCTGGGGTCCGGGATAACAGGAAAGTACCGAAAAAATGTTAAAAAAATTAAAAACTTCCGTGATAAAGTGATTTTAGTAAATCGTTTATTTTGTTCAGGGTTTAACCCTTTAGCGCCCAGTGTCACTTCACTGATTTTGTTCTGGTTAAAGCCAGACGATTTTATTCAGTCTCGGGGGGAAAGATCTTCGGGCGAGAATTTTGTATAATTGCGTATTCGCCATTTATTTCCCTGTTCATCAAAAACACGACGCGGTTCCTCTGAGTGTTTTGCCAGCCACTGCACACTTTAACACCAACCGGGGTCGGTATACGTCAGCGCCGTGAAGTATCCTTTAAAATAAAGATGTTTCATTGAAGAAATTCGATGTAGCGTAAAAAGTCATCAAAACTGAAAACCATTTTAGCAGAAATTCCTTTGATTTGAAAATATCCAAAAGAAAAACTGATTTTCTTTTTGTTTTGGAATTATTAATGGAGAATTTTTTCTGAGCGTTTATTTCTTTATTCAGAGGGGGACTATTTCACATTAAATAATGTTAACCATACCTAAATATTAACCATTTAACGACGACTGGTACGAATTGGTAACGTTTCAAATACACGTATTCTTAACTTAAACCTACAAAATTTGTTTACGTTAAAGGGTTAATATTATTAATATTGTTAATATTAAACTATTGGTTTCGACATTATTTAGTGATTAACTGTGAAATAATTACATTTCATGGCATAAACTCAGCACGTATGGAATACATTTTCCTTTGAGAAATTCAAAAGAAAAATGGCTGAAATGTGTTAAAGATCTACTTTTCTACTTTTATTAACTAATCTATTTACAAACCATTATTAAAATAAGAATAATTATTATATTCTATATGTATATATATATATATATATATATGTTGTTACAGGTTTTTAATGAATATTGTTGAATTGTCGTATATCCTTTTGTGATTGGTTATTATTGACCATTCACGCGCTTTGAAAATTTAACAGTTCTGATTCATGATTTATTATGTTTGATGGGGTTGTTTTAGCCTCTTTTAAACATCTAAAATCATATGAAGCAGGGGACCTACAACTTTACGTGGGACCACGGGTCGCTAGATAATCTGGACGCGGAGGACGGTTCCCCGATTCAACTACGTACAACACAGACGTAATTGTCGCTTAATTTCGTTAATCGACGGAAAACGGCGTTACGACATTGGCCGCATGTAGCGCATAAGGATTCAATGAAAACATGTGAAGCCCTCCAAGGAAGAAGTGGCTGAGTGTCAAGTTAAAAACGCCATAAAATAGTTAAAATTAAAGTGCCATTTAAAGTGCCATTTAAAGTGCCATAACTTTTTAACTTTTGAAGATATTTCGTCGAAATATCTCGAAAAGTTCAAATTTGGTAAAATTTTAATTACGTTTTCTGGCGTTTTTTACTCTTGTCGTTTAGCCACTTCTTCCTAGGAGGGTCTCATATATACTGTACTAAGACAGAACTTTTGAGAAGGTCACCAGGTCGATTTTAGTATAAATGGTCGCAGTGGTGAGTCCAACTCCACTGTAGTAGGTGGAGTTCCTTAGAAAATCAGTGATTGGCTGAAGAGGTTGGTTCGTGCATTACCAAACAGAGCGGAAATATACGCAGCTATCCCCCCACCCCACCCCAATTGCTTTCAATGATCCAACTTCTCCCAATGTTAAGAAGCAAACTGGAAATTTGTCACCGGTTATAATAAACTCACGAAAAAGGAAGCACCCACTTCATACTCACAGAGGGCGCGACATGCACAGAGTTGAGTTTACGAATGGGGCTACCCGCATCGAACCCTCTCCAATAAGGAAGGGAGAGAAAAATATACATACGAGTGAATTAACTAAACAATAAAAAGAGGGTCATTTACTTTTGAATTATGTAAGAAAAACCTTTTGAATTTTAAAAAAATAATTTTCAGTTCACATTATCAGTTTCGAATCAAAGTTTTTTCATATATTTTTTTTTCAAATCGCGGAAATACCGAAGTCACTCCTCTTTTCGAA